>WAAE01006248.1:0-41308 GCA_013400495.1 Nicator chloris | reverse complement strand
ATAGGTAAAAAAGGAGTGAGCACAGCAGGTGATGTCACCTCTCTAGATACTTACAGATTCCCTCACAATACTTGGGAGACTGGTACAAATACTTCCCACTCTTGTTCACTAGAGACATATTTTTGTCACTAAAATAAATTCATTTTGTTAGTAATGTGCACAATAAAAGTATCAGAAACTCCTGAAAGAAAAGGCAGAGGTAAAGCGACAGTCCCTCAAGCGTGTTGGTATCAGAGAGACCATTATGCTGCTCAGGCTTCCTTCTCCGGACTGATGACATTTTGTGGTTGCAGACAGAAACTATAACTTCTGCATGTAAACTTTTGAGTTGGTTTATGACTAAAATCAGTTATGCTAGGTAGCATATACAGCTCCCAGTACTGTATATTGATCACTTTTAAATCCTGAATGCATTTCTTCTCCTACCTCTTTGAAAAATCTGTGTTTTGTTTTACACCCTCACAGGCAGCTGAACTGAGACCACAGCAGGGAAGAAGGTGGTTAGGGCTCAGATCTCTAGATAGCTTGCTATCTAAAACAGGAAGTCAGCTGGTGGTACAAATATATCAGACATTTATGAAAGTTCCACTAATATATGTGTGTCTTTATGTGCTCAATTAACTTTGAAAAATTAGCCTTAGGTGCCTGTGTAATAAAAGGATTTTACAGCTGAGTTTGGAGTCAAATCCAATTTTGCTAAATATTAGATTAAGTTCCTTAATCACTAGAAAATCCTTCATTTTTGACCTAAAAATCTATTTAATTCTACACCTTGGCTTAAGAAAAACATAATTTGAGGCATTTTGTGTAAACTTACATGAATATTTATCTTCAGCAGCAGGGAATTAGAAAGGATAATTATTTCTCTTTTTTTCATAAATTCGTAAACATTTAAAATAGACTATGAACAAAATCTCTGTCCATTCTTTCCAAAGATATAGTCTGCTTATCCATATAACAGAGTATTTTTTATAGGCACTACTAGGAATACGTGACCAGTTTATACCTTCTCATCCCCCGCTAATGAGCATTCCTGTGCTCTGCCTTTTAACATTCTTTGTGCTCTCTTTGCCAGCAGGCATTTAATGCTGCAAATTGAAACACATTGGCAATCCATTTCAATTGCAGGTTCGGGCCATTTCCTCTGCATGGAGAAGAGAATCAGCTGCTGGTCTAACTGAGAGTATCAATGTCTATGTAAGCAAAAGAAATTAATGCATTGAACATGCCTATAGTCTGTGAGCATAGATTCCTGGGAGCAATTAACTACTCTAGTTTAATTCTGGATGTGCTAATCTATAAGAAAATACAGGCAAGGTCACTCAATGCTGTACTCTTCAACTTCTCTGAACAAGGTTGTCTGGGATAATAAACTCATATTTTAGGTTTTTTCTGTCTTATGTTATTTTCTTCACATGGAGTTGGGGAAAAGACAAAGCATACAAATATGATATTCAAATGGGAAGAGATAAAAAGAGAGCACAATGTTTCACAGTTTCTTTACTGAGTGAGACTAATTAGGAAAGGATCTGATGTGTTCTAAATAGATCTGTGTATTTTCCATGGTTTCATTTTTGACCAGACATCAAATAAAAATTGACAGAGAAGTAAAGGAGTACTCCAATCAATGGCATTTATAAACAAGGCTTCAAGAAGTCCTTCCAGTACCTAGAGGTATGCATGGAACTTCTCCTATCATTACTCCAACTGATTATTCCAAATCAACTAGAACAAAAAAAATTATTTAGATTTTTCTTAAATTTCAGTACAGACAGATGACATCATAGCTTTTTTTACAGAGTGGCTTATGACAGATTTCACAAAATCCTTCTTTTATTCTCGAATGTAACAAATACGAATCCTAGGTTGACCAAAGCTGATAATAATCTATAGAGTTCTTTCTGAGGTATTTACCTCAAATTTCCATGACTTTGTGACAACTTTGTCATTTGTTTACACATCATTTATTTGAATAACCTTTCTTCTGCATTCTTCCCTTTATTTTTATGTAAAACAACTCAATTCAAGAGAGATTTTGCTTTTTTTTTTTTATTTTTCCCAGTGAGTTATTTTAATAGCAAAAAGACTCTGCAGATATCTGAAATTTGTAAAAGATAATTACAAGGCATGTAACAAATACTTTCCTTTGACTATGATATATATTCAGATTGTCTTTTTATTTTCAGTGTTACCTTAAAAGTAATCTCAAAATTGAAAGACTGTGAAAAAGTTGACAGTCTATAACACAAACATATTAAACCAAAGGTGTTTGCCTTGCCAAAAATATTGGTTCTAGATTCTGACACTGACATTGATGGGTTCTGTATATTGACAGCTTAAGACGAAAGACTGAAACACAGACACAAATAATCTGCTAGGCTTGAGTCCCTTGGCAGCAGAATATTTGACAGCCCTAATTATCTTGACTGGAAAATGGATGTCTACAAGCTTAGATAGGCTGTGATATTTTACTAGTTTTCCAAAACTTGGGCTGTAAAGAATGTGAATCTGATTTGTCGGTGGAAAGATTGTCATTGCCTACATAGCATAACTTGAAAAATATTGCAAACAACTTACTTAATATAAACCTTATTTTTATTTTTCTAAATAAGTTTGAAGTTAGACTACTGCTTAACTTTGGATGGCCTTTTCAGGGGGATATATTTATAAAAAAGGTAAATATTAAGATTGTAATGTAACTCAGAGGACCTAAATGTAGGTGTCACAAAAAACCTGTGTTTTTCACCAGCTTACCCAGGAACTGGTTCTTGAACAGGAAAGGAGCTCCATGAATGGGTAGTTATATTTATGTCCTTATGAATATTTTCTGAACTTCACAATTAAAGTCTTCAAAACCCTAATTTGAGTATCTATCTTATGACAGTCAAATAATATTTATTCTTGTACTTCACATGAGTATGTAAAAAACACTTTATACATAGTCTACATGAGCTTATATCATTCAAGTTTTTTGTGTAACTATGAGTCTAGTTAGAACAAATTCAATTACAACATTGATTTTGTAAATGTTTTATTTCTCATATGACAGAGAGAAAATGATATTTTTATTTATTTTTATATACAAATAACAATGACAAACAGAATAATTTTTTAAGAAATCCATCTTCACTACTCTCATCAGCGTGTTTCTGTGTTCTTTCTTTGTATGATAAAAATTTGTGATAATGGTATAGTAAAATTTATAATGTATATACTAAGGTATACAGAAAGCCTCTTTAATGCAGATCTATTTTTGATTTGCTTGACTATGCAGGAATGAAATTCTACTTTTTTTTCACAATAAAATTTGAACCCTACTTTCAAATACTTCTATACTTTTCTTCTAAATTGCATTGATGTCAAACTTTATTATGATCTAACATTACCCAATTTTTTTTTTAATCTACTTCTAAAACTTATAAAATCCAGTTAATCTAAAGGTAACATAAATTTTGGTAGGTTTGGTTCTTTCTTTCCTTGTTTTTCTCAGGGCCAGAGAGGTTAAAATTTCTAACTCTTATATAACACTTTTCAGACATAAAGAAAGAGGAGCCATCAAAAACCAGTAATAGGTCCTGAAATGCTAAAGGAAGCTTAAAGTTATGCAATCCAAGACAAAAAAAAGTCAGAAAATTAAGTGGGCTCAAATCACAATCTGCTACATGATCTTTAAGACAGACATGATGAACCAAACAGAAAAAGAAAAAAGAATAATATAAGGAAAAAAAAAAGTCTACCCAGTGAAGATTTATGATCATTAATAAATATTTAAACAAAAAATTCCACTTATAAATGAAAACTATGTAGTAAGACAGATGAAACTAATATTAAAAACCAAAAGATGAAGAACACAAAGAATGCATTAGAACCAGCTGCATTTCACATTTACTATACTATTCTCTGAGAAAACTGGCACCCTTTGCTGTTTCTATGTCTTTAATATGATCCTTGATCTTGGACAAGTGCTTAAGATGACCGTGATTGATTTTTCTACACATATTTTCACTTTGGTATTTAAGCAACATAGGTGTTACTGCTTTTTCCATCTGGATTTTAATAGTCAAATAACTGTGTCAATGACAAAACAGAGTTTTCACACAGTTCATATATGATAACTAAAAAAGTTGTAAATTAAAAAAATCTAGGATACTCGTAATTTCAAATAGTGTTTGTCTTGTTGATAATTTTTTGTGATTTTTTTTTAATGAATGAAGCTTTTTTCTTTTATTTTTTTTCCTTTTTTCCCCAGCTGGATCAATTGCTTTGATTAAGACTTATGTAGCCAGACATAAATGTCATGACATTCTCAAGTCTCCCTTTTTAAAATGAGGCACTTACAGAATGCAATTCATATCATCCTAAAATAAACATCTAATATTAGTTAGATTAAAAATCCTAAAACTCTCTTTTTCTCTTCTTTATTATCAAAGGCAGCTTAAAGTGACCAGCTCAGAGCTTCAATCTAACCTGTAACTATAGTGCAATCATAGAATTATTAAGGTTGGAAAAGACCTTTAAGATCAAGACCAACCATCAACTTAGTACCACCACCAAGTTCACCACTAAACCATGTCCTCAAGTGCCATACCCATATGTTTTCTGAACACTTCCAGGGATGTTAACTCCAATCTGGGCAATCTGTTCCAATTCTTTTAGAACTCCTTGTGTGATTTTTTTCCCCTAAATATGTAACCTAAACTTTCCCTGGCACAACTTGAACGCCATTTCGCTACAAGCTCCTTTCAGGGCCATGTAGGGAGTCTAAGGTTTCCCCTGAGCCTCCTTTCCTCCAGACTAAACACTCCAGGTCCCTCAACTGCTCCTCATAAGGCTTGGGCCCAAGATTCTTCACCAGCTTTGTCATCCTTCTCTGGACGGGCTCCAGCACCTCAGGGTCCTTCCTGACTTGGGGGGCCCTGAACTGAACACAGGATTTGAAGGGAAGCCTCACCAGAACTGAGTACAGAGGGACAAACTCTGCCCTAGTCCTTCTGGCCACACTGTTTCTGATACAGGCCAAGCTGCCTTTCGCCTTCTCGGTCGCCTGGGCACACACACTGGCTCAGATTCATCTGGCTGTCAATAAACACTGCCAGGTCCTTTTTCCTCTTGGCAGCTTTCCAGGCACTCATCCTGCAACTCTGCATGGGGTTGTGACCCGACACTTTGCTTGTGTGTTAGGCTGCTTAATGCAAAACAGATATTATTTGTTCAGTTATGTCTACATCACTGTATTCACTACACAGATAATTCTTGAGTATTTTAAAATGACTAAATCATCACTTTTCAAGTATCATGCACCTATGTCTGAGTGCCTAAAGCACAAAATACATGGTTGCTTGCATTTATTTGCCTGTGTTGGATATACTGTGCTAATTATTTTAAAAATAATTGATCTGATCTGGAAGCTGATCTGCAGTCTAATCTGATCACAATATCTTTTTTTAATAAATTAATATTGTGGGGTTTAAAATATTCTTAATATCTGTCTGTATTGTAAATTGAAAAAAAAAGTTATCTGTCAGCAAAATTTGAAGATAACAAAATTTGGAACTGACTGACAAAATGAATGCAAATATTAAACCAGAACTTTTTAAAATTATTTTGGATATTCAGCTATGGTATCTAATTAAATTACTCCTTTGTCTCTTCAATATAATGGTTTGAACTTGAAGTAGATCCAAACACTCAAAATGAAGCAGCCAAGATTTCACATTGCACAGATTATTTAGGTTTTTTAAGTCAAGACTTTGGATACTATCAACTTACATAGAAAAATATGATGCTTAACTGTCCCAATCATTTGAAGTTTTATAGTCCATAATCCATAATATTTTCTAGAGGAAATAAAATTTGTGTTTGCCATAGTGTTGATTAGCAGTAACTAATGAGGTTGAGTTTCCAGAAATTAACCTTCATGCAGGACAATAACTAGCGAACATTATTTGCTTGCTTTACCATTAATTTTCATTGTAAAAACAGCTATGTCTAAGGACATCTATTTTACAGGTACATTTTATTTTCAGGCACATGTGATTCTTGGGAACGCTCCATGCAGGGCCAGGAGCTGGACTTCAATAATCTCTGTGGGTCCCTCACAACTGAGCACATTTTGTGGTTCTATGCTATAGAATACTATCTATTCTAATACTATAAATTGTTTCAATTTTGTGATTGACTTGTGGAAAACAAAACACATGTTAACCTAATGAAATGCAAAATGCTGTCTTCAGTAATAGGTTGACCTTGACTGGTTGGCAAATAGACATCCTGACGCTCTCTCCATCCCCTTCCTCAACAGGAGAGGGAGAAAAAAAGATGAAAGACCTTGTGGGTCAAGATAAAGATAGTAACTGGGGGAGGTGATATCATGGAACATCTGTATGCTGAAGGACTATAGACTGGGGGGGACCCACACTAGAACAGGGAAAAAGTGCCAGAAGAAAGGATGGCAGAGAGGAAGTTTTGCTGACCATGAACGTTCATTCCAAGAAGATGAGCAGATGAGTTGGGTGTAAAGGAATCAACCTGACCCTGGGGATAAAGGGGATTGCAGGATGTGGGGAAGATATCCAGAGTTTTGTCTTTTTTTTTTTTTTTTTCCCTCTCTGCCCAAATGTTTATTTGTTGGCAATAAATTAAATAAATTTTCCCAAAGTCAAGTCTGTTTTGCCTGTCTCAGCAGTTGGTAAGTAACCTCAGTGTCTTTATCTGAAATCAGCAGCTTTTTTATCTTCTTTTCTTCCCCTGTACTATTGAGTACGGGAATGAGAGACAATCTGAGTAGATATCTAGCAGCAAAGGTCAACTCACTACATTACTTGTGAGTACAAATATACTTTTTGTGGTGCTTGATGGGCTTAAACAACACATACAAAGCACAGGTGAAAGCACTTGGTAAGAATTTTTCAACCTGAAAAGTACCAATCTGTGCCTGCTGGCTGTGAGATGATTTCTAGAATTTTCTTATAACAAATATCCTTAAACAGACTGAGAACCTTTATGAATGAAGTTTTAGTTTGATGTTAATTTCCGATATTCAAGCACTGTTTCCCAGTCTCAACAATCTCTGCAACATGTGCTTTCGTTTAAAACATTGAAGCTTATATATTTCCACTGAAGTAAGTTAACTATTACAAATGTGAGGATAAAAGCCGTTTCTAAATAACAAAAATAATGAGGAATAAAAAAATAATGTACTGCTGAACATTTATTTTTTTGTTTTTTCACTGAAAGAAAAAAATAGTTAAATCCATCAACTCATTTAAAAAGTTACATGCTCAATACTTAAATACTTACAGAACGGTTTCCTAAGTGGAAAGAAATCAGAAAGCAAACCAGAAAGCCATGGTTTAAAAACAGATCCAAGTGAATAAGTTTTCCTATTAATGTTACTGAAAAAAGAACACAAGGTTTTGCAAGTTTTGAAAGCCTTTAAAAGTAATTTTTTGGCATCTGTAGCAGTTTCAATTACTGTGTGAAAATCTGGCAAGTCCCTTTTTAAAAGGTTAAAAATATCTCATATAACAGAGAGATCCAACCCACTCTAATTTGCACAAACCCTAATGATTTTTGAGGTCCTTGCTAACTTAAGCTTAAATGATATCTTTTTTTCCTCATAAGACATCTCAAAAAGATATGTTTGTAGTTATATTTTTATTGGCACTAAGCTCTGTGATGTAGAGGTGCATTAATTTTACACTACGTGACAACTATTAATGTAAAGGTGATTATTTACAATAGGGTATTTAAAGTGCATATTCAGTTTGAACGTGGTTTCTTAAATGAATATTTCATTTGTCCCATTCTGAACAAATGAAATACTGGTAGATCTTGCAGTTCAATTAAGAGAAATAGAGCTCATTGGAATTATCCAAAGACAGTCAAGGAATTAGAACCTATATCAAAAATGTTTTCTAAATAGTAAAGAGTGTTAGGAGATAGCAGACCATGAAGGTTTTCACAACGTGAAACAAATGACTGACACCTAGTTATTGACTGAAATGCTAATGGTAAGTAACAGTGCTGAGGAGATGAGTCTAGATAGTCAAAACTCCCTTGATTAGACTATTCAAATTATATTAACTAGATTCTATTTACTATAGTAGTACTGACTCCTTGTATGCCATCTCTTGTGAGATGTTCCAGCCCTGCTGTACTCTATTCAAACCCAGTTAATATATGCATACTACTGTAATACTCTATTAACCCAGTTAATGTATACATACTATGTTTACAGATATATTTTATATATATAATGTTTATAGATACATAGATTAGATACGTATGTACATGTGCATTCATTTCTGCTCAGATATGTCTCTGTGAAACATGTTCAAATTTGCTCCTCCTTTTTTTAGCAGGGGCAGGTAGAGGGCTGGTTTGGAACACAGAACAAAAAAGACATTTACCTACTGCAGAGTCCATAACTCCCTGATCTGCATTTTGTGTATTAGCCACTCGACAACTTTCAATTTCAAAGCAAGAATAAGTATTTTATTTTCAAAAGAAATTTAAATCGGGATCCATATTTTTCTCTACTGAGTGGAAACTGGAGTGTTCTAGCACAATGACAGATGGCAAAATCAGTATCTGTGTACTCCTATCATAATTTGCAAATGCAAAAGTGAAGGAAAAAAATCAGAACCTATTATAAATTGATCATTATTTTTTCAATTTTGTTTCTAGATGCTAGTTCAAGTTGCAAAAGAATAAATTTAAAGCCATCTATAAAAGGGCAGTTATGCAAAAAAGACTAGTGTGTGATGAATTAAACTCGTCCTATACTGCATTGAGCTGATTGCAAAACAAGGATGCAATTTCATGCCTTTACAACTAACATTTCAAAAAAAGTGTAATTTGAATTTAATACTTGTCAGCAGTGATTATGATCTAGTTTAGCCTTTTGTTGGGTGAAAATGTTTTGCCACCGGATTCATGTTTGTTAAAGATTCTGTCCTTCTGACGTTAACTTCAGTTTTGACAATCACTTCTGATTAACTCTGGCCCCTGAAAGTGTATCAGACATAACTCCATTAGTTTACCAGAGTGGTTATTTTCGGTTTATGTTCTCTCTTTCGAAGCAGAAACAACACATAGATTTTCTTTTATAAGGAGGAAATCTTCAATCCTTACTTATGAGACTCTTTGAGTAACACCAGTCCTGGTGGACTACTTGTCATTCCATGTTTTCTCAGCCTGAGTCAAGGTATTAGAACAAATACGATAACTACCATTTTCTCACATTTTTACTTTACATTATATAGCATTGTCCAAGTGTTAAAGCAACCATTATGTTCCATTTAAAACTAGTCAATACAATTAATATTGCCTTAAGAAACAGAGAAGGAAATAACCTCAACAAAAATATGTAATGCTGTTTGAAACCATGACAAATAAGCATCTGTGATGGATTGGTACATAAAAAAATATAATGGGGATCTCTTCTGAAGATACAGATGAAACAGAGATGAGCTACCACAGAATTTAAAGTGGCACTGTGAAGCTACATGAACCTAGACAAACAGCTGAATCCTGTTCTCCAGCACAACCATTTCAAGGTGAAAATATCATACAGAGAAGTAATTTCATTCATCCTGAAGATAAAGCCCTCCATAAAGAATATATGACTAATATTCAGCTTTCATGAAAGCATTATTTCCTTTGATTGTTTCAAAATAATACTCATCAAATCAGCCAATTATTTTCATGGTTTTTTTGTTTTGTTTTGTGGTTTTTTTGTTGTTGTTGTTTTTGTTTTTTTTAATTATGGATCATCTACCATGACCCTGTCAATTATATTTTTCCAGAGTCTGAAGAAAAAAAACAAAACAAAACCATGAGCCCCAAGAAGCCAAAATCTGATTAAAATAAAATTGTAATTAATTCAATTACAATGTTCTGTTTGCAGCTGTATTTTCAGACTTCACAGTTTTAAGTCTAACAAGTGTTTACTATTTGATTTTGCGTTATGTATCTAAGTCAAATATATTAAAATATGTAGCAAAACGTGTAACAGCAATGTAAATATATTAACATTACTAAATTTATCAACCAGATATTGTTTTAAAAGAAAGTAGTCAATTACTTCAGTAGATCTACTTTCCTTAGTCTAATTTTGATTTTTATTAATTGAACTGTCCCACTGTGCAATTTATTTTCTCTAGCCCTCTTTTTTTGTTTTAATTAACTTCAAGATTAGCTCTATATTTTTGCAGGTCATCTCCAAACTGGTCAACGGTCTGATTTTTTCTTTTGTTTTTTTTTCCCCTAACACACATAAGCCTTGTTTGTTATTACTCGTTGTGATAGGAACACAATTCTGGAAGGAATTGCTGGCTTGAAACAATTTGGGTGCATGTGTGTGGGGCAAGGGACAGAGCAGGCCTTGCTCTGGTGAGACGATGCTCTGCTCTGCACACCCCACACGTCCAGCCCTGCAGTGGTCACCAATCCCTGGCACACCAGAGGCAATGCTCCACACCTGCCTCTGGAACCCCTATCCCAGGTCCTGAGTGGCCAAATGACCAGAAATCCCACCTGAGAGCAGGGCCCAGGAAAGCCAAAGTGTACTTAAGCCAAAGCATGAGGTGAATACACTCCTTGACTGTACATCCTCTTGGAATTTCTATCAGCTGAACAACCCTGAAACCAGGAGTGCTACCAGCTACACTTGTTCTTTTCTTTATCTTTTCTGTCTTCCTCTCTTCTCTTTCTGCTTCTAATTTCCTCTTCTTGGAATTTTGAATAACTTAAAACAGAATGGACTTGAAGTTTTGGGTGGGCTAAGTTAATGTTTTGTCAACTGCTTTATGTCAATTGAATGCTGCTCTAAACTTTTGCCAAAGGTCTTCAGTTTTCTGAAGCTGCCAGAAAAGGTTTCTGTTGTTTTGACCTCTTGAGAATATCTTGAAGATGTTTCTTCTGTGTGCCTAGCTCAGAGTAACTGAGCAACTGTAAGTCATGTTAACAGTCCCATTGAGTGAGTTTTCTGGGGCCTTACCTTAGTATTGATTGTTTACTGTATATATATATATCTACCAATGGAATAATCGTAGATGTAGGATATTATTCCAGCTGTTATTTTTAAGAAATCTTTCCCAAAAAAATGCTATCTACAGTAACTTTCCTTCTGTACTCCTTTCCTGTCTCTCCATTTTTTTCCAAATATTAAATCCTATTTCTTAGTGCTCTAAACTCTTATTTTTCCTCTTTTCTATTTGGTACTTTTATTGATTATTTTTTTATTATTTCTTAGTTTTTTTAATTTTACACATTGAAGTGTTCTTGGGAGTCAAGGTGAGAGAAACCAAAAAAATTGAGGTTTCATCCATATACAACGACAGAAATGAAATCTCACTAGTTGTAAATAATTTTTGTCATTTAAAAAGCATTTGTTGTACTTAGCTACTAAAAGATTTTATATAAAACAAAATGTTCTTCCAATGGTCAGTATTAATCTAATATTTTAAAAGTTAGTTTCAACTATGCCCAAAGGATTGTAGAATGCAGACTTTATACTCTGAAAAGGAATTGGAAAAAATAAACACAGCCGAGCTAAAAAGTCTTGCCTTTTCTTCTGTAAAAGAAAGCTGTTTAAGAATCTTCAAGTAAAAGCTGTGAATGAAATTGGCCATGCCATTCAGCTGCCAAATTGTGGTTGTTGAGACAGGCAATGCACTCAAACTGCTTCTTTAAAAATCTCAGGAGGCTCCAAGCATCAGGACTTTGTTAGATAACAGTCTCTCATGCCTTCTCTATGTAGCCTCTCATGGGTAGCTCCACATAGCTCTGTCTCTTTCTGTCCTTCTTCTCTCTTCCTTCTGCAGCTCCAGCTCACTCCTTCCTGTCCATAGCCCAGCCACCTAACCCTGTCTGTCCCTCATACAACATCTCACCCTTTCTGTTCCTTGCATGACATCCTGTTCCTTCCTCCTTGCAGCAGACTCCAACTCTACTCCAACTGAACTGCAACTCCTTCGTAGCTAACTCACTCTTTATCACACCCATAGCTGGGAGGGCAAGGCTGTTCCCACTCTTGGATAATTAACACAGCTGTAATATATCAAGGGTAAGATTGCTTTTAGTACTATCTTTATCTGTATCTCTTGTATTATCAAAGATTTTTTTTCTCTCAAAGCCACTGCTCTCTTTGTCTTTGTTTAGAGCAAACATTCAAAGTAATTTTTTTGTTTTAATGACAATTGATGTAAATGTCAGCTTTAAAGTTCAGGCAAGTTAAAAGGTAGATAGGGTATGGTTCTCAGCTCTAAAGTTTATTCAATTTTTTAAGTAGACACAATGTTTTTCTTTATGTTTGCTGATGACTTTTTCACAAAATGAGTTCTTCAGGTCACCTTTTGGCTCTAGTGTTTGCAAGTGTGATATAAAGAGATATATGTGACTTTAACAAACATTTCAAAACATTTTAGAGTAGTAGATATAAATACTTAACAGATATGGGAGCTCAAGCAGATACAGTAACATCATGGAATTTTATAGTTTTTTCCTTTAAATTTGAAGCTGTGTAATAAAAAAAAAATTGTAATAAAACCAATTTTTTAATCCCCTTTTTAAAAATTATATAACTTAATAGGAAAGTAACTTAATCCCAAGTAACTTTTCCATTTTTTTAGCTTAATTTTGGTTTAAAATAATTTGTTTATACTGACAATTGCCTGTGTTTTCGTTGTCCCTTTTAGTTCTAAGCAATTTACAGTCTTTATATGATTTCAGTTTTGATGCTTTGGACAGTGTAAAGATGTCCAAGGTGTCTGTAGAAGACTGTAAGGATTGTTCACTTATTTACTAAACATTTATCAGTGGGATTGAACTGATTTTTTTATTGAAGTGAGTAGCTTACATAGGAAGAGGAGAGAGCAAGATGGGACTTTGCTCTGTTTAAAGAGGATTAGGAGGGAAAGATGTCACAGGGCATAAAATTGTGAGAAAAATGGGCTCAACGATTAGTACTGTTAATTTTTTATAAAGCAATTCTCTTATCAGTAGAGTGGAAAATTATGCACAACTAAATTCACAAATTCAGAAAAAAATAAACAATTTAAATTGGAAAAAAATAGTAATTGAGTGATTGTGAAAACAATGGAAAATCACAAAATAGCAGAATGGGTCAGGTTGAAAGAGACCACTGTCAGTCATTTGGTCCAAATTCCCTGTTCAAGCAAGGCCACCCTAGAGCACATTGCTCAGGGTTGCAACCAGATGGTTGTTGAATATGTCCAGCAAAAGTGAATATTTAATTCCTACAGTATTTATTATATATTGGCTGTGGCATACAGTTGCTGATTTGATAACAGCAGATTTTCAAGAGACTAGATTTCTCTTTTGTTTTTTTTGTTCATTTGTTTTTTTGGGTTTGTTTTGTTTTGTTTGTTTGTGGTTTTTTTGGTTTTTTTAAATTTTTATTCTCCCACCACACAAATCCGGGATCCCAGCATCACAAAAATAAGTGACTAGGGTAAACAAGTAGTCTGAAATAGTCTTGCAACTCTGTGAGTTTTGTCTGACACAAACAACTAACCTTTCACTTTCAAAGTTTGAAGTACCTCTGCAGTAAAGCCATTGAATTTTACAAAGTTAGTCAGGCAGTCTGGCCTTTCATAATACACCCAGAAAAGGGAGGATGTTGACAATTATCTTCAAGAGTTCACCTCTTGCTTGCTTTCAAAGTTCTGTTTTTCTGTTGTGCACGTCAAGCAGGGCTTCTAGACAGCAAATGCTTCTGATTTAATAATTCCCTAACAGGCAGCCGGTGGTCCAGCTCAGTCAAGAGGTGTCAGAATACAGAAGAGTAAACACAAAAGAAGCCAAGGAGAAAGTCTTGTCATACATCATCTTTATTAAAATTAATTTAATTTAGGACTTGTTTAGTTTGGGGTTTTTTAGGTGTTATACAGTCAAAGCAGTAGTTCTTACATGGGTAAATCTTATGAAGCTCTTCATATTGCCCTCACAAAGTTCAGTAAAAATTTGGTATCTTTGTTGTCATGATTTTCATTTTCATGACATAATTGTTAAAAGCACAAATCAAATGTTCTTCTGAATACTATTTCTAACTATGAAATAGCATTTCAGGTCCAAGTGAAAGAACATAATGCTCTGACAGATATGCAATTATGATCTAATAATATTTCTACAAATAAAAACAAGCACTTATTGCAATTAAATTAAATTCCAATTTCTTTGTAATACCATCATATCAAATTTATTTCATATTTCTTTGTCTTTTCCAAGAAAACATAGAAGGATGAGATAGGATAGAGATTGTTTGAGTAACAAAGGTCATAGAATCACAGGTTTTGGTTGGAAGAGACCTTAAAGGTCATCTAGCTCCACCTCTCTGCCATAAGCAGGAACACCTTCTACCAGACCAGGCTCTTCAAAGCCCCATCCAACCTGGCCTTGTGCCATATGGTTCAAGGTCAGCAGATATAAAAGAAGTCTCAACCAATATAATTTTAGCAGATCTTCATATTTGTAAAAATATTTATTTTATACCTAATGATATTTTCTAAATATTTTATTCTGTTTAACCCTTGACAAAGCAGTAAGGTGATACACTGAAATGTGTCCTAAATAAAAGAAAATAATTGCTTCTCAGGTACTCTTTAGAGCAAAGACTATTCTGCAGTTAACCTCTCAGCACAGAAACAGCCTAATAAAAATCTTATTTGGATTGCAACATGTAAAGATCACTAGCAGAAAATCAAAATAGTACTGAAACATCTGTATTACACTCTTCTCCTGGTAGATGAAGAAATAGGAGAACCAACTCTCAGTGTACGTCTGTATCTCCCTGCGTCCTCAATTATCATGGTTTAACCAAAGGGAGCAACTAAGTTCCACATAGTTGCTCTTTCACTCCCCACTCCCTGCTGGGATGGATATGAGAATAAGGAAAAGGTGAAACCCACATGCTATGGTAGAGCAGTTTCATAATTTAAATAAAGTAAAATACAATAACAATAATAATTATAATAGCAACAGTAACAGTAATGGTATTAGGAGGAGGAGTAATGGAGAGAAATATAACCTGAGAGAAAAAATCTGTGCACAATACAATGGTTCACTACCAGCTGATCAATGCCCAGTCAATCTCTGAGCGGTGATCGGTGCTTCCCAGCCAACTCCCCCCCAGTTTATACTCTAGCCAAGGCATTGTAGAGTGTGGAATTTCCTTTAGGCCAATTCACATCAGTTGTCCTGGTTGTGTTCCCTCATGGCTTCTTGTGCACCTGCTCACTCATAGAGTATGGGAACTTGGAAAGTGTTTGACTTACAGTAAGCACTACTAAGGGACAACAATGCATCACTGCGTTATCAATATTATTCTCATACAAAACCCAAACCATTGTACTGTACCAGTTACTAGGAAAAAATTGGATCTCTCTTAGCCAAAATGAGGACACTCTTGCTAAAGTACACTCTTTACAAGGTTCATGCAGTCAGTCTGAAAATATAGATCCTCATGAGATTATGGATTGATCTTTAAAATCTATAATGTTCTAAACAATCAAAAGTTTAGTACGGCATTGGATAGTTTACTAGTTATAATCCTGCAAGTTGTTTATAGGCTATTTGTGAGACAAATGTATGCTGATGATGAATGGATCATGAGAAACCTCGCTGCTGGTGCTGCTTTAGCAAATGTTGCATAGTAATCATAAATTTTCTCCCACTGACCATTAGAGCATGTAGCTAAAAAAAAAAAACAAAGGCCAATAGAGTTTGTTGCAGCTCAGTTTATAGATTTATGCATCAGTTAGGGAATTGAAGATTGTTCTGAGGGCAGAGATTAAAGGGTTGATAAATCAAAGTGTGTCAGACTTGAAAACAATCTTTTGCTGAACTGACAGCCATTAACAATACACATTAGGATTTGCTACTTAATCACTAACAAATGTTATCAGCACATAAATGGAACAGTTATTACTTAGCAAATTTCTCCTAAGCTAGCCATAAATGTATAGAACCATGGAAGAAATTTTTTTGTTAACACTGATGGCTGTGATTCATGATCATTCTTAGTCATCAAGATCAAGGTGATCGTGCTGTTTGACAGGGAAACTGGAACAGAAGTTGGGATGTATCTTTTATTACCTCTCTTTCCTATCTCAGTGTCATTGTTTCTGTCCCTACCCACAAAGAGAAGGAAATTATCTCATCTCGGTATATTATTTTGGGGATCATTACCTGCTCCTCAAGATTTCTTTTCTTAATGATATTTTACTTTTTGCATATGTTTTTATGAAGTCCTTTTGTCCACTCCTAGCTTAATGTCTGTGGTCATTAATAGTGCTAAGCTATAATAAATATTACAAAATATTCATACACTGTCACCAGTTATGTCATGATTATATGTTGTTTGGATTCACAGCAGTCAGCTATAGACTCTTGTTCTTGTAGAGAGCTCAATAGCTAAAAAATAGTATTTGAGGTTGAATTAGGAATTACATTTTGAGATTACAGAAGTCTGGATCCCTTACATACTTAATATTTCAGATTTCATGTAAAAACATAATGGCTATGTTTGTTCTACTGTACTACTGAATCCAAGACCCCATTTATCAATTCTTGTCCCCCAAACTACGTAGAATTTTATTTGGTTGGCTTGTGTAAATGAAACTTGCAATTAAACTCAGTTCTGCCAAGTTTTTCATGGAAACAGTTCAAAACAGAACTAGGGATAAAGCTACCACTTAATCTGCACTGCAGATAATCAGGAGTGTTGGTCTCATTTTCATAGGGGTAAACACATACTTGCCAACTCCTGTGCTGGACTTTGTGAAAAGTTCAGAGATGCCTAGTGCAGGAAAGAGAAATGCTTATGCAGGGCTTATTCACCAATTCTGTCTGTCCTTTTAAGGCAACAAGTTTCCACAGCCAGGACTAGTTTTACATTGTACTGGGAATGCTATTTTCACTGTTGCTTTTTTTGTAGCAGAAAATCCATACTCAGTAATTACACCTACCACTGCAGCAACCCCCTTTTTTCTTCTTCTGTTTCTTTTCTTTCTGCATATCCTTTGCTTTCCTTGGAAGCAACTCCTCTTTGTAAATGAAATTGCTGTCATTGTTCAATGTTTTCTGAGACCAATGCATTGACAAGTGTATACTTTTCGGTGTCATTTCCTTTTGGCTGCCTTAGTTAAATACTAAGGACTCCACTGAGGCTTCTCCATCCCCACCTTTTTCTCAGCACAGGAAACAATTTGGTTATTTTTTGCCACATTTCTCTATAATGGTTTGACTTTATTGAGAAGTATCTGTCATTCACAGAATGTTCCTTTGCAGTTCTGCTGCTCTAATATATTTTAGACCCAGATGAGATAAATTGTGAGCAAGAACAAAATGAGAAAAAGAAGCATTCAGTTTATTAGCAGCTCATGTCGTGGTTACTAATCATCTATTACTTACAGAATGCAAAGGGGGAATAACTCAGAAATTATTTCTGCTAAGTATGAATTATATTTTTGTGAGAATTATGGGTCAAAAGAATTGGCTTTCCTATTTTTGCTTAGTATGACTGTGATAGCTATATTAATTCACCTAAGTCAATCAAAATCATCTATTAAAAAAAATAACATTTGTAAGCTAAACTAAAAAACTTCCAGAGGGATCTTGAAAGGCTTGAGACATGGGCCTGTGTGAACTTCATTAATTTCAACAAGGCCAAGTGTAAGGTTCTGCACCTGGATTAGGGCAATCCCAAGCACAAATACAGACTGGGCAGAGAATCTATTGAGAACAGCCTTGGGGAGATTGACTTGAAGGCATTCATGGATGAGATCTTGGACATGACTCAACAATGTGTGCATGCAGCCCAGAGAGCCAAACTCATCCTGGGCTGCATCAAAAGGCATGACCAGCAGATGAAGGGAGGTGATTCTCCCTCTCTAATCTGATTTTGTAAGACCCCACTTGGAGCATCGTGACCAGATCTGGGGACCCCCAAAAAAGAAAGATATGGATCTCTTGAATGCTCACAGGAGAGTCACTAAGTTGATCATAGGGCTGGAGCACCTCTCCTGTTAGGAAAGGCTGAGGGAGTTGGGGGTTATTCAGGCTGGAGAGGAAAAGGCTATAAAGTGACCTTATAGCAGCCTTTCAGCAACTTATGTGGCCTACAAGAAGTCTGGAGAGGGAGTTTCTTAAAGAGCATGTGGTGACAAGACAAGGGGGAAGGTTTTCAAACTGAATGAAAACAGATTTAGATTAGATAGGAGGAAGACATTGTTTACTGTGTGGATGGTGAGACACTGGAAGAGATTGCCCAAAGAGATTGTGGGTGCCCCAAGCCTGGAAGTGCTCAAAGGCAGGGTGGGATAATGTCTTGAGCAACCTGGTCTAGTGGGAGGTCTCCCTTCCTATGGTGAATTGGGTTATGAATAGATGATCTTCACGGTCCATTGCCACCCCTTACTATTCTATGATTTTATGATTCCATGGAACTCCCACTTAAAATGTACTTAGGACATGAAGGGTTGTGAAAGGAGGGGTGGACTGAAGCCACATTTTTTATGGTCTACTTCGAATAATTTCCCCATGCCTGGAATTAATTCTATTAATGCCTTTTGCCCAACCTGGAAATGAAACTCAAGATAATTTTAGTAAGGAGGTAATATAAAAGAGGATCTTTAATGAAAGCCTTCAGGGGCAGTTATGAAAAGATGTCCACAAAAGCCCACCCCTACAAGGATGAGTACACATTTATAGGTTTCAGAAAACTAGCATAGCTGATAAAAGAACACCAATTAGGAGTACAAGTGGTGATACAATTCTCCCCCAGGTCAAACGCATTCTCTGGAGTTCCCTCTTCAGTGCTAGTTGTACTTTGTCCGTGGGATGTATCTCGAAGGGTTGTTCTCTGCCTTGGTTCCCAGGAAGAACCAAGATTGCACTGGGGCCTTGTACCTCCCAGGGCTTGGAGTTCTGGAATTTTTGTCTTTCTGCTTAGGGAAAGGCCATGGAAAAGTAGTGGGAAAACTAGCTACTAATACAATAGATGACAGAGTTACAAATATATGTGTGAAGAATAGAGGGATTATATAAGCGAAAAAAGGCAAAACCCAAATGGCATCACTATGGCAAAGTTGGATCCAGGGAAATATTTTAGGCAAGATTTGACCTCTAGTGGGTTCTGTTTCCCATAAAGGAAATTCAGGCAGGCAGAGAGGTGATCTAGTCACAGCAATGTATACACAGTACAAATTCATGTGACAAAATGTCCCCTGCCATGTCCCACCCACTTCTTTTGAGGGTACAGTAGGGAAGGGCAGCAGGTGTGCCCCTGTCACCCTGTGGCACAAAGGGCTGTGGTTCCCCCGTCAGGGTCTATTAGGCTATTCCCACTCACTGTTTACCCTTTTGCCTTCTTAGTACACATTCTACATATTGTCATTTGTTACCCTCACTTTGAAACCATACAAAACTTCTGAGTGTGACCTTTCTTCTCTGGAGTAGCTGGGAAGTCCCATTTCATGTGTCTGTAATCCAGTTGTTTATTGCTTTTTGCAGAGAAGATTTAATAGAAGAAAGCTGCAATGAGAGCTCATACTACATTGAAATTTTGCTTTAGTAAGATACACATCCCTGATTTATTAGCACAATTTACAATTATATTGTAAGTAATTAAAGTAAAAACTCACTTGTCAAAATAAATGAGCACAGTATATTTTGTGTGGAGGCAACCTTGATGCCTAATTGGGTTTGCAGCCTTAGTCATTTGCAAAAAAAAAACTTAACAATGAGTCTTGTATTACTATGAATTATTTTTTTTCTTCTACCCTGCTTTGTTAAGAGTAGTCAGAGTTTCATTTTATTATATATGTCTTTCAATATGCAATTAGCAAGTTCCAATTCTACACAATTTTTAATGAAACATGAAAATCTGAAATGTATTTTAAAAACATCTCTTGATTACTTTGTTTTGGATTTGCATAGCACCAGCTTGTAAGAGAATATAAAAATCCAGCCTGATTACCCTTAGGCACAAAAATATTCACTGTATAAAGGGAAAGTAGAGAATGCCATTTTATCTTGACCTTAGTGAACCTTTTCCCCCTGTTTCTTATATTTAAGTTGATACATTGCAGTCCGAATAGGCAGACAACCAGACAGGTAAAAACCTGTTGTGGGTAATGGGTCATGCTCTGCCTGGAGGCTGGTATCAAGAAGAGAACTGCCAGGGTCTGTACTGGGGCATGTCCTGTTTAGCATCCTCACCAGTGATCTGTAGGTGGTGACACTGAACAGTCATCAAGTTCATTGGTGGCACCAAAGTGTGAGGCATGCAGCAGCTATGTTGGAGCAAAGGGAAGACATTCAAAGTGACTTTAACAGGCTGGAGGAATGGGCCAGTGGGAATCTCATGAAATTCAAAACCAACAAGTACAAAGCTCTGCCACTGGGAAAGAAGCAACAAACTGAGAGGTTGAGAGGTGACCTCATTTATTTCGATAGATTCCAGAGGAGGTGAAGGGATAAGGGTGGTGCTGATCTCTTGTCACCGGGATTCAATGATAGGATATGTGCTACACAATTTTTAATGAAACTACAGCTACTACTCTGTACTACTACTATGGAAGGTTGAGACAATATTAAGTAACATTTCTTTATTGAAACAATAGCCAAACACTGGATCATGCTTTCTAGAAGAGGTAGTTGATGCTCCATGCCTAATTGTGTTTAATTTGTGTTTAATTTGGATAATGCCCTTAATAATACACTTAAACTTTTGGTCATCTCTGTAGTGATCAGTTGGAATAGATCAGTGTAGGTAATTTCCAACTGGAACCATTCTGTTCTAATGAAGGATAAGGACAAGCAAGTTGGGAATAATCTCAAGGCCTGGAAAGGCTCTAGGGCAGCAAGTTGGATGTGAACCACTTGCAGAGGTGACTGACTGTACCTGGGGCTGCATGATGAGAAGCACTGGCAGCAGGTCCTGGCAAGAGATTATGCCCCTCACTTTCACTTGAAACTTCATGAACCTTGCATGGGTCCATTTCTCAAGCATGTCCCAAAGTCCCTCTAGGTGACATCCCTTTTCTCAAGCACTTGAAGTGCACCACTCAGCTGGGTGACATCTACACTATTTATTCCTTGTAACTGAAGTTTTGATATCAGTCTCTGTTATTCATGTAGTGTAGTGGCACTTCCTGAGTTTTGCAAAATTATCTTTAGATTTAAATAACACAAATTGCTTACATTGATTAAAATTTCACAGAACCACAGACTTTTCACAGATCCTGGGACTCTGCTAAAATTTTCAGAATTACTATTATTCTTCTTCTGAATCAATAATACTTTCCATCAATAATAGCCAGTTCACAGAATGCCATATGCATGATTGCTGTATTTTTGTCATTCTGCTTTGTGCTCCTTGTATTTTCTCGTTTTACAATCAATGACTATACTTCTATATCTTTCTACATAGTTTCCACATTTCTTAAAAAAAAAAAAACCACAAAAAAACCCAAACTCAAAAACAACAGCAAAAAAAACCCCAACACAACTCTTCAAGAATTTATTAAAGGATTTTTTAATAGTTGGATGCATTTTTTTCATGGTTTATTCTCCATCCAAAATACTTATCATACACACAAATAACTTTGGAGATTGAAAAATAATATATATGTCAGTTTTCCATAGTTTTACTAATTTATTTAATTCCATTTCAATTACTTNAAACCACAAAAAAACCCAAACTCAAAAACAGCAGCAAAAAAAACCCCAACACAACTCTTCAAGAATTTATTAAAGGATTTTTTAATAGTTGGATGCATTTTTTTCATGGTTTATTCTCCATCCAAAATACTTATCATACACACAAATAACTTTGGAGATTGAAAAATAATATATATGTCAGTTTTCCATAGTTTTACTAATTTATTTAATTCCATTTCAATTACTTCTCTAGCTCCTGAAGGCAAGATTAAGATAATTTGCATTAAAAACATAGGGATTTGTCACTCAACACTATGTGGACAGATAGGTTCTTTTGGGGATCCTTGGCAGAATGACAACAGCACTAAACTGCAGTTACAATTAAGTTTTTTAAAACATTTTTCTGATTAGCACAATATGGAATCATATGATCAGAATAACACCAGTTTTTAGAAACAGAATCAGTGTACTACAATTTTATAAGTAGTGTAGCAGAGAATTTCACTGTACAGGTTAGCTTACAGTTCCTAATCACCTGGACCCTCCACAGATCAAGTCATGTCCTAATCCTTGTCCTGCTGTGTCAATATAACCGTCTTTTAATGGAGACTGCAACCACAAAATAGAGCATGAGTCACTCAATCCTCACAGGAAGCAAACAGTGGCTGAGGGGTCCTTGACCACTGGTGGAATCACGGCTTTTGCCATCCATCAGCAGTTCTGGCCCCGGTCCCGTTAGAATGTGTAACTGCCTTATTTTACGGATCGTGATCTGTGTGCCCTTACATGTCCAATATTTTGCCTACAGGAATAACAATGGGACAGGCCATGAAAAGAAGACAGAAGAGCTTGGCTGTTTCCTTCAGATCCTTACCATCTCCCTAAATCCACTGTAGTTTTACTAACATTGTAAGATTTTTGTATGCACAAAAAGATGGTGTATCTTTTTGTGGTGTATTCTAAGATGGAGCATCCCTTGCTGTTCTGTTATTTGCTGATATCCTGTTGTTAATTAATCTATTTAATATCACTTCAAACCTATTGGTATTGTCTTCTAAGATAGCAGTTTCACAGAAATTCATTGCCTGTTTTGCAAAGAGGTATTTCCTTTTATATAATTAAAATGTAGTGTTAATTTATTTGCTACATTCATGAATTTTTAAAGCTTAACTAACTTCCTTGTCTGTCTCTTCTCTAAAATGTGTCCTAATTGTTTTCATGTTTCATTCTCAAAGCTGATGCTGCATCTCCTATGTCATTCTGGTTTTTATTCTCTTTTCTTACTCTACTGTATCCTCCCTCAGGCTCAAAGTGCAGAACTGTGTAATTTTTAAGATGCCAACACAACAAAGTTTTATACAGCAGCAAGATGATGACCTCTATTGTATTCACATTGCCTTTTGTGATGGTCCGAAACATTTTGTCAATTTCTTTTATGGCAGATGTTTTACATTGAGCCAATGATTTCAGAGGGCTGACAACAATGACTCTAAGCCCCACCCATAAGTGCTAGAATTTTTACCATTCTGTGTGTGTGCATACGTACATATAAAATATTTATTTTCTAAAACTTTTATCTTGAGATTATCTTTTATAAATTCTCAGTCATATCCAGTTATGCTGACCTGGAAAAGTTTTTGAGTAGAAAAAAAGAACCAAACAAAATTGGAGTGTTTTTGTTATTGTATTTCCTAAGAATTGTTCTACATTTTTGAAGTGCTTCTCCACAACAGATTTAACACACTAAGGGAAGGAATATTTTCAGAAGTTCTGATTTTTTTTTTTCTGGTGATAAAGAGAAATATCCACTTTTATTAAATCATTTCACAGTTAGTGAACAGGAAGCCTTATTACATTCCCCAATGGTTTCTCCCATAGTTTTTTTCCTAGGAAACATACTAAGCTAGTCACTTTTCCTTTATTTCTCTGTGCCTAAGAAACCTGTGGTCTGCAGCTATTTGCTATCTTTTTTGTACTTCATGTTTCATGTCCTGGAAAACAATTCTCAGTTATGAAATCTGTCTTTGAGTTCAAGCAGTTGCTATCCAAGAGATACTGCTGTGAAAGAATATTGCATCTTGCTACTTTTGTAGATTGTAATTGAACCTGGAACTCTGCCAAGATGAAAGGAACAAAAATCAAAAGTTAATCACTTGAATCTAATGAGACTTCTAGCTTTACTTGTCTTTGCAGTTTCTTTTCTTTTATCCAATAAACAGGTTATGTAGTGCAGTTTCCTGTTATGCATTATGCATTTTGTTCTATTACTAAAGTCTCAAATATTTTTTCATTCCTCTTCATTTCTTTATATACCTATGTAAACACTTGCACATTTCTACTCCTTGACTTTTAATATGTGAACGTGTTTTTAACAGCACTTTTCCCTATGCTTTGTCTTAATTGCTTATTAGTTCATCTTGTGATTTTTGTTTCAGATTTAAATGTGTAGTACTGCTAAACTTCTTTATATATCTCATATACCTGTTACTGTATCCTCAACTTGCAAGAAAGAAGTTTCCTTTGTTAACTAGCAATTTTGCAAACTGGTATACACTGTAGAGGTTTATATTCTGTTTCTCTGCAAAGTTATCATACATATGTAGTTTCTCAGGGAAGCCTTCTACCAGTCTAACTTCAGGAAATCTAGGGATAGTGAGAGTACTGTTCCACCTGATAGTGAATCAAGACAGTGCTGTACAGAGCACCTAAGTACAATAAAATAGAAGCAGCCTGGATGAAACCAGTGACCACTTCTGTAGGTGGCTATGTATTTCAGCAGATAAGATGAGCAACGAAAGACTTGGTGACCCTGATAGCATATGGCAACAATTTCCTCTCATCTGTATTGTTAACACTCAGCTCCCTCTGCAGACAGATTTTGAAAGGAGGCAGCTGAAGCAACCCAAAAGAGAAATGAGGGAAGAGCTAAATATCAAGCCTGTCCAAGACTAGCTTATGGAAGTGTGGATGGGGGCTGTATTGTGCTGCCTCTTCTCTGGGCTAAAGATTAGACTATGAAGTATTTTATTTAATGGTGCCCATATGAAGTTCATTATCACCTACATTTGTGACAGGAAAAATCCCCATATCATACTAAATCCCCATGTTCTGAAATCTAATATGAATAAGAAAAAATCGAGAAACACTGTACAGCTACTTTTCCCTAGCTTGACTATCTTCTAGTAACAGATTCAGGAGAATAAAAATAATTTAGGAAAAATACATAATTTATATCAGAAAATCTTTGCCTACTTTCTCTAATAAGAAGAAAGTAGCTGTAAGTAGAATGAGGAATATTTTTTCTTTACCAGTGATTTGGTATGTGTCAGCACAGTCTTAATCTCGTTTTATATACTGAAGTAAGCTAAAACCATCCATGTTCATGTCTAATTAATTTGGACTTGAAATAATCTCTTGAGGACTTTAAAATTTATTCTAAGAAAAAAAAGATTGTATGATACTTTTTTTATAATATTTATACGGGTGTTTTATTAGAAATAGCTCTGATATTGAAAGTTCCTATTTAAATTGGTAGCAGATGAGAGCATTATAGGCAAATCACACGTTGTAAGTAATTTTCATTCTCTTTTTCTTGCTGGGCTCTAGAGCTGAAAGTCTGTTTTTATCTTCTGATATGGCATTGATACATTGTTTACCATTTTTGGTTTTATTGTTGAGTTGACATATGTAAAATCGCATAGGAACTTTGTCATTCTATTTACTATTTTTAAATCTTTGCATATGAATGATAGAATGAAAGAAAAAAAAGTTTATTAAAATTCTGGTTTAACAACACTGCTCCTTATAGTATGCTATACACTATAGTCAAATTTGAACACTAGTTTTTACAACACATTTTTCGAGTTCCAGGATAAGGCATGCATTCTCTAATATCGTAAAAGATTTTTCTTGGCAGATGAAGGAACATATGAATTCCAACTTTTAGTATGATGGACCTTTTTTTCAGCATTAACTTGTTCTTTCTACTATTCTCTGTGTTAGTATTTTAGTCATCAATGGCGTTTCCCTTTTACCTTAGATTTTAGACAGATTTCAGTTTATTGCTTTACTTCTTTAGCCTCAAACTAAAGCTCTTCTTCTTCTGAAAAGTGTTTGAACTTGTGGACACATCTCCCCTTCCCCTGCCTTGTATCTTAACTGAAAGTTTACTTTATCCATTTTTTATCCTTTATCCTTTTGCTATGTAAGGAGTGATTGGTTGTTTTTTATTTCCTTTTCCTATCTGCTAAAAGTGTCAGTAAATGTATCCTCTGTTGAATCTCTTGCCTGATCAAAGGCTTCAGAAATGGTAATGCTAGTCTGCTCCATAAGTCATTTCTCCCTTAGCAAAAGAGGGGTTATACTTGTAGAATTAACTACTGGATAAATGAATTTTTTGAGTGCTAAGTCTTGTTTAAAAGTTTTCTTTCAGACTCAGAGACATTAGAAAATTCTTTCTGTGTGTGTGGGTTTTTTTTGTGTGTGTGTGTTTTTTTTTCTTTTTCCCCTAGCTACTGCAATTAGTGCATCTCTTTTCACATNTTAACTACTGGATAAATGAATTTTTTGAGTTCTAAGTTTTGTTTAAAAGTTTTCTTTCAGACTCAGAGACATTATAAATTTCTTTCTGTGTGTGGGGGGGGGTTTTTTTGTGTGTGTGTTTTTTTTTTTTCTTTTTCCCCTAGCTACTGCAATTAGTGCATCTCTTTTCACATGTATCCAATTAGTGTGTTCTGTTGATGACATGAAATTCTTGACAAATTTTATGCCTATTATGACTAGGGCTTTTTGCCTTTATTCTTGTGGTATTTTTCTAAACTGTGTTTTTCAATTTTTCATCTCACTATCAAATTTCTTCACAAGCTCCCTGACTTTTTCATTACGTTTAGTCCCAAGTTTCATCTATTTTGCCTCTATTATCTATGAAGAATTTCATCCAGCCTTTGTATACACACTTCTTCCATCACAATGTCTCATTTATCTCTGTCCAGCTTTAAAAGGGAGTATATGTCCTTTGTCTTTTCACACCTATTTCTGCATTTTATAGTGATGTTTATCTTCTAAGGTTTAAGTATATAGTTTTACTCATATTTTTTTCACATTAAATATATCTCTAAAAATAAATACATAACTTGATGGATGACACAGAACAGCCCAAAGCTGTAGTAATACAAATACATTTACTCTCTAAATCAGCTGGGCAAATATAAACTGTCTTCTGGGAATGATGCCTGGCTTTGATCATAACTCATGGACTATTGGAGAGACTGATGGTCATCAAAGACCAAAAGCATACTTGGAGCTGTTTTAACAACTAGCAGTGGAGCTGATTGCCTTCCAGTGCCTGGGAATATTTTTTATGCTGTGGGGTTTTATAATTTTGTTGTTGTAGGTTTGTTGCGGATTTTTGGGGTTTTCTACTTCATTTTGTTTTGAGCTGGGGCTTTATTGCGTTTTTTTTGTTTTGTTTTGTTTTTTGTTTTTTAATTATTATTATTAAGATAGGTTAAGAAATATATGTTTTCTTGGTAGCCCTAGTAAATGTAGGTCCACAATTTGATTGACTAGTCTGTGAAGTGTCAATTTTAGTTATCCACTGCTTGTTTAACCTGCACACTGCTTGACCTTAAATATTGGTAACTTTAGTTCTCTATTATGTCCAGAACTTCAATATGCTCTTCATCTTTCATCAGATGAATGGGTTAGAGTAATTTCCTTCCATATGCTTTCCAAGTTCTGCTTTCATTTTCTTTAGCTATAGATGGCTAAATGAAATCTAATCTTAATTAAGAGCCTGAAATCCCATAATATCCTATTGATATTAAACTCTGGAGGATGATTCTGTAGCAGTGGTTAAGGCTAAGAAATTGAGAGGATTATAGATAAAATTTCTACCATGTAAAATAGAAACTTGAATTTTAAGTAAATGTTAGGAATAAACATGTCTTCGAGATTTTACTTGTAAATCTATTGAAACTCCTGTACAGATCCATAACAATGAGGGAGAAAAAAGAAGCTGATGTGTTTAAAGTGTAGGCTCTATAACAGGCCTGTGATGTAAGATTTTTTTCTTCAAGAGCTGCTCGCTTTGACAGCATCACCTGTTCTGCTTTAGCCAGCCTCTGTCGGGTACATTGCCATCAAAGAAAAAATTAGATCCATGACTATCGTTCTCAACCCATGAGATTATTCTCATTGCTATCAATTGTCTCACATCTTTAAGAAATTATGTAAATTGTTATCTTTATCTTAAAAAATAGTAAGTCTGATGCCTTTACATGACTCTGCTAGGAAGAAAGAATGGCCCATTTCCTCACATCTGCTCATGTACTGTAAAACTTAAAAAGAGTAAAGCAGTCCACATAGGAGAGGGGCCAGTACAGGAGCTTCATGGTGATGTTTGGCAAACTCCTCTGCTCAGAATTCATCTGGATTCTATACTAAACACTTGGTTTTCTTAGAAGAACAGAAAAAAAAACATATGACTAGGGAGTTGGGTTGTTTAATCTACTTGATATTCATATAATTTAAAAGAAGTAAGGTGCAACTAATCAAATCAAATCATCTGTTACAGATAATTTCCTTGGGAATTCAGCAATCAAGACCACTTTTAAATTACTGCCAAAATTATCAGTGCTAGTAATTTCATTATACATACCTAATCAATGTTTCATAAAAAGTGTATAATACTGAGAGATTTCTTAGGTACTTAAGATAATATCTTGCTGGTGAGAGCATATGCTATGGAAAGTAGTATTTGTTTAACGTGTCAGTATTGCTGTATAGTCAACTGAAACATAAGACACAGCAAAGAAGGAACTGGAAGATACATACAGAAGAACTTAAGGTTTCTGTGGAGTTAAATAAGTTTTGCCACTGTTATATACATATATGTGCATATAAATATTTTGTACCACATAAATATTCATATGACTTATCTGATGAGTAGAAGAGACTGCCAACTGTATTCCAGCCACACTACCTTCTGGCCGACTGCTTAAAGTAATAACTTAACAGACCATCTGTAGAGTGAGTACACCATGCCCATCATTCATGCTTAGAAAATGTTAAATTAACTAAAAAAATTAACTGAAACTCAGTCTACATCCCTGAAAGGGATATCTATCTTCTTGTTAGGTGCGATATTTCTTGGATATGAAATATTTGCAACCAATATAAGGGAACAACCACAAAATTAAACATTAAAAAAAATTGGGACTGACTATTGCATTCCTTTATTTTATGCTTAAGGAAAAGTGATACCACAGCAGCAGTTGATGAAATGTTGTTCAAGGAAAAAAATATTCTGAAATCCTTTTCCTTCTAGACATAAAGCCTCATAACTGCACTTGCTATAACAAAGGATTACAACAAATAGCAATAGCTTTGCTGTGTTGTTCTGTGAATACAGAAGTGTCAGAATGCTTGAAAGAGTGAAAAGCTTGAAAGTCTTGACATTTTAGTAATCTAAAAAAAAAAAAAATCTGGCAGCAACAAGTAAATCTTTGTATTATGGTTGGTTTGAGCTTGCTGCTAAACACAGCATACCAAGGGGTACAAGGGCACGGTAAATAACATGGAGGAGAACACAACCTCTCAATCACAGCATCCAGCTACATTTTAAGTATTGTAACTGGCTCTGAAAGACAGAAGTGTGACATCTTAATGTGATGGTACTCTTCCAAGTGCTATGAAAGTGGAATAAACGAGAAGAAAAAGCTAAAAAAAGGTGCTTCCTACCTACTGCTTTATTGCTGTCAACAAACTTTCTGCACAGTGTTTTGGAAATCAAACAAAAATTTGAAAATGAAAGAAGTTGAGTTTTAATATTATGGATAGAATTAAATTCTTACAAAAAAGGAAGGAAAATATTTTTAGGTATTTAAACACATCTAAATGTGTATGTGAATATATGCAAACATATTGTGAGTATAAACCATATGCTAAATGTATTTTTTGATTTATTACCCTGTAGGCCTTTTGTAGTAGCTGCAATATCGGTATATACTGTGGAACTATGATTTTAGGTAATATTAAATAATACCAGTATATCAAATGTACTTTTAAGAAGTAAAGGATGTATAACTGACTTGCTAAGCTATGGGAAAAAATAAAGAATGTAGATGTTGATCAGGTTTTTTTATTGACATAAATTTCTATCATAATCACAGATTACTCGTTAATTCTTAGAATTTGCCAGAGAGTACTTAAAAAATTAGCACAGGATTTGCCCAACTGGTCTGTCATGTCCAATTTATTGCCTCTGGCAACTGAAAGTTTTTGATTCCTCGAAGTAAGAATAAAAAATAAATTAGTATGATGCACCTACTCAAATCAACAACATTTTACCCACTGTTGTCCCCTTGGATGAGTGGTTTTATATAAGGAATGGGAATTTATTACTGCATTTGAACATGCTGTTACTATCAGCTGCCAAAATACCAGCAGATTACAGCTCCTTTTGTGTCCTCTGGGAGATCAGCAGGGCTGTTGCACAAATGCAGAGCCAGCAGTAAAGTGGGGATAATCTAGCTCTGCATATGAAACATGCATGAAATATTTGTAAAGATCTATGCTTGTCCTGTTGGCTGCATTTTTAAAGCAACAAGCTGGTTATAGCAGATATATGTAGATCAGTGCATTAGCTATTTCTGCTAACTGTTCAGGAATGTTGCTTCTGTGATTTCAGGCAGAAGTGGCTCCAGCAGTCACTTTATTCTTTCTCTCCACATGTCTCTTACAAGACTAATTCCTCACCATCCTGAGGATGATGCTTGGATCCAGGACATTTCTTGGATTAACAGCATTGAAGCAAAAAGGAACATTTCATACCACAGAAAACCTGAGATGTAGCATTAAAATGAATTTTAGGAATTCAAATAACAGTTGTTAAAGCTGCAGCAATTTTGGAGTGTATGACTAATGGTAACTACATCACTTGCAGTCATTGTGGTAATAAGTGATGGTTTCCTGCACTGTGACTATAAACTGCAAAAAATCATGTTATCATGTGAACCAACAAAATATGGTTTCTTTAGCAGCTGCTGTTTACTGGTAAAAATAGAGTATGCCATTAATTTAATTACGCTTTGGTGAGAATCACAACAATCTACATATTTTGCTGGCCAGAGAGCTGCAATTGCAGAGAGCCAGTACTCCCTTGAATGCATCTGGAATAAGTTTTAGAAATGTTGAGTGGTACTATCTGTTGAAATCATAAAAGGAACTATTTCTAGTGTGCACAAAAATTTGAACTCATAACATGATTTTTGAGGATTACAAATTAAATATTTCACAGGAATGCTGATTTTTAAGTTGTTGATGAATTCAGAGACCTGGTGACAGCAGCAGGGGCAGCGAGCAATATCCCTGCCATGCACAGCCCCTGTTAATCACCCAGCCTCTCCTCTCACCTCACCAGCTGGAATCCCATGCCCTCAGAAGCAAAGAAGCAGCCCTCCTGCTTCAGAACAGGGGCTCCAGGCTCTGTGCAGGCTGTTCCAGTGTCCTACATGGTGGGACAGCTGCTAGTGTCAGGCCAGTTCCCAGAGATGGCAGCTGGCCAGGAGCTGGTATGGCATCCTGAGGGAGTGAGTGGCCTAGGGTGACTTCATCATGCACACATTAATAAAAGCTGCTGATTTTCCTACTGTACTCACCTGTGCCTGATACCATCTCGGGAGCAAGTTGGGTGCAGGCAAGGCACCAGAGATATGAGGCTTGATGGCTGTGTGGCCGCTGTCCACCAACTACCACCTCACCCATGAGACCCTGTCTGGCAACAAGCCACAAATTACAGAGTGCATGTCTCCAATCTGGCTCCCTGAGTACCTGTACTAAAAATTTTCACACAGGTGTTTTAGGAATCTCCTGGATCTGTTTATACCAACTGTGTAGTTAACACCTGTCAAGTTGAATTTCCCCACAAGGACAAAAGTGGCTTATTCAGAGGTGTCCCTTGGTTCCCTAAAGAATAATTTGTTGTCATCCTGGCTGGGTGGCCAATAGCAAACTCCCACGATGACATTCACTGCATTTGTCTGTCCCTCTCCCCTTGCCCAGAGGCTCTCATCTGTGACATGTCCAACTGCAGCTGTTGACATTCCAGATCTTCCCTTACATCCAACACTCACAAGAGTATCCTGCACTCTCACACACTGCCCTGACAGCTCTCACACCTTGGCAGCACCCTTGCAGCAGTGCCTTTGACACCCTCACAGTGGGGCACTGCGCTCTCACACGCTGCAGCTCTGCAGCTCTGCTCACAGCAGTGCCGTGCGCGCTCGCACACTGCGATGGGGCCGTGAACATCTGTGTGCTCCCTGCTTGTTGTGCCCTGCTTGCACACCACTGATCCTTCACAGCCCCAAATTGCTCTTTCCTGCCTGGGTTTTGTTTGCTTGTTTCTCTCTTCAGGGTTGGGTGGTTTGTTGATTTGGAAAGTGGGGTTTTTTGGTGGGAGTTGGACCTTCACGATTTTGTAAATGTTTTGTAACAGTGTTTTCCCTCTGGAAATTTGGATCTGTTAAAGACTCATGTCTCAAAAGTATTACCTGTCTCTACAATCTCTTTTTCACTTTCTCAGCTGACTCTGGTCTACAGACTCTTCCACAACTTATCAGTTTTCCTTTCTTCCCCTTCCCTCCCCTCTCCTCCCCTTGGAGAGCTTCAAAAAACCTGCTATGGAGAATCTTTATAGAAAACAAGTACCTTCTGTCAGTCTAATCACACTGATCACAACAAATCACCATTTTTCCCCACAGTTTCACATAACTCAGAACTGGGATGCAGTCCATGATTTGTGTGCTTGTAAAGCAGAAGAATCTAATTAAAAACTGATCGAAGGTAGCATTCAGTTAAACACAATTAGCCTTGCTAGTGCATTTCACTATTTTCAGAAAATCAAGTTATATTTTCCAAGATATTTGATTAACCCTTAAGTTGCTGGGGAGAAAATGCAGGTTTATATGATGACTGGTTTTAAAGAGATCTTTTTAATAATATTTTATTTGAATATATTCATATTGAATTGGAAAATCTTTGGGGAGAATCAACACATAGTGCAGATACATATTGTATCTGCATGTGCTTAAGTAATACTGAAAGCTCTACAAGGTATATAAAGCCCTAAAATATGAGAAGTTCCTAAATGAGAGGGATAAAGGAAGTATGAAATATAAATTTAGCTGTTTGAATTTCATTGCTACTTAGAATAAAAGTAATGACATGCAGAAAAATTAAATTTCTTATAAAAACACAGCAATGCTTCTTAAACAATGATCAACGTAATTAGAATTTGTAACATGTGTATATCTGCCCTGTAAATATTAAAAAACCCAAACAAATTAAAGGACTCTTGACTGCCTGTATGAAAGTGCCACAATACTCTTTCCAAGAATTGTCCTAAGAAAAATGATAAAAAATAAGATTAAGTTTTAAATTGATTTCTCTTTCTCTCTTCGTGGGTTTTTTGGTTTTTTTGTTTGGTTTTTTTTTTTTTTTTTGAAACATATCTTAAAAAAAAATCACCTAGAAATACCAGATTTTTTTTTACCTTTAGGGAAGAATCACGTTTCAAATGTTGTGTTTTGTGAGAGAAAGGGAGATTGTGAAAAAGTAGAACTGTAGATGAGATCTCAATAGAAGAATTAAAATTACATAAATGTCACACTCAGATAAAGAATTTACTGCCCTACTTGGGGTTTTACTAGCAAAACAAAAGTGCTGATATGTGACTTGAAAACAAACACAGGAATTTTTTGTTGTGGCTGTTTTTTGCTGTTATGGTTTTTAGTTTGTTTGTTTGTTTCTGTAACCCTAATTTTAGTGTCAATTGCAAATAGTATTAAAAGGACTGTGTGACATCAGAAAAAGATAATGATGAGAATATTTATATATGATAAAACTGATTTGTAGTACATTTAAAAATATTTTAAATTGTCGTTAGGAAATTGTTCTTGTGCAGAATCTGTATGTTGTATTTGGCTGTAGAAAATCTGGTGGTTTTACTTCATAGTTTGTTGAGATCATTATTCTTTTATAGCCTCCACCCAGGCATGAAATAAGGTGAAAAAAAAAAAGGATCTCAATATATGCAGTTATGATTTAAACAAAATTATGCTGAAAACTGTATGATTATTTCCACCAATTTCAATAGTCTTAGGATCACACCTTACCCAACACCTTTGCTTAAATGTAATTATTTTTCCTGATTTTCTTCTCCTGAATGTTTGAAGATTATATTAAAATAATTCTAGTCCAAAGTACATAATAATCCTTCTATTTGAATTAATTAAATTTAATTAAATAATTTTTACCTGAGTTGGGGCCACCAAGTCTATTTTTGCCATGTTTATTGCAGGGAAAAGCATTTTAAGTCACCTGTTTTAACTCAAATTAGGACAGATGAAGCTTATTCATCTCTCCATCATGACATAAAATTAGCAGGCAATCAATGAACCATTCACTAGGATTACTATCATCAATCCAATAAATAAAACACAACCCTAGACACTTAAAAATATTAATAAACACTTTTCTGAACACCCTTCAATACTGAGCACCTTTCAACAATTAATTTCATAACATTCTACTGGTTTTTTGTCCCCTTCCTGTCCCCGCCCTCCATATTTAGTTGTATCAGATGACCCAGAAGTGAAGATACTACTGAAAACAGACATCCTGCTCATGCCTCCCACATCTCTGAAGACAGGACACAGCTACTATTTTAGTAGTTCATGGGTATGGAGAGCTTTGATAGAGGCTCATCCTACAATAGGATTGAACAAAATGATGCTTTTTCCACAAAATGCAAAACATTTTTCCATGAGTAGTAGCATTTAACAAGTACGTCTTGTTTCCTGAACATGTACTTATTGAGTGCATATGCCCAATTCAGTTATACATTGGTGTCTTGTGCCATTTGTAATGTCCTGGGACATCTTGCTCATCTTCCAGGTGCTGCTCCTAAATAAGTATATTAAGGTCTCAGACTCTGTGCCATATCTGCCAATGTCACTCCGATACCTTTGATATTGATGGCACCAGATGGGTGTGCATGTGTCAATAGACACCCCAAACCATACCATCTATTTAGCATTAACACTTGATTAGCACATATCTGTTCTTCCACCTGTTTTCAGTCACTCTGGTATTTCTCTTATTGTACCATCTACAAGCACCTAATGCTTGCAATTTGCAAAGAATACAAATCCTTTGTACAGCTCTTTCTGCTGCTTTCCTATATTGGTGCCCTTTGGATACTGCTTTGATTAGCCTCTGTCACAGAGGATTTGAGAATAAGGTACCACTTAGAGAAATGAGTAACTTCAAAAAGTCATCATCCACTTTATACAATTTCTAAGGAAGAAAAAGAATTTCCATTGTGCAAAGGAAATTACTTGAAAGCTGTTTCCACTATATCAAAATGGGATCTTTTTGTTCTGAACTTTATCCTGCTTTATTTTTGTCACTCCTATTAAATGGGTTGAAAAAATTAGGAAATCATTGATTGAAAACTCTATTCTGTCCTTCATCACAAATCACAGTCTCTCACATCTGTAAGACTTCAAGTATTGTTGTCTATGGTGTTCTTATTTACTCTACATGTTGCAAATTACCTCTGTCTGGGAAAATAGCTTCTCTGATCAGCATTGCCAACTTACATTGAACCTTTCCTGTTGCTCTCAGAACTGATCTAATTATTTAAGTGTGCTGATGTACAGTTGGATGGGATGTAGGGGGTAAGGTTTTGGTAGCAAAAGTGGGCTCTATGAGAAAAAGCTGTGGCTGCCCTGTGTTGGACACAGACCGTTCCCGTTGGCTTCAGCAGACCAACCACAGTGAATGCCTGAGTCCTCCAGTCATGATGTGTCTTGATAGGATGATTTATTAAGGAATGGGCAAAATATTGCATAAGCAGTGAGGCATGAAGAAGAAAAAAATTACGAGCAACCATGTGAGCATCAAGGTCAGAAAAGAAGGAGGAGGAGGAGGAGGAGATGCTCTAGGTTATGTTTTAAAGGTTTCCCTAAAGGTTACATAGAGGACCATGGTGGATCACACGTATTTCTTGAAGTAAGCTGCAGCCCATGGAGGGCCACAAAGGACTGAGTTCTGGCAGGAGCTACAGTCATTGGAGGCTTATTCTTCAGGTTTATCCTGCAGAACTGCTGCCCATGGACAGAACCCTTCACTTGAGAAGGGAAAAGGTGTGAGAAGGAAGGACTGCCAAAAAGCAACAGTTATGAGTTGGCAACAACCATCCCCTCCTGTCTCTTCTGGGCCTCTCAAAGCAGGGGAGGTGGAGGTAAATTAATAAAGTTGAGGAAAAGTTTTTGTAGTTTCTTGGTCTGTCACCATCCAAGTCTAATTTAATTGTCATTAAATTCTAATTTGTTTTTTCCAAAGCAAGTCTGTTTTAACTAGTGTTCTTGGCAAGTGGTCCTACTGTCTTTCTCTGGACGAGTAACTTTTTAATCTCATTTTTTCCTCCCTGTCTTGTTGAGTGAGAGAGCAGCTGGGTGCAGATCTGGCAGCCAGACGAGGTCAACCCAACAGAAACAATAAACAAAAACACAAAATGGTCAGAAGTGGCATAAGAAGTTAATATTTTTAATCAGTTATAGTCTTGAAAAACTCACAATCCATGGATGAGAACCCATAACTTCTTTTTGTTTTGCTGTTGTGGTGAATGAATTCCTTGTTTTGTTTCCTTGAGCATACAGCTTTTCCCTTACTTACCTATCCACAAGTTTTCTCATTTTTACCTTTCTGATTCTCTTCCTCATCCAGCTGTGTGGAGAGTGATCAAGCAGCTGTGTGAGGCTTAGTACCCGCCAGGGTAAATCCAAAATTTCACATATCAATTAATGATAAATTTTCACAATATATATCACCAGTATATTTTTATTTTTGAACAAAATAAGCAAGATTCATGTTGTTAGGCTAGAAGTCTAGCAGTTTTCTGTCTTAATAGTTATCTGGTTTCATTTTATAATTAATGGAAGTGTGATCCTTATGCAGCAGTTTGTCCTTCCTAAATCATTAAATAATTTACATTCCTCATGTACCTTTTCATTCTTTGTAGTGTAATGGGAATTAGGGTAATTATTTTAAACTTAATTGTTCAATGTGAAAAGCTATACAAAACCAAAAATTACAATATGCTCTTTGCATTAATTTTGGAAATGGAAGGGAAAGAAAGTGAAGAGCCAGTACCAAAGGCAGTGGTGTTGCGGTTGTAAATATGGAAGGCCTATTTCATGCAGTTGTCCTAAAACTGAAAGATGTAATCATAGGTTGTGCTTCTAACTACCCATAGATTTAGTGAAGGGAATTGAGCACTTTTTCTTGGGACTTCACAGTGTTCTGTGCAAAAAACAAATGGATCTAAAGAAATACAGAGACTCAGTATTTACAACTCAGTCTGAGGTAGAAATCAAATCTCTAGCTACTTTCAGATGCGTACTTTGACTCCTCAATAATAAAAGAAAATTAAATTACATTTAAACACAGCAGTATTTTGTCTACAACTCTGTTTAGTGTGTTCGGAGAATGTCTGCCAAATTAGGTGTTTGATGTGCCCAAGGCAAAGTCTTATTTCTGAATAAATTTGAGGCTTGAGTCTATTCTAGAGCCTTTTGCTGTTTGGTATGTGAAGTAAAAGAACATTTAGATCCCTGAGAAAAATATCAATCAAAATCATAGGTGTTTTTAGAATACCATGATTTTGAGGCTAGGTAATGACTGCACATTCTAGTAGCTGGATGCTATATATTGATGCTATCAGCTAAATTTGTGATAACTATTAAAACTAATATATCTATAAATATTTTCCGATTCTGAAACGTGTGAAACCTCACAAATAACAAACTGTTGATTATCAAACTAAATAAGTATGAGGGGTAAACACTGCAATTTTGATGTAATATAATATTTGAGATAAGTGGACTTTAATGAACAATTATAGTTCCCTAATTTTAGACTCATCCCCGCTCCTGGTTATTAGATCTGTAGTTCTGGCCAAAACCAAATACATTGAAAATTTGATTACTGAACTAAAAAACCTAACTCTACAATATAGGAGCACTGATGTTAACAATAGTCCTCTCTTCTGATGAGACTGCATAAAGTTTGAGGAACTGAAGCTGACACAGCAGTTTTACCAATGAATTCTTGATAATCTTAGAAGTCTTAATGTTAGACTGCCGTTATTAGCTAGAATGCTAATACAGGAAATAATTTTAACTTTAAGATTACATTTCTAAGATGTGCAGAAATACATTAAATGTTTTATGTCTAAAAAAGGAAAGTAGTAGTTTCTGGATGAAAGCCAAGAAAATTGTGTCTTCAGAAGAACAGATGATATTTGTCAATGAAGCTCCTGTTGTGGGAATGTGATAGAGAGACACCAGTGTACATGTCTTTTCAAGATTAAATTGATGCAATCTGTTTTGTTATTTAGATTGGGAGAGTATTCAAACTATTCAGACTTCCTTACCTTTTCACACAGAATTTGAAGGCTTAATTATATTAAAAGGATTTTAGGAGTTCTTAAAGAAACAAACAATAAAATTATAATTTTGGTTTGTTTGTTAATTTATTCCACCACCCCCAATCCTAAAAAAATATTTTTAAATTTACTGAAGAAATTTTGTTTCCTACGTCACCCCCACCTAGATAATGGGCTGCAATCTGGGGTGCAGAGCCTGATTGATTGTGCTTTAGGAAGAAAATACTAGAACTTCAGTAGTACAAAGTATGTGTAAAATTTATAAATAAATGCAATTTTATTGAGAGCATACAATCAGAAAGCTTTCACTGACAAGGGTGGATGATAAACTGTTTGAGAGACCTCTGATTTAGACTATTATTTGTATTGTGATCAAGTTTATGTTCCTAGCCTTAAAAATGAGGGACAAAAAAGAAGGTCAAACAATAAGTAGTCCAGTTTCAGTCTTATAGAAAGAGAAACAGATAAGACAAGCACCCCCTCCAACCCTTCCTGTGAAGAACTTCCAAATGTCCAGTCTGAACCTCCCCAGGCGCAGCTTAAGGCTGTGACCTCTTGTCCTGTGGCTGGTCCCCTGGGAGCAGAGCCTGACCCTCATCTGGTTACGGTTGCCTCCTGAGCTTCCTCTTCTCCAGGCTAAACAGTCCCCAGCTCCCTCAGCTGCTCCTTATAGGACTTGAGCTCCAGACCTTTCACCAGCCTTGTTGCCCTGAACTATCTGAGAGAACACAAGGTTTCCCTGAAAATCTGTCTTAGGAAAAAAAATGAGTTTATTTTATAGAGGTTTAAAAACATTATTTTTCATGACAAGGATTATACAGTGGAACTGGACTTAGTTCATCCTTCATTCCTTCCTTGGTCATTGATTGATGTTAGCATCTGCTGGCCTGTTTGCAATAAGTGTGTTTCTGAACCTCTACATCCTGGCTAGGCTACAAATTCTTTGTATCATTCTCTTTACCTATAAATAGAATAATTTGATTTTGTAACTTTACGAGAGCACTCTGACAGTTATATATGAAAACGTGTTATTTTTGTACCCTGTTGTTATCATTTTCGTTTATTGATCCTTTAATGGACCATGATAACCTTGCAGTTGTAGGTCTTTATATCGGCAGAGTGACCTGGATCTCATCAGAAGACTGTTTAGAGATTCAGAAAATTAATCTAATTGAAATGCAAAGACTGGAAAACCCCTGAGAGGGATAACCCCCCACACCCCTTCTTCAATAATGATTTTTTTGGCTTGTATTATGTAAACTATATGTACATAGGACACATATCTTTTTACAAGGACAAAGAAAAGAAATGTAGGCTATTTACCACCCAAAATTTAAACTCATGAGGTAAACATACTGCTAAGGATTAAAAATATTGATTTTGAAAAGAAAATACAGTAAACAATTGCCTATGGTGGTGAGACAGTTAGGGCACTCCAGGAAGAAAATCCAGGCAGCAGCAGTAGGGAAATTGACAGTCTGTGAAGATATTAATCTTTCTGTATTGCTTATAGCTGGAACCTATATATGTGTTTACGATTACTTTTCTTATATAACTGCTTTTAGACAATTTATTGATAGCCCACATTAATTTATGTCCAGGCTTTTCTCAATGGTTGCATTAATATTTATAGGAGAAATATATAAGAACATACATAGAATTGGGGAAGTGTTGCAATATTCTTCACATAAAATAAAGAAATGGTAGTTACAAAAGAATTAAATTCAGTGATACGCAGTGAAGTAGGAGGCAAGAAAAAAAGGAGGAGATACTAAAGGATTGTGATTAGCAGGCATCACTTAAAAACTTTTCAATGCTTTCTGATAATTACAGTAATTTACAAAGTACCATCAACCATAAGTGTAAGACCTTATCCGAGAATAATAATAATGTAGGGGTTGATTAATGCTAGAAGAAATGTCTATTGAGAAGGTGAGAACAAGGTGTCAAAGGTGGAGTAGAATGTGGATTGAAAATCAAGTCAATTTTATAGAGAAATAAGACACTGAGAAGATGGAAAGAGAAAACACAGTTGGAATATAGGAGTGCAGAAAATACCTAGATACAGCAGTGGTGATGAATGTTGACTTGAGATTTCAGCAAAATATAGCCAAGATCATGGTTAAGAGGAGCCTGTTGAAAATTTGTTGTTCTTTTGAACCTGAAAATCATATTTGAAGGTTTGCTATTGAAGTCTAAGCCCAATGATTTGCATAAATAAATTAGTGATTTGGTGAACAGCCTACAATGAAGAGAAAAAAAAATTGAAGCAGAGTGAGCATGCAGCTATCATGACATAGAACATTTTGTTCCATATATTAATCTTTATATAAAATATTTCACCTTAACAGATCAAATTATTTGAACAGAAATAACATTGATTGGAAACAAACTTTCTTTGATGTTGCTTTTAAATTTTGTTTTCTTTTTTCTTTGTTGTTTTTATTTGGTTTTTTTTGTTTCATAAACATTGATAAATTTCATAATCTCAAAAAATTAGAAATCTGAGCAGCAGGAATCTTTCCTAATACACAAGAAAAATGTAGATAACTGCAGAGGTTAAGCTAAGCATGTCATCTTACATGCCTCATTCTTAAATTATTTCTTTACTTAATCCTTAAATTAATTCTTTTAATCTACATTGAATAAATAAAGAACTCAGCTAAGTTTTAGAACAGGGTTTTAATGTTTTATATTATTACATTTGGATATATAGATTTCACTATTTGGATATATAGATTTTTACTATGTATGGATGTTTATCCATAAACAGTAAATTCTTTTGACAGTGGGTGAGTTATATGCAATATGTATTATTATGAAAACAGTTTTGCTATTATTCCTCATTTTCATCAGTGTTGTCATAGAATTCATTTTCCCAGGAAAATCCTCCTTAATTTCTTTAGAAATATTTTTAAATTTAATTATATTCAGTGTCATAGTCTTAAATGTTTGCAGACATACATTTTTGTGTCTCTGAAGGTTAGAACTTGGAAAAAAAATCACTATTGTAATTAGTAGGTGAGAGAACTAAATGTTGCCATAACGAATAAGACTGTTGAAGGCAGATAATATTTCACATAATACTTGCAGAAAATGTAAATATAG
>WAAE01006247.1:128252-222562 GCA_013400495.1 Nicator chloris | reverse complement strand
AATTCTTACTACCACAAGGACTATTCTAAGTTAACTCCTCTGACAAAGTTTAGTGGTTTTGCTTAATAGCAGAGTGTCCCATCTGGGATATTTTGAGAGCACTCAATATACTTCCAGTAGCTTTTATTCTGTTCTAGTGTAAATTTTCAAGGGAGGAGCTGATGAAGTGTTGAGTAAGTCAATCTAAGTGCTCTTTGTACTCTTCTGTAGAGGCTCATTAGGTTTGATGTAAATAAAAATAATTTTGGTTTTTGTCCTGAAATTTTTGGTGATACTCATGCCTTAGATGTATCAGTTGGGTGGAGTTTTGAGGAAGATGCTGCCTAAAGTGCTTCTTCTTTCTCTCCTTTTGCTCAAGTTGATGTGTCGAGCTTCTTGTTCTTGAGTTGCATGCATGCCACACTCTCTCAGATGTTGACCCTGTATCTGTACCAAGTATTTTAAAGATTAAGTAAACCACATGACTGTCTTATTTTTTTTGTTCGCATTTTGATAGCTGCATCAGTTTTGTTTCTGTCCAAGTAATGAAAGAGCCTGCTGTGACTAATCTGCCATCTCTGTTCATTAATATACCTTTCATTCTTTAGTCAGCAAATGTTAGCAATTATGTACTGGAAATGCTGTACGGTTTGTTGTCAGCAGTAATGTAGAGATGACAAATTTCATGTTCCTATTGATCTCTTTTTTTTAATAATTCATATGATCAGGGAATTCAATTCTGTTTATCCCTGTATTTGCCTCCAGAGAGTATGTCCAGCTCTGCATCTTTCTCTAGATGTATAATTCTTTCAGACCAAGCAGTAGTGGTCTCAGATGTTTGCTTTCTTGCCTTAAAAAGGCCATGCTGCTTTATCATTTTTCACAACAGTTTCTGTTCCTCTTGCTTTGATTTTTGACAGCATAAGGTTTTTTTTTTCTTGTGAAGGCTCTTTATTTTGGCTTTGTCAAAGCCTGTGAAAATTGAAGGTATATCCTGGTTATGAGGTTTCACCACAGAAGATTTGTCCCAGAACTCTGCAGCTTCTGTCATTTCCAGTTGAATTCTTTAACCCAGTTACTTCACAGAGAGCTCGTGCGTTCAGATTTTCCATGTAGGTCAGTTTTGACAACTTCTTGTTGCTTGTATGTCTCTAAAGCTGCATTGCAGTATGACTACAGCTTAATCAGACATACGAGTTCTATTTCACCTAACACAGAAAACAAAGCAAGGTAAGCTTTGGTGAGCCTGGACTGCAGCTGCTAATGGTGGGCTTGTAATTCTGAAGCTCAGATTGTTGCATTTTAGCTGGTTTTGGTACTAGATATGAGTGGACCAATGCCATGGAGTGTTTTTGTCATCTGCAGTAATGTTGAAGAACTGAAAGTGAAGAGAAACTTGTGCTTTTGGTTCCTTGGTTTTACTGGACTACATATTTTTGTCTAAAATGCTGAAAGATTGCTTTCCGTGCCTCATGTTAAATTAGGTAACGTCCTATTTTAAATGGCTACTTTGCAGACACGCTATTTATCAGGAGCAAAGCTTGTATATGCAATTAAAGGAAACACCACTTTCTTCAGGAAGTGCCACAAATTCTTTGACTTGTGAATTGTTGGTGGTTCTTTTGTGACAGAGAAGAGGTCTAGTTTTAAATGCAGAGTTTTACACTTACCCTTGTTTCCCAAAAGAGGGGAGAGTATTTGACTTAGCTCATCTGTCTGGTGTCATCTCCCCCTCATTTTCACATCCTGAAGCCCTATGTGCCCTAGTTTGCTGGATCACTTCTTGCCTCATGTACGCTGCATTGTGAATTCTAGTGTAAGAGTTGGATTGGGAGTAGGGGACCATTTCTCTTGGTAGTAGCCAAAATTTCACCTGTGAAGTTAAACCACTGTTTCATGGCAGTTTTAATCTGTCATTTGTAGAGAGCTAGACCTGCTTCTGTTTTGAGAAACAATAGTACTTGGAAAATGCTATGTAGAATCTGTTGCAGTATTCTTCTGAGGTATTTCCCATCCCTGCTAATGGCTTTTCTGAATTATTTAAGTGTTGTCTGTGACAACGATATGTCAGGAGTCTACGCTCAGTTATTGCACATTAAAATCTGCTTTAAGAAAATTGATTTAATTGTCTTACTGTGTCCTGAATGCTGAAATTGTTGCTGTTGATGCAGTTGCTGACAGGCAGAAATTAATTTATTGCTGCTAGACTTCCCTGTTGCTCTGTTTTGCTAGGAGCATCTTTGTGGCTCTAACATATGTTGCTTCCATAATTTATGCTTCACATTCGAGTTGTGAAATGGTGGACCTTTGGGTTTCTTCCACTTATAAATGTCTATAAAAGACAAAGTTGATTATTTGCAAGATTTCACATGACACCATCCTACATAGAAAAGTAGATTTGTGGCAGCAGCATGGTCCTGCTCCCATCCGCCTCCTGACGGGTTTCATTTGGATGTTCTTACATGTTTATTGGAATGTTGATTTGTATTTTGTAGAGCACTGGAGACAGGAACTAGCCTGTAGAAAAGCTTCTAAAATTGTACTTGAAGTTAAAAGCATCTTGTAGTCGCCATTTTTGTGGTTGTCTGTAATAACAACGGCAGAGCATCATTCCCCCTCAGCAAGAGGATGGCTCCATCATACCACTTGCCATAGTTGAGGCTCTCCGGTTATTAATGTATCTTCCTTTCTGTATAAAAGCAAAACCCTGCTTGTTACAGTGCCATCAAAGCCATTGCACATTTGCATAATGCTGCAGGTGCTGTTGTGCACATAAACTGTGAATTGTACAAGGATGAAAGAAAATGAAATGCATTATTTTTGATGCCTTCTGACAAGCTTTTTACCCTTCTTTGAGTCACCAGCATCAAACTAATGGGATTATGTTTTAAGCAAAAACTGTCACCATAATTAGAATTTTAAAAATGGAAAAATTCCATGAAAAAACTTGTTCACCAGCTAAAAATAAAATATGCTTTGATGTAAACATTCTGTATAAGTAGGTTGTGGAGAAGTACAGCGTTTTTCTGTTGAATTTGATTCCCTTGTAATAACTCCTTGTGGCTCTGAAATGTACTATGAAATGCACTTCATCACAGAAGAAACGTATTGTTGGATATCTTCATTCTGAAAAAGCAGTGAAGCAACTGCAGCTTATGCTTGACTGTATCAAGGAACTCTAAATGTCTACATATAGTACAGATGTCTACTTACAATGCAGTGAAAGCTTCCAAAAACCCTGTGCAATTTGTAGAAACCTGGTTACCACAGGACTTACTGATGCCTTGTCTCTTAGCTACAAGTCCCACTGGGATGAGTTACCTTCTCTCAGGCATCAGAATCAGCAGTTAATGCATCTTTTGAATCTGCAGTTCTTATTGTGTCTGGTTAATAGAGCCAGTGACAGAGAGACTGGGCCATCTTCTTGGTGATGATACATGAAGCAAATCACTGAGCAGTTTAACTGAAATCTTGGTTTCCAGTGCTGCAAAGCATTTTCCTTGCTGGTGGGTAGTTCCTTGGCAGTCTTGTAGTCCCACCTGGAGCTTGGGAAAGCTACTTGAAATTCCTAAATGCACTGGTGGTCATGTTCCCAGTGGTGCAGTTGATTGTCACGCAGCATAAGCATGAAATACTGTTTCACTGGTAGATAGCCAAGTAATTGTTAGTGAAGAGTAGAAAACTTCTGGTTATTTCTGCAAGAGTAACTTACAATGACGAGGTAGGAAGTCATGCAGAGAGCACTCTGACAATGTTCAAGATTGGTTGTTCACCTTGATCACTTGATATGTTTAATGAGCTCTCACATGAGGTCATAAATCTAAGAATAAAAGTCATGCTTTTTTCAGGGCTTGAGTTTTAGAAAACAAGATTCTAAAAATACAGAAGAAAACTGATCATGGATTTTCAGTATGATGTGGTATCTAGACGATGTAGTGTGATACATTATTGAGAGGGGAAGTATATGAATGAGAAAACTGTGGTCTCCACCAGAAGTTACAAATAAAGCTGGAAGTAAACTAGGTTGGACTGGACTTCTTGTCCATTTTTCTCGTAGATACTTGAGTATGAATGCAGAGGCTGGAAAGTTGGAGGAGATTGGAAATATTCCACATTCTCAATGTGCCACAGCAGTGAACGGTGAAAAAAGCATCATTAAGGGTAACAATTCAGTTCTGTTATCACAGGGAGCAGATGCTCGCAGTTTGAGGCTTTTTGTAGTAATAAAGAAATAGCAAGAACTGATTGAAACCAAGTTAGCTGTGAGTAGATTTTCTTAACTGGTTATCACAGATTAGGATTTGTGGTTCATTTATGGGGAGGGATTTGGAAATGAAGGTGAAAGATTTATGTAGCTCAGTTGAACTAGCTATTTATTTTTTTACCTGAGCACTGCTTTCCCCCATTCACATGGGTTCCAGTTTTTTAATTGTTCATTTCCTTTACTTACTTGCTTTAGTACTATTCTGGAGATTATTTATATGGCTTGCAAACCATCCCAGTATTTGCCAGTGGTCTCCTCTGACCCCCAGAAGTATGTTAGACATATATATGCTTGAGATATAAAAGACGAGACTGAATGTGTTGTTGTTTTGGTTTTTTTCTTGGTCTCCCTTTGCATGTTCCAGCTAGTCGTATATGTGGAGGAAAACCAGAAAGTACTTGATCAATGTTTGTTCACAGAAGAAAAAATTTTGCTATCCAAGGTTAATTTAAAGTGATGTGCTATGGGCCATCTTTATAAAGATGCTAATGGTCAAGAGGTAGTTGTTCAGTGCAAGTATATAAGAAGAGTTCTGCTATTTGTACAGCCATTTAGAAATTTGTGGACTTGAGAAGAGTTGAAACTTTTGCTAGTCCTGTAAGGGCTCACAAAAGGTCTTCCTTCACAAAAGTATGTTAGTAAAAGTATTTGCTTGTTTCTGCCAACAAGAGTGCCCAGCTCCATCTGTTCGAAAGTGACTATGAAAACAGCTTGATAAAATGTTAACATTTGGAACCACTAAGTTATCGATAAACAGGAGACACAAAATAATGAAGAAAAAGAACAATATTCAGGAGAACTTGAAGCCTATGTGAAATATTTAGCGGGAGAGTGAGGGCAAGGAAAAGCAGTACCTGGATACCAGAAATAATTAACCTTTTGGATTCAAAACAAATGTTTCCCTTTTTTTCTTCTTTTTAAAACAAATTTCTAAAAATCGCTCACTCTAAGTTAGGCACCTAGGTCTAACCGCATCATAACTCATTAAGTAATTAGAAGTTATTGCTGTTGGAAAGGTTTTATTACATTGCATCCTTTTGCCAGTTTGTGCCATGGTCAAAGGGCAAAATCTCATCAGAAGTGCTTACTGAAAGTGGGAAGATGCATTTTATTTGGGATGTATCTTTTTGTTTTTGTAAAGGCAAATTTCATTTGTTTTCTCCCTTGTGGTTTTGTTAGTCATGTTCATAGTCTGTTGCATCCGTGGAATCTGATTTCCCAGCCTTTGCAGTAGGCAATCCTTTTAGGTAATTTTTAGAAGGACAGAAGGTTTTGTTCGCCTGTGGAGTTGAGGGTGTTTTGTGTGTGTTTGTTTGGGGATTTGGGGAGTTGGTTTAGTTGGGGTTTGAATTTTTTTTTCTTACCATATTTCTAATGAAGATCGGAATATTTTCGTGTGTCCAGAAAGGCTGCTAGAATGTTCAATTACAGGTGATCTCTCTAATTCTGCTTTCACTGTAGTCAGCAGAGAAACTCCTGTTTTATTACAGTGGAAGCAGCATAACTTCCTATAGTACAATATTAAATGTTCCAGTTAGAGGTTAGAATTTTTACCTTCAGTTTCAGTGCAATTGTTTTATTTGATATAATAGCCTCTTACTGCTGTTGCAGATGTTGACCCTTACATGGTCTAAGGCACAACTGCATCCAGAACTGGTGCATTGATGCAGACTTATATGTAATACCTCAATTACTGGTAGCAGTTAAGCAGTTTAAACTGTTATAATCTGCACTGGCTGATTAAGGTTAGTGTGGTGGGTAAGGATATCTAAGGGTGCTGGGCACCTTTGGGAACAAGATTGAGCATAAATATCCTTAGCATACTTTCTTTTCACTAATTTCAGCTCAAAATTGTCTTCACATCCTTGCAGCTGTGAGGAAGTTGAAGAGTGAAGAGGGGAACAAACCTCAGATCTCTCAGGGTGTAATGCTTCAGCAGTTCAGGGACTGCTTGGTATGGAGTGCCACAGCTGCCCAAGCCATCTAGGGCAAACTGCAGGTTTTCCATCACATTCTTTTGAAGCTGAAAATCTTATTTCCATATGTTGAATTTCAATGACAACTTGACAGGCACTATTTTCAGGAGAAGTGGTTGTTCTCAGTGTTTTTCACCTGAAATTAATAGAAGGGAGAAGGGGCAACCTTTTTTGTATACTGAAGTAGAATCTGATGCTAAAATCTTTCTTCAACACTCTAGTAGGGTGCCTTTTCCAAGATCATGGTCAAGTTAAAAAACAAAGGTCACTGATATGAATTGTACATTTCAAAATCAGAGCTATCCTCTTGACGGCTTCAGTAGCTTCCTTCATTTTAACTGGAATGATATGTATCTCTTGAGCAGGGTTGTGAGATGGAGGTTAAACTTTAACTGGGATGCATCTGTGAGGTTGGAAAGTTGTGCATTTCAGAAGCTTCTTTCTGTTGCAGAATTGGTGGGGAGATCTCCCGGCTGCAACTGACCCTGCCCTTAATGTCTTAGCAACGCAGAGTGGAAAACCTGTGTCCTTTGTAACTAGACGCGGAGGCACTGTGTTTACTGCATAGTTCGTAAGCATCTCGTGCATCAGAGCACGGGAAAAGGCAAAATCTGCAGGGCAGTGATGAAATCTTACCAGCAAGCATGTCCCTGCTGGCTTGCATAAACCTGTCCTGGTGGGGTTTGTGCTCATCGCTATCTTGACACCGTACCATGAGTATCTCCGTTTTCCTTGGCTGCCGCAGCCCATCAGCCTGGCTGTGGGCGGGCGCTGCTGGCAGCACGGGTTAGCTCATCTGTCCGAGAGGGTGGGGTTTGAAGAACAGGCGCTACAGAGAGCGCAGACAGCCGGCAGGAGCTCTGGTTGCAGTGTTTCATCAGCTGCTAATCCGTTTACAGTGTAGCTAATGAGATTGCTCTGCTGGGTGCTGCAGACACTGTGCTACACCACTGTAATCGAGATGGCTGCTGTGTATGAGCCAGCTCGTGTAGGAAACCCAGATACCTGTTACAGGGGAGACAGTTCCTATCTACTTTCTGTTATGTAACTCTCTTGCATTAACCCAGGACATTTATCTCAAGACAGGATTGGAAGTTTTCTCAGTTCAGTCTCTAAATCAACACACTGTTTGTTGGGGCTGGAGTGATTAGTGCTTAAGTTAAATTTTACCTTTTAATTATGGGCCCAGTTCAGCTCATTTTCCTCCCTCAGTGAAAGTACATAGTTTGCCCTTAAATTTGCTAGCTTGAAAGCAAATTTCTCTGTGTCTGTTTCTGTTTAGGTCAATGTAGTGACAGACTGCATATAAAACTTAAGCAGAAAGAAAGCAGCATTTTTTTGTCCTTAGTTCTCTTGCTAGTGTGAATTGTTGTGTTGAAATAGTCTAACAACAACAACAAAAAAAAAAAAAACTAAGCAAAAGACTTTTCTTTTAAAGTGCTATAAGTAGTTGATCTGAAGTTCTTGTCCATGTCTCTGTAGAGCTGTAAATGGAGGGTAATCTTTGCTGTGGGGTGTTTAGCTGTAGTTGCTTAGATTGTCATGGCAGTATTGTCTCCAGATTCTTTAGCAAGGCTGACTTACTGTTGCTCATGAACAAATTACCAAAAAAACCCAAATAAAATCCAGCCCCCTTCTGTGCCCCAATAACAACAAAATTCCCAGGCAAACCACATAGTTTGAAACTTCATTTTATCTCTTGTGGCTTTAATAGTTATAGCAAACTAATCTCAGTCTTTCTCGCTCCCACCCCCCTTCATTTTTCCCTCGCTGATAATAAAGACTCTCAAATACTATTTGAAAAAAAAAAAAGAGAACTTAATCTGCTTTGGCATTACGATGAGTTATATCAGGAAGATGGCTTGTGTATAAAATTTAATGTAATATCATCATTGTGTGTTGTAATGGGAGCAATGGACAAAAGTGCTGAATGCACTCAATACTTAATATGATCAGAAAAATTAATCTCTATAGAGCCCAACAGTGACAGTTGGATTTGAAAGGTTTTCCTTGCAATTGGAAAAGATGATAGATTCTCAACTCTTAGAGTGCAATGTACGTTTTTAGGTACTATGTTTAAAGATCTTTTGAAATGTAGATCTGAATGTTTATATTTGATGTGATACTCCTGATTTTACTGAAACTGTTCTGTTTTCTTCTAGGTGAATCTGGACTGGGAAAATCAACATTAATCAACTCATTATTCTTAACAGAATTGTATTCCCCAGAGTATCCAGGTCCTTCACACAGAATTAAAAAGACTGTACAGGTATGTCTGGGGAAAGAAAGGTACAGCCTGAGTATTGTAACTTGCAGTTGAGTAATGTAAGGTGACATACAGTTGTCAGGTAAGCACCTGAGTTTCACGATACATTCAGTCATGATGTGAACCACTAAGAAATACTCAGTGTATCTGAACAACAAAACTTTCAGGTTCTCAAACCTGTAGCCTGTAGAAATGTGGGAGCCCTCAAGTGTTTCGTGTTTTGCCTGTATATTGAAAAGCTCATGTATGTGCAGAACTTCTTGAAAACTTAATGTTTATTATCAGTTAAAATAGTTAATCTGTAGAAATACGTAGATGTGCAGTAAAACCTGTCTGTTTAAGGCAGGCTTTTAGAGACCAAATATTAAAGGATTTGACAGAAGTGCAGGCACCTGGGTATAAAAGTATCTGTGAGTCTTCTGCAGACTGTATCCTTCCTGGTGCCTCTAATTGTTATTCTGAAACATCAGGGACAAGGGTGATCCTGCCTGAATTTAAGCACTAGACTTAGGCAAAGACAATGTTCCTGCAAGTGCATGATGCAACTGAAATATTTAGTCAAAGACTGGAAAACTGAAGTTGATCCATTTGTTGTGTATAATAACTTGCTAGTGATCAATTATATTTTCTCTCAAGAAAAGGAGCATGTTTTCTGTGTTATAAAAAGATTATTAAAAATAACAGTTACCTAATGCTAAGAAATAATAATGCTATGGGTAGCTTAGGAAATCATTGTGTTTGGAGGTACTTTCTGCCTCCACAGCTGACCAGCTGAATAAGGATACATGAGCTCTGCTTACCTCTCTTCAAGTGCACTTGCTTGAGACTTCGGTGAAGACAGGTTGTGATAATCTAACTTTGTTGGACAGCATCAGCAATGGGCTCATCATTGCTGCTGTTGTCCAACAGAGTTCCTCCAGCTGCAAAATTCAACTGTGGCGGAAGTTACTGGACAATTGCAGAGTTGTCATAAAGTGATTAAGCCCTGTGTTGAGTTAGGGGGGGTATGAAAGGGGCTAAACAGAAGCTGTAAAATAGCGTGCCTTTTTACTCATTGGAATCAAGTAATTAAGCTCCAGTGCCAATGAACTGCTGTCCTTACTGCTTTGTGGGACCTCAGGGTATTTTTGGGTTGGGGTTTTGGATAAAACATTTATTAATCCAATGTCAGAACACAGAATAATTACCACAGCAGAAGCAAAAAGTTAGTTATTTTGTCCATATTGCATTTAAATTGCATTGCTTATCAATTAGCTCAACATTAAAGCTTGGACACCATTACAAAACAAATTCGTTGAAGAATATGAATTTTTCTTATTTGGAGGAAAGCTTTTGAACATCCAGAGTTTAATTAACTATGTATTAATAGTTTCTAAGCTTTGTTCATGTCTGTTAGGCTATTTTATCAGTTTAATGTAAAACCATAGTGACTGACTGACAAAATGGACTTGAAAGCTTGTCATCAGAGGCATTAGACCATTACTTGAATAAGGGTTGAGCTTACCTGTTTCAAAGAGATGTCAAGTGGGATGGAAGAGGTGTGCAAGGAGTTAAACTCTCATATAATATACTTGTTACTGAGCCAATCAGTGACTGTTGGAAAACCAGATAGATGGGTGACTTTTTTTTTTTTAATTGGAAGAGAGATGTAGCGTGATTTCATTACTGATGATTACATTTTAATTTAGCCGAAGCTAAACCAATTCAGGTTATATTCATTGAATTTTAGTTTAGGAACTGTGGGATGGAGTCCCTGTCATTGGAAGATTTTTGGTTTTTTTCAGTTGGGAAAAATCTTTGGAAGCATTTGTACACAAGCTAACAAGAAAAAAACCCAAACCAAGACATCTTTCAAAGATAACTCACTCCCACCCTAGTTAAAAGTGCATCAGTGTAAGAAAAACTAATATGAAACTCTGTGTGGAATTTCTGGAATTTGACTTAAGTACTTTCATCTGTTAGGTGGCAAGATTAGATGATCTGTTGTGCATTCTGACCATCAGGGGTGGTTTGATTTCTATTGATTTACTGGTTTAAGAAAGACACATAGGTTTCAGAAAGCCACACTTAATTTTTGTTTTCCTATGTAAAGCTGGAGAGGGAAAAAAAAAAAAGGGCTTGAACATAGGTCAGGTTGAAAAGCCATTGCATTTTCTTCTTACTTCCACTGTGTGGCCTAAAGCTTGAGGCCAAGAGCTTGCCAAAACTATTTTCAATAGTGAATTGGGGTCTGACGTGATGTAGAAAATAATATGGTAGGAGATAAATTTAAATACTATTTTCCCCTCTAGCTACCACTGTTTACTTTTATCTACTAAGTACTTTTTCTTTTGTATCGTTGAAATGCAACTTTGCTTTCAATTCCTTAGGATGAATGAAAAATCAGTGTAGCATTTTAAGAAAGAAACTGAAACTATCTTATCTCATTGTCAGTGTAGGTGAGGATTAAATAGTTTCCCCCTGCAATTTGAAAATCGTGTGTGGTAACAACTGTGTGTATGATGTGGAGGTGTTTCCTGTCAAATATTAAAGAATAAGCAGTGGGAGTTGCTGTTAGCATCCACTGGATTTGTACTCTTTGCCAGTGAAAACATTATTAAGTTGAGGATTGATGAAACAGTTTTGTAGGGTAGGGATGAGAGAAACCTCCTCACTTGAGCATCGTCAAATCTTGGTTGTAATAATCACCTGTTCTTACATGGTGGGAACAACTTACTGATCAGGAATTGTGTAAGATGCTCTCATGTAGATGAACACAAATCCTGGTTTGGCATTGAAAACCATGGCAGTTTGGAGTTGTTTCGTGAGGCAGGTCCTTTGCATTAATCTTAGAAAATGCAGAACAGTTAAGAGTCAGTGATTTGGTGTCAGATGAATTCAAAGTAAACATACTCAGAAATGAGAAGGTATTAAATGTGTTTTCTCTGATCATTATCTGACTGCCTTAAATGCAGGATGGCAAAGGCGTGTTTCATCCAATAAAAAGCAGTCGAGCTGGAACAAGCACCAAGTGATGAACGCAGTGTAGTAACTGCCAAGGAGACCCGTGTGACCCAGCTGACTGGAGTGCATGGGAAAATGGCTGTTTGGAGGAGACTTTTCTTACAAAGTCTTAAATTCCAAGACTTGAACTCATGTTTTCCAGGAATCCCTTGGGAATACTTGTAAATCAGATGATGTGCTGCAGTTGGATGCTTAACTGTGAATGACATTAGTTTACAGTGATTTTCTGGCTCTTTTCCAGATGTTGCTGCTTTCTGTGCCTTTGACCATGTATGGACACATTCATTTAGGTTAGAAAAATGCAACTTTGCAGAGGCTTTGTGGCAGGGTCTTCATCTACTGTTTCCTACCAGTAGAATCTACTGCTTACAGTATATCCTGGATGTGATCTGAATGCAGGACATTTAATTCATCAGCTAATGTTTCTTGTTCTGTAGGTTTGTGAAAGCCTTGTTCTGATAGCAAGAAAGCTACATGAATTTATGAAAAATAAGAAAAAAAATTAAATCCTCACCACCCAGTAAAGTATTAGCACTATCTGCAGAGATTCAGTTGCTGCAGACCATTTGTCAGAAGGTGACTTCACAAATTCAGCCATGCTTCGATTTTACAAGCATGCAGAGTCAGGGATAATGTTTGGCGTGACATTTCTGAAGATCTCCTGACCTTTCTTTTCCTTCGGTATAAACATATGTTCAAAATAATGTTTTATTAATTGCTTCTTTTGTAAAAGCATTCCACTATGAGCCCATAATAATTTAATGGTTCTTGCTGGGAATTTTTGCGCTGGGGAATAAAGCTGATACCTTGTAGCTCTTGGCAAGAATACATCTCCTAACATTATCATCACTAGTATTTTGCAAGTGTTGTGGGTTTTTTATACTTGCAGAGAGCTTGGTAGTAGGAGGGCTGTGTGGTTACTATATGCAAGATAGCCAAAAGAATGCAAGGAATCAGAATTTAATCTCTTGTGTGCTAAAGCTTGTGAGTAGTAAACTCTTGGCTGGGTTGACTGTGGCAGGGGATTACTGTCTTGAGTTCTGGTATCAGTTGTGTACAATAACATTTCTTGAGCGAACTCTTGAGGATGGGGAGAAATACACTCACCATAATTAAAACGTGCATTTCTAAAGCAGTGCGTGTATTCCTAGGTTCTCATGGCTTTCAGCTGCACGCTTTCAGAAGAATGACAGTTGTATAGTTGGTGAAAGAGTAACTTGGTGGTGACTTAGGCTGGTGTGTGTACAGTTTTGTTTGGTTGGTTTTGATTCCTGGTTATTTACACCTTCCTAACCTTGCAGTAAGGCCTGTTCATGTTGGACTTCGAATTGGGTGGTCTTGAAGTCCAGCCCAAGCTGGATACTTCTGTGACTAATATCCTGGTAGCCATTAACTCTTTGAGAACTAGCAGCGAAAGGGACTGATCCGACTTGGGTAGGATCTCTACTGATGAGTAGATAAAAACAGCATCCTGCATACTCAGAGCTTAAATATGAAGCTGTCTTTATAGGTAGTTACTGTTACCGGATATTCTCTTCTGAATTGGAATCAGTGTTTCGCTTGTGCAAGAAGGATTCAGTTTGACTTTCTGCAGTGTTAGTTTATGAGGTAGATTTACATTGCATCACATCCATAAGCGGTGATTGCAGAGTGTTTGCAACAATGTTCAGGTGTGGCTGTGAGAGTCTGTTTCGCTTATATAACAATTAGGGATGTGCAAGAGCTTAAGAAGCATTAATATGATAATTCTTAAGTCTTGAACTGGTTGAGACCATCTAGATACAATTTATTAGAAATAGAACTTTCTTTTCTATCTTCAGTTAGGGTTTGTGAGGCTTAAGGATTGTTAAGCAAAGAGCAACAAGGTGGCATCACTTTAAGTCTGCCAGCTCATGTGGTTCTGGATAAATGGCTTAAATGGATGGTTTCTTGAATCTGTATCTAGAAAACAGTGTCACTAGTGATTTAATAGGAATTGTTTTAATACCAGGGAAAGAAAGGATGATTAAATGTCTGAGCAATTGGAAAGAAGCCAACATGAGTTTATCATTTCATACTGCTGTGCATCTCACTGATAGGACAGTGGTGTACAGCACTTTCTCAGGCAGATGGACCTGACGTGGGCAATACCAATAGTTACTGAAATATTAGTGAGAAGGGGGTAGCAGTCCATGTGCTGCTTAGCCAAGATCATCTGTCATGACATGCTTAATCTGTTTGATGACACATTCACTGCAAGCTGCCTGAGCTGTGCTGTGGATGGGTGGTCACAACTGGAGGCATGAACTCCCACGCCCAGATCTTGCATCATTCGTTCTGCTGATGCAGTTGCCATCTGAGGCGGGTTTCCATCAGTGACTTGAGCTAAAAGGAACCCAATCCATAACAGTCACGTGAGGTCTAGCTCAGCAGATTGCAGCCAGATTGTATTACTTTCCAATATAATTCTGTTTGTAATAGGAAACCGTCACTTTGTGATTCCATTCCCAACCATTATGCTAGCTGAAGAATAAATGTATTCCTAAAAATACATTAACAGGAATAGAAGTGTCTAACGTGCTTGCGGGGAGGACTAGTTTTGAAAAGTGTGATTTTCTTTGAAGTGACCAAAGTGTGCAACTTTTATCAAGTTTAATGCCTGGTTAAGGTTTTTCCTGTTTGATCAGGAATTTGGATATTAAGATATTCCGTATACTTAGAGGGTTCTTTTATCATTGACTTTATCTAAATAATGACCTTTTTTCTTTCAAAATATTATTAATTATTGTAAAATTTTGGGGATTTTATAAGCTAAACACAGACACTCCGAAGCAGAAAAGTTAGCAGTTCTTTGTCAGACTTCCTATTCCTTGAATGCTTTTACCAGTTTTAAGATAGGTGACTGAACTGCTAAAAATTTAATCTTACTGTATTCATTTTACAGGTTGAGCAGTCAAAAGTTTTAATCAAAGAGGGTGGTGTTCAGTTACTACTTACAATAGTTGACACGCCAGGATTTGGAGATGCTGTGGATAATAGTAATTGGTAAGACCTTCTTTGTATGTTCTCCCATGATAATTCTGCACTGCATTTTGTGTGTGTGTGAGATGTAACACCTTGTGACAGATTTTAAAATGCAGGCTTCAGTTTTCAGTTAAAATATTAACACTTTTAAACACTTCATTTAGCTGAAAACTTTTAACTACTGTAATTCCAAATACCTTTATAACTTGATTGAAGTGCTGTCAGCCTTTCCCCTTAAACTGAATGGTGCATTTGGCTCTTTATCTACACATGCAGTGTGCAGAACCATCTTCTGTGCTGTCACAAGATGTGATCAGTGAAGCATGTTCCTTCAGCTACTGTTCTTAAGTATTCTGTTCAATGCTTTTACAATAAGGTGATTGTGTTTGAAAGTTTTTTTCTGTGGACTCACACATTGTATCTTCAGAACTATGTAACTCAATTTTAGGTTGAGGAGTTGGTCAATTACAATCTTGAAGTATCTTAATTTTTAAAAAGCAAATGAAAAGCAAAAAAAACCTCTCCAAGCTGTGGGGAAATTGTGAACTATTTCTCAGCAGAACCTGCTTTCTTTATGTAAATAATGTAACTTAGAGGGTTTTATTCATGTAATTTCTGCAGCTGGCAGCCAGTTATTGACTACATTGACAGTAAATTTGAGGACTACCTGAATGCAGAATCTCGAGTGAACAGACGCCAGATGCCAGATAATAGAGTGCAGTGTTGTTTATACTTCATTGCTCCTTCAGGACATGGGTTTGTATTGGTGTATTTTATATTTTCATTCTCTCTTATCTCAGATAAATATCCAGATTCGTCAATCTAAATTCCAGATTGGATTTTCTTAATGGCCTGCAGATCATGCTTTGATAATTTCAAAGATGAGTTACTTTGGCTTGTCAAACATTAGCAAGCCAAACACCAGAAAATATGATTGCACAATAATTGCATAACAAGAGAAATAGAATTCTAGCAATGAAAAATACAAAGGCATTCACAAGGGTCAGGGCTGTTTGTGATCTGTATGTCTTTAGATGACATTAGGAGAAACTAGTCCACGTGTCAAGCAACAGGATTTTTCCGTTCTTCTTCCCTCCCATTAATGTAAATTGAAGACAGGAAGTTTCATGCATCCTTGTAAGCATGCCATAATTCATTTGCTGTGTAGTATTTTGCCTAGTGGCAATTCCAGTATAGGCATTGCAGATTTTTTTCAGTTATTTTATCTTCCACTCCTGCTTAGTTTTTACTTGATCAGACTTCTATCTAGTGGTAGACAGGGAGAACTGCATTTCCAGGATGTATTAGGTACAGATTGACTATCTGAAACTGGTTGTGTATCTTTTTATCATGGTATCATGATTAAATTTGTCAGAGACTCTTGAGTTATGCTTTCAAAACCAGAAGGAGACAAAGATAAGTATAAGCCTGTTCTATTGTGTAGGTCAAAAGTAGTAAAACTTGTTGAAGGGAGTGATGAAGGAATTTTAAATAGTATTCCTCAGGCAGTAAAAAATACCAGCTATTATACTTAGCTTCTGTAGCTAGAATTGGAATGGGTCTAATAATTTTGAACTGTACAGATACTTCCAAATATGGAAAGAAATGTCAGAGGGTGGAGTTTCTCGTACATAGACTTGCCTTTATTAAGTATTTTGTTGTTGTCCAACAGGCACCTTTGTAATGCCAGTTTTGCTCAGCATGCATGTCAGTTTTAAATGCAAACACTTGAATTCTTGGCATACTGTTTTACTAGTGTGCAAAATCCAAAATGTAATTTAAATAAAGGGAAGATGATTCCTTGTGTTACTCAATTGTTTCTGAGCTAATTTTCAGATTCTTCAAAAAACATGTCTTCCCTCCACACCTCCATGTCTGTTAGAGCTTCCTAAATCAGTGGGAGGTACAAACTGTAAGGAAAAAGAAAGTAATGTTTCCAGTGGAGTAAGATTTGGTCACTAAATTTGTGAGGCTAAAAGCTGTAAAAGTATATTTCTTGTACAGGTATTTCATGTTATTTTTAGGGGAGAAAAAGGTGTAAAACTATGCTAGGTTTGCACACTGTTTTTCAATTCCTGGAATAAATGCTTAGAATTGTCATCTAAGTAAGGAAGTTAATGAATAAAATTGGCGCTGCTTTTGGCATTCATTTCCTCTTCTAAGATACTGCCCTCTCTGAAAGGACAGAACTCACTTCCTACCTGGTTTTTGTGGTGATGCAGTCTTTGGTCCTGTTTCCTGTGCAGACAGCAGCACATCTAACCCACCAAGTAGTGTCCTCTTTACTTTTAATGCATGATTATATTTACATTGAATTAAAGCATTTGTAGGTGAACTTACTTCTACTTGTCCTTTTGGGATGTTTGTAAAAGTCTGCTTTAGTAGAAAAAAAAAACAAACAACAGTTAAAGCCCTTCCATTTAATGCATCCCACTGTTTTTAGCTAGTATTCCCATAAACACCTGAAATGATTCAATTGGTTTCTGTGGAAGTAGGGGGAGAGAGTGGAGGGGCAAGAGGAGCCTTCCAGGTGAGTGGGATGGAGTGATGATGGAATTCACCATCTTTCTGCAATTTTGGTATCTTTATGTAAAGCTTTCCTGCCTCAGTCTCCACTGTAAACTCTTGAGTCCTCAGGTGAGCAGACCTCTTGGTTAACTCTGCTGTGGCAGCTGCCCCTCAACCCAGTGTTGCTGCCCTAGGTAGGTTTTTGAAGCAAATAGAGGGAAAGCATAGTAAGGTGAATGGATAACCAAAAAAGTGCTTATAATATAGATGTGCTTTAATGTCAGCTATTCACTAGACACGTGTTGAGAACTAGAGAAATCAGTGGCAGGTAGAAAATGTTAAAATGAAGTTAAGTATGTGTTCTTGAACATTTTCTTCCTTTTCTTCTTTTCTGGTTTTAATATTCCTAATACTAATTTGTTTTACATGAGGAATAATCTTGTTAAATCCTCTAAGTGAATCCTTTAAGCCTGACTAAACTTGTTATCATTAATGCATGAAAACCTCTCTAGTTTTACTTCAAGGAACAGGAAATACTGACCACTTTGATCCGCATAGACGGTGAATATACTACTGTGCAGCCACTCTATAACCATATGATGGTTTAGTTTTTGTCACTGTCATCTACTGACATAACTGTTGTTGTGTTTTACATACCAATTTAGAGATGAGATATTTCTAATTCATTTGTACATAGGCCACAGAGGTTACCATCTTCAGCAATCTTAAGGTTTCAAAAAAAAGTCTGCTCGCCCACTCTCCAGAAGCATACTGAGACATGACTTTCAGAACCTGCAACTGTATATGTGAACAGAGCATAATTCACAACTGTGAGCTCTTATCAGTCAGGCTTTAAGTGGGATTATCTTCAAGCTAATAACACAAACTTTACTACCTCCACAGGAGAGTTCTTGCTTAAATGAGTGTACGTTCAGCTAGCAGAAGACTCATGACTGCTAGTAATATTAACTTACCACTTATTCCTCTTGTATTATACAATCTAGGGGATTTCCTGTAATAACTGCAGGTAGCCTTTTCATTTTCAGTCATCTGTCACTCATAAATCAGTGTCTTAAGAGTAGTTGTCAGAACAAATCTCGTCATTTGTACAATCTTGTTTAATGAATATAAATTGCAAAGCTCTAATGCTGTATTTCAGACTTAAGCCTTTGGATATAGAGTTTATGAAACGCCTGCATGAAAAAGTGAATATCATTCCACTTATTGCCAAAGCAGACACACTTACACCCGAGGAATGCCAACAATTTAAAAAACAGGTGAGTTGTAAAATTAATATTTACAGCATAGCATAATTTAGTAAATTGATCCCTGTGGAAATGGTGAGAATTAACTTACATGCAAAGTTTAAACCCTGAAGCAATAACTTGAGACAGCAAAGCTAAGTAATTTATATCTCTAGATTTAATTATAATTCTTGGTGAAATAATCTTGTTTCTGTCCTCAGGGGAAGAGGTTTCAAGTATAGTATGTTTCTTGGCAAGTGAAATAATTCACTGCTGAGATAAAAATCAGTCAGGGAGGAAAGAAGCTTTCAAGATTTAGGTGCCTAACAGAAGTGTGTTTAAAAAAAGAATGTATTCAACAGTGTTATAGTATTACTGATTGCATTGTAGTGTTCACTTCCATGTTGATGCGGTGTAATTATTATAGATACTTTAGGTATTAGATGAGAATCAGTAAACCTGTTCACTCCTGGGTGTGGTAGTGCATTTTAAAGATGGTGAGATAAATATAACATTGATACAAGTGATCTAATGTCTTTGTAGAATATATTTGCTGTGAGTGTCTACAAGTGGTTTATGTTTTAGTTTCAGCTACATGATCAGAGTAGAACAGTTAAGCTTTGTAGTATTGTATGAAGAGGACAGGGAGGTCCCAGAACAAGACAAGACAAAAAATTTGTTTTATCGAACTCTGTCCAGTCCTAGTTTAGAAGGAACACAGAGTTCTGAAAAGAAGGTGCCATTAATAGGTAATGTGTGTAAAATTCTGGATTTAATTCGATAAGATGAAAAATTAGATTACAAAATGAAAGGCAAAATGGTAGAACACAGAATATTTCTAAATATGTATGCAGCTTTATCAATGAGTGGATGTTAAATAGGGGAGACTTTCCCAAACCAGATTTTGAAAACAAGTCCTTGCATGATTTGGAAACTTCACTTCTCTTAAGACTGCAAACCCATGAGCCAGAAATATTCCCCAGGGCTCTGCAGTGCAGCTGTCAGCTAAATGGTCTAATATTTTTCCGTCCTAAAATTCTGCAAAACTAATCAGCTTGTTTTTAAAAATACCCTTCAGACAAATAGAGCATCAAAACAGAACAGTCATTTTTTGATGACACTCTGTTATTTTAAAATTTTCGTTATTGCTAGCAAATGTTTTTCAACACTACTAACTGCTAGAGTTAGTCCATCAGCCACAAGCTCTGTTAAAACAGGCACATGATTCTGCTTCAAGCAACTGATGCTCAGGTATGCTAGAAACAGAAAAGAAGTGACAGCAGTAGCTGTTACGGTAACTCAAAGGGATAAAGTGTGCCTGCAATTATCTATTCAAGTATCTGGTTTTTTGAAGGGACCAGTTGCGAGACTGGTCTGACAATTTGTTTTATTAGGTTTTGCACCTAATTCTATGCAGGTAGAATTCCCATTAGAGTAAACCTCTTGTTTGTCCTGTTGAAGAAAACTGGTATTAATTTTCGCTGTCTTGTATTGGTGGATAATATTCTGGTATCTGGGAGGCTCTAGCTCTGATTGTGTCTTCTCTTGGCTAAGGAGGGATGGCCACTATGAAACCCTTGGGAGTTGCCTGAGGGTGTTAAACATGTGCAAGTTTTATGTTGTAATTTAAGTCACCTTAATCTAAAATATTTTACTTGTCTAACAAAAGGAGGAGAATCAGACTGCAGCAAAAAAATCAGGCTGTTATATAGTATGAAATCCTCAAACAAATAATAATTTTGTTTCTAGATAATGAAAGAAATCCAAGAACACAAAATTAAAATATATGAATTTCCAGAAACAGATGATGAAGAAGAAAATAAGATTGTTAAAAAGATAAAGGTAAACTAATTTTCTTGTGAAAAAGTACTTATGGAGGGGCAAGGGGTGGTTGAGTTTGAAAAGCGTTCTGTCATTAATGAAGAGTCCACCAAAATGTTTAGAAGATAGAAATCAGATGTAAAGCTGTCCTAAGGGTCTGTGTTCCTTATCAGAAGCAATGAGTGACATTATTAAGTCGTATGTCTAAGTCCTTCAAAGGCTCAAATTCAGAATAAGAGCACTAGATCACATGTTCATTAATGAACTCTTAAAGAAAACTTTTTCAAATCTATCCTTATTTGACTTGTATCCACCCTCCACAGCCTACCACCGGTTTTTTGTTTGTTTGTTTGTTTTGAGCTTTGAAGGAGGCAAGGGTTGTCTTTCAGACAGGGGTGTGCAGTGGTGTGAAGTGTGTGCATTACAGCTAATAGCTCTCTGGCTGATTGATACACTGAAACCTTAATGGAGATAAATTACTGAAGAAAATCAAAAGCACTGTCAGGCTGTTGAAAGGCTTCTTCTTAGTTTACTCATGTTTTCAGTTTGTTCTTTCATGTTGGAGTCCATGTTGTGTATGTTTCTTGAGCCTTGCTTCTGTTTGTTCAGTAGCTGTAACAGCTTGTAAGAGCTTTTAAATTTTTTTGTTACTGGGGAAATCTCCTAGGATAGATAAACAGAAATAGGACAAAAAATAGAAGATATTCTGGGACTAAGCCTAGAGAAGAGCAGAATCAAAGCAAAGACAAAAGTGAAACATACTGAGCTTTGTACTCTGTCCCTTTCTGGCCCTTGAATCTGCTCTTGGCTCTATTGTTGCTTGTTACACTGGAGACATTCTCGGTTCAGCTGAAAACAAGAACTTGATATAGTTCTTTGCCAAACCTTTGAAAACTGGGTACAAGATCCAGTCAAAGTAACAGTCCTTGTAGCCAATGGGTATATGACTTGGTAAATAATTGTGCAGTTGAATAAATAGGAAATGGTTTGCCTTTTGCTTAGCTTACTAAGTAACAGTAATGTCTGTTCCTTAACTAGATTTACAGAATCCAGCAGCATAAGGAATTCAGAAGAAGTGTGTGTATATAGAAGTCATTAAACTGGGCAGAGGTCAATAAACATCACTATCCTCGCACTTTTGGCTTAGCTGCATTGCATTGTTACAGCACTGACCTAGCTTACATCAAGCTGATACGTGGACATGCTTTCAGTATCTTTTGGCAGCAGATTTTGATTTTTAAAGTCATACTTTATCTTGTAGGACCGTTTACCTCTTGCTGTGGTAGGTAGTAATACGATCATTGAAGTCAATGGCAAGAGAGTTAGAGGAAGGCAGTACCCATGGGGTGTTGCAGAAGGTAAGGCTTTCTTGTGATTTTTTTTAACCCATTTAAAACTTACAAGGAGTTTTTTGGTATTTGAAATGTTTGAAATGTTTAATTTGAATGGTCTTTGGTCTGGAAATTAATTGAATATACCATTTTGTTATTCTGACAGTACTGGAACAAGGTAAAGCTTTGGGGCAACATGTAACTTTGTAAGCAGATTTCTGTTGAAGCCTCAGTGAGAAATTGTAAAACCTGTAGTAATTTATTGCAGGTAATGATGTGACTTAAATTGCAGTTGTTTTCTAGCTTTTTTATCTTAATTATCTTTATCTAAAAACTGTATTAAATTCTTCTTTCTAGAACATTCACATTATAAATATTAATTTGATCAGTTCAATTGTCATAAATACAATTTTTCCCAAAACATCTAAGTGTTGGGGTGTAGCAACAGAAAGGTACCTGGTAATGAATAGAGTACTTTTTAATTTTAATTTTTTAAAATTTGTTTAAAACTTACTTTCTACTGCTATAGAGACTTGAAGATAACTGCATGTTCTTCTGGCAGCCATTTATTGTGCTTTAATGCCATTCATGTATTTCAAATGCCACATGGCATGACTTGCACCATGCTCTGCAGTAAAGAAATCACTATTCAACTGGTTTTCCGTGATTACTGAGTTTTTTTCCTTTGGTGTGCATGTATTGAGTAAAGAGAATATTTTTTTTTCCCCTCACTATTTCTGCCTTCCAAGGGCAATGGACTATAAATTGGATGCAGTGTAAAACAGACAAAAAAAACCCAGCCAACAAGCAGTGTATGGACCAATACTTTAAAAAGGAATGCTGTAACACTTTGAAGTGCATGTCTGGCAGGAAATGAGGTTTGGCAGAAAGTAAAAACCAGCTGCATCAGAGAAGATCAAGCTTTATTTCAGGCTCTTCTGTTGGCATTTGGAGATGTGCAAAATGGTGCTGCTTTTCTTTATTTTAAAACAAAATTCTGAAAGGTTTCATGTTCGCAATCGTATGACTTTTGGAAGGGAATTGCTAGCCTAACTAAAAGGAACCTCTTGGAGTGGCTTTCAGTCTGTCAGCTAAGGACAGAGATGATGCTTTTTTGAGAGTATGACTTCATGTACCATCTGAGCGGAATTTACCAGTCTGTGTAAAACCATGGAATAAAATAATGGTCGGAGTGCAGATACGAGAACGGACACACAAAGTGGCAATGCTCTGCATTTTTCTATAGGATTCACTGAATTTATTTGGGCTATTTAAATTCCTTCATCTTGGTTCTTTCCCCTCCCTACCATGAAAATGTCTGTCTTTACCTCAGAGGCACATTGTAACCTGCCCTATGCCTTTCTTTTGTGTGTGCTAAGAGCTTTGTGTATTGCCTTCTCTGTCTGCACATCAGGGAGTTCTGGAGTGCGCATTTTTCTCCAGTGTCATTTAATGATCTCTCAGGGAAATGCCACTCACAGCATCAGCCTCTCCTACTTTAGTGGGATGATGGGCACAGTGGAATAGGTGGCATCTAATGACAGCTGCCAGTTCTCTCTTGATCTGTAGGTGGGCACATCAAGTTCAGTAACCAGCCTTCCTTTGCGTCATGAATAAAGAACTATTAAATTAATAAATCCGTATTAAAATTAAAATGAATTAAATGTCCCTTCAACTTATTGGGCAGGGACAGACAGGCTGAGTCTGCCTTCTAAACGTTTTTGGATATAGCTGGATCTAGACTGAGGCCTTCACTTAGTGTCTGATCCTTACACAACTCTGCTAGCAGGCAGCCAAAGGATCAAACAGTTAAACTGGCAAAACTGTGCTTCTGTTGTGGTAGCTTATTCTGCTGCACTGACTCAGTGCAGTTTGCCAGTATGGCTTAGGGGAGCATAGGAATTCTGCTAGTAAGACACATTAATATAGTTATGTTAATGCTTTCCTTCTGTTAACACACATGTTGTTTGAGTCAGGAAAGGCTGTGGGAGTAATTTGTTGTTGGAATGAATTTAGATGAGTGACATCTTACCTCTGTGTAAGGCACAGATTTTGGTTGACATCTCAACAAAAGCTTACTTTTTCTTGCAGTTGAAAATGGTGAACACTGTGACTTCACAATTCTGAGGAACATGTTGATAAGGTAAGTAACTGACAGGTAATACTAACTTTTCTGTTATGCCTGAGAGATTAGGAAGTCATATATTGGAGAAAAAAGAAATTGAGAATAGTGAGTTCATATGAATTCCCTTACTTTTAATTGTAAACAGTTATCTTACATTTTATGCTAACTTGTTAAACCACATATTTAGCTTAGAAAGAAGTGGTGTCAGTAGTGAATTTTTTGATTACTTGTTCTGTTACTTGTTACTAGTCCATAGGAGCCTGAGTTATCTGTTAGTGCTGATGTGTACTTAGTTGTAGGCATTTTCTAAAAACTTTAGCACTGAAAATTTACGTAAAGCAAGACTGCCTGTGCTTTGTTGTGTTAGGTGCCGAGTCCTGTGCTCCTAGCAGTCCACTAGGTGACATCTGCTGTTAAAACTTTTAGTTTGATTCCTAAGCTTTGCTTTTCTTCAGGCTGACAATGGAAAATGATGAAAAGAAGTGAATGCTTTTAGCTTAGTCTTGAACTTAACGTTTAGCTTTTGTAGAATTAAAAGATAAAAAGTTTTGGCTTGCTGTTTCTTGCCTGACATGCTTTTTCTCATCTACTGCAGTAGTAATACACAGTTTTCTTATGTGCCTATCAAATATCTGCAAGTTTATCCACAGAACTCAAACTTTCCAAAGACTGGTCCTGTAAGTTAGTGTTTGGAATATTGCAAGCTTTAGATAGTTTGATGCAAACTAATCTGGTATTTCTGTGGATTTGCTCTCTTGAAAGCTCTGATTTAAACGGTAGAGTAACAACACTGTGGGGAATGGGACATTAATGGAGGGATATCATTTAATTGAAGACAATCTGCAAAATTAACAGGGACTGATTTTTCAGCTAGTATTTTGTATTTTTGTACTAAGCTGATAAATTACACTTATTGACAGAACTCATATGCAGGACCTGAAGGATGTCACTAACAATGTACATTATGAGAACTACAGAAGCAGAAAACTGGCAGCTGTTACATACAACGGTGTTGACAACAACAAAAATAAAGGGCAGCTAACAAAGTAAGTTCCTGTTAAGGCTGTATTGCACCTTAATCTTTTTACTCTCCTTTTGTTGGTTGACTGGTTTTGTGAATGTGTGCTGGTATTTTTGGGATTTTGGGGGAGAGGTGCTGGTGGGTTTGTATGTATATGGCCTTCAGTCAGTTGTCCCTTTGCTGTGTCTGAAACTATATGCCTCTGGTTTACTTGTAATTTGGGTTTTTTTCCTCTTTCACTAAGGTTTACACTAGTTTCACTGAACATGTTAAATAATAGATTCAGTTTTGAAGAGAATTGCTACATTTACTCAGCTTTATTTCACTGGTACTGCAAATTTTTATGCATTAATTTCTATTTTGGTTTATATGTTACTTGTGGAATTATGGGTTCTTCTGTGTGAATGATCAATACTCTGTGTCAGGGATGTTTTTGAGAAGAATGGGTTAAGATTTGTTTAGAAACTCTGAAAAAGCAGACCTGCTACTGTCATCTTGGAAATGCTGCTCTGGCTACTCATATAGCTGCTTATCATGGCAGGGGAATTATTGCAACATCATTATCTTTTGTGAGAAGGGAATTGCAATGCAGTGTTTGGGGGCTTTTGTAGCTGTTTTTTCAAACTCTGATACGTCATTTTTATTACCTCTGACAACAAGTTATTTGCCAACCTGATGAAGTTATTGAAAGATTTAAAAGTAGGCTCTACTGTATTCTGAATTGTATAATGCTATTTGAGAATAGCTACATTCAGATATCCTGCTCTGCATGTAGTAATTGCATCAACAGTAATTGCTGATTAAATAATTAATAGTTAATGTTGGTCTTATTTTGTGCTATGTTTAAGTACAAATTGCTCAGTCAAAATATAGGGTACTGTTCTTTTCAGCTAATGGTATGGAGAATTACATCTGTTCTTCCTAAAAAAGATCCCTGAAATCAGTTGGAAATACCTGCTATTTGCATCCATATGACAGCTACAAAGCCATTTTTCACTAAAGATATGTCTATTCTACACTCTCTTAATGCTTTAAAAGTTGTGAGGGAATGATTTAAGTGGACATGATTTAGTTTCATCTAGTGTGAGTCTACATGAGACTTCCCTGCTTAGCACTGACAAAAAAAGTAATAGTTTGTGGTAGTTATAGCATCTCTTCAGAAGTGTACTCGCATTTAAGTAGAGTTTCTAATGAGGTCAAGTCTTAAAAATACTAGTTTTCAAATATATATGTCCATAACACTGTGGTTGCTTCTCACTGTCATGTTTCTTGCCATCATGTTATCCCTGGCTCATATCTCAAGGCTTCTGAGTGCACGTAGCAAGTATGTCAGGTGAAAATGTAGTAATGGGAGTGCAGAAGAGAAAATTCTGCATTTTCTCCAGGACTTCTAATTTGCTAGTAATATGCTTTTTACTGTTCTATTATTTGCTATTACGGTACTGAAAAGTGAAACTTTTTACCCCCATTGTAATTTGGGATATCAAAGGAAGTTGTTTACGTTTTTCTGTGTGTGTTGTTAAATACTGGGGTTTCTTATATACCTACCAAAATCTTGGTATGTTTTCCTTAGATTTTGGAAAATTTGAGTTTTAGTGACAACACTTTGACCATTTTTGTTTTGTGCCTGCTTAGATTTGTGTTAGTTTGCACCTACAAACTCAGTCTTTTACCTCATCCATGTAAAGACTGGTTATTCTGCATTCTTAAAAATAACAAGAGTGACTATTTAAAATTATTTTTTATTCCCATATTGCAGACACAATAAGATGTTACTTTAAACAAAAATACATCTGTGATTAGGTTTCAAAACTCTTTGTGACTTCCATTCACCCCTCCACCCCACTGAGTTTCTGATAGCATTCCTGATATTTCTTTTTGAGCCAGAACCTACACTACGAGGGTCTGGAATTACTTTGCTTTCTGAAGCATGCTCACTTTGCATCTCCTGTCACTTCAGATCACTGTGCTGTCCCACCTGAATATTTCCAGGTGAATGTACCTTCTGGAACTATTTTCTCCATTAGAAATCTGTTGCTTGGAACACTGCAGTACTGCAGCTTAGAGAGGAATAAATATATCATTGGTGCTCTTTGCTATCAGGGTTGGTTTTTTTTCAAGAGAATGAGTAGATGATTGCAGTTTGCAGTTTGATTCAGCCATCTGAAAGATGGCAAAGTCTATTGCAAACTTAAAAAAGACTATTTTGAACATTTTGTAAGAGTTTGGTCCCCAGAACATAGGGTGACTTAATAAGTAAATACATGAAGGTCTTGAATGAATGTGCTGGCTATGAAGCAGCTGATGCTATTTTTCTCGTTCTACCTTAATCATATGTTGAGTTGCAGCTTTTTTTTTTTTTAAGCTTTAACATGCATTTTTGGCTTCAGTGTGTTTTTGTAGCTTTTGGTTTTTTAATCTAGTATAGTTGAAGCAGCATAGAAGGAATCTTTCTAATAACCATGTGCCTCCTGGAAACTGAGGGGGAGGAACAGATATTAACAGTTTATCTGTGCCTCCTCTTAGAAATTGTATGCTTGCCTGCTGGGCTTTTGAAAGAAGTGTGTGTCTCAAACTGGGGCAATATCGGTTCTTGCATGGGAGACAGATCCTGTATCTCTGTGTGAGAATGGAGACGTGCCCTGATGCTGTCTGGTGGTATTACAAGCATATGGTTAAACACAGATGCACCCTCTGGCTCTGGAAACTCCTAAGCTGCTGGTTTTTGAGAGACTGGGAGGGCAGACATACCAGGAGACATGCAGTGGTGCTTTTACTTTTCCAAAAGTATCTCCTGCTGGCAGCTGTTGGAGGCTGGATTGACCTTTTGTACCTTTAAAACAGCTGTATTTTTATGATCCTAGCAGATCTCAGTTTTTCATGCAGCTGTTAACATATTTCTTTAGACAAAAATGCTAATGTGAAAACAAAGAGAAATATGCTGCAAGTTTTAATAATACTGTGCAGATGAATTGAAACATTTTTCTGTCCAGTTACTAACCTTAACTCTGATTTGCCTCTTTTGATTTGGTGAAACTTGACTGTTCTGTAAGTACCTTGTTAACTTAGACGCAATCCAAAGCACGTATTATCCATGGTTTTGGAGCTTTTTTCTTTTGTATTTCAGGTTTAGTCTGTTTTTTAAAATTTTCAAATCATCCTAACCATTAAAAAAATAAAACGTCAAGGTGTAGTCTTCACATATGTAGATAACTTGTCTCTTCAAATTGTGCGGTAATTGTAATTTCATATGTACTATGTGAGGTGAGAAAATTGGCATTTGCTCTGAAATTCAGAAGCTTTTTGAGAAGTAATTTGAAATTCAGAAGTACTTTGAGAAGTCTTTTTGGTTTGCTATATGAAGCTGCTATCTTCAGTGAATTTAAGAGTAGAATCTTAATTTTATTGCAAGTCATATTGTGCATCATAGAGATAGGTCTTACCCATCATCGATCCAGGATAACAAAACACACAACGCTCTAGTCCCTGTGACTGCTAAGGCCGGCGCACTTCCAGCTCCTTTTGCCTGTATTCGTGGCGAGTTCCGTGAAACGGCTCTATATCCATGAAGCCCGTGTGAGAGGATGGCGAGATCAGAGCTTGTTTCCAGCCCGTTTTGCGCTGAGCCGAGGCGCGCTGGGTGCCGCATTCAGGTGCCGGGGGAGGTGACGCTGCAGCGGAGCCGCCGCTGGGACCTCTGCTGGCCGTGCGAGCCGCGGGCTCCTCCTGCAGCGTCACAGCGTTCCCGGGCGTTCATACACTGGCCTCTGCTAGCTGACAGATTCTAAACGAGGAGATAAGCCTCCAGGTGGCACTGGTTTTCGAAAACTTGTTTACAGCGAGTGGTGGTTCATGTCAGTAAAATTTTGAAAATCTTTTAAAAGGCATAGATGTTGTAGGAAAACTATTCCTGAAAGCATCTGCACATCAAACCTATGTTAATGCTGATGGTAGTGATCAACTAACTGAATTTGAAATAAATATAACAAGCTTTAACTTAACAATTTTTCCTTTTAGTGTGAAAAATTTGCTTTTGGGGGAGCACATAATTAGCTTTAGGAAACTAATAATACTGAATTTACTTTTTTAATTATTGCTTTTTGGTTTTGTGGTTTTATTTAAGCATGCTAAGCTAAGCCTCTGTATTTTTTGTTTTTTAGATTTGACACAGTTGAAGGCATGTAAGTGGTCATTTAAATTTTTCCAAAAAACTTACAACAAAAATTCTATAAACACAAAAAGGATTTTACTGTTTGATGTTTCAAATTTAAAACAGTTTCCTGGTATCCTGCTCTTGGCATTCTTTTTTCCACTAGCAGTTGGTTTGGGTTTTTTTTCCGAAAGCTATGCTACTGTAAACTTTAGGAATTTATAAATGCTTACAGTGACAAATACCTCTGTAAAAACCCATCCTCTATAGAAACCTTTTGGCTAAAATTCAAGTCAAATTTGGTCAAATTTCAAAAATCAGTAGAAGTGCATAAATTATGGAATTCCCCCAGTTTCTATCAACAGCTCAGTCATCTTTATATAGATGCTTTTAAAGAATTAGTGGACTTTTTATTCTTACCTGTAAATTTACAACTCTTCATTGAATTGGGGATTTAGTAACATTAATAATTTCTGACCGTGATTTTATCTTATTACGTGCTTGAAGAGGTTCTACTTTGCACGAATCTAGTATAATTTTTAATTTTTGCAGAATAACTTAGAGGACTGTTATTAGAACACATGTCCTCTGAAATCAGTTAAATGTTGTACATCTTTGGTTAGTGGTTTGTGGGGTTTTTTCCCTTCAGCTCTTTTTTTTGTGTGTGTGTGTTTTTGTGTGTATGTGTGTTTTTGTTTGTTTGTTTTTGTTTAAATCCCTTGTATAACTGTGTCCTGAAATGCAGGGTGATGTGCTTTTACCCTTGTCACATACTTAGGACCTAACAAAACCAGTTGTGACCTATGTTGTAAAGCTCTCAGCTGTAAATGCTCGCTTGTCAGTTAATCAGATTTTCTGTGCAGACTGATTTTTACCACTTTCTCAAATACAGCTTGCATTACCTCCTCATTGGATGACTAAGTTTTCAAAGGATAGTTCTGCACCCCTTTCAAGTTAAAACTGCAGCAATGATTCCTTGATATTTATTCTACTTTGCAGACTAATTTTTGAAGAGCAGTTGCATTTGAGAACTTTACATCTCTAGAAGAAAATAGTCTTGTTTTGACAGCTGCTTAGCTTCCACAAGTACTGCTACTCACCTCTTCTTTCACTTCCTTAGTATTTTTGTGCATTATTGTACCTCACCTGTGTTTAACCATTAATTTTTTCCTTGTAAAAGATTGCTAGCAGTTGGCTCTTTGAAGGACTAAAATAAAAATTAATCTGAAGATCAATTTCAGTTCTGTATATTATACAGCATTTTACTCACAAGTCCAAGCATTGCAGCTATTAATTCAGATTCAGTTCAATATATACATTAGATAGCCTCTGCTGATTGATAGTAAAGATTCCAAATACAATCAGTTCTTCATTTTTGCCAACACAATAGTTAAAACTTTGTCCTTTTAAGCCATAGACACTTAAAACTAAAACAAGAGGCCGATGATTTGGTTTGATTGCTCTTTGTATAACAGCAGAGTCTTAACAACACTCTGTAGCAGTCATCACTAGATCTCTATCATCCTGTTTTATTATATAATTACAGTGAAACTTACTATTTAAAACCCATATCACTATAGCATAGATAGCAGGCTTATACAGCTTTAAAAATTAAGTACAATCCAGGAAAGTATACCATCAAGTGTATGGAAAAATTAAAAATAATGTACATTATTTTTATACATTATGCTTATTAGTAGCTTTCTAAAGGAAGACCTTCTAACACTTTGAAATACTGATGTTCAGTTGCCCAAACCTTTTTTTCGAAGCTGATCTCTTTAAAACTATGATCAGAGCATTCAACACAGTTGTAATGTTAACTGTCTCTTGGGCTCACTTGGGAACAATGAAGATATAGAGAGAAAATAGGACTTTAGTGTGCAGTGCTCTTAATTTTCTTATTGTGTCCGTTAATTTTTTTATATATTTGAATTATGGGGAAGAAAAAGATGCCTGAAGATCACTTGGAAGATGCTAATTTTCTTTTCCTTGTTATAACATTTATTTCCTCTCTTCCCATGACCAGGTGGTTCTACAGATAGAAATCCAAGAGTTTCTGTTAACCTAAATGTAGTCTAAATCAATTGTGGGGGAGGAAAAGACATTGTATGAAATACATTTTTGAGTAAAGCTTATCTAAAGAATTAATATAATAATGCAAATGAAATTTAAACTAGCAGTGCCTACATCAATGTGTTTATCTTACTGCTTCAGCATTTTTATCTTGCTTTTTCCAGATGCCCTAATGTAACAGGGAAAAAAGTTCTTACTAGCTAACTGCTTCTTCTGGATTTATGGCAGGAGCCCGTTGGCACAGATGGAGGAGGAAAGGAGGGAGCATGTAGCCAAAATGAAAAAAATGGAAATGGAAATGGAACAGGTGTTTGAGATGAAGGTCAAAGAAAAAGTTCAGAAACTGAAGGACTCTGAAGCTGAGGTAATCAAAATGTTTTAAACACCAATATAACTTGAGGCTGAACAAGTGGAGAGATGGGACTTTTTGCCAAGATTTGGCAACATAATTGATTCCATAGGTGGTTTATATGTGTCAAGACAACGCCATTCTTCTTTCTCAGCTTGTTGCCTTTGCTGAAATGGTATAAACCTAAACTTAAAACGTAATTTGCAGGGTCACATGCGTTCTGTTTTTTTGTCATAGCATGTTAAAATACTGCTTAACTTCCTTACCTTCTTCTTCTCCCTTTTCTTTGGAATATTTTGTGCTTATTCTTCTGTGTGATTTTAAAAGTTCTTGAGACTTTCATGGCTTACATAAGCTAATGCAATAATGATCATTTGTTGTGCGTATTGAAAAAGCATTTTAGGAATTGGACACAATGCCTATAGGACGTCACCTAAATGAGAATTACTAGACTAAGGAAGAGTCAGGGATTTCTTTTTGTCAGTGTTCTGGTATCATTTGAACAAATTGTATGGATTCTTAACTCTCATTTCTGTTACCTCCAGGTGAAATCCTGACAGTGAATCTGTTTTTTTACAGGCTTCAAAGGGCTCTTAAAGTGATCTTTTTAAGAGACTATTATAATTAGAAGTTTAAGTAAAACTTCCTCAGTAAAAGTTAAAAATTAAGTAATTTTTTACGTTTTAGGGAAGCAGTTTCTCACAAGAAGCCTAATAGAGAAGTTCAGAACTGTCATATCTCCTAAAGAAAGTTTGTCTCGAAATTGGAGGAAAAATGAGGAAACTTGGAACAGTAGTTGAAATGCTTGGCAGCCAAGGCACTGTAAGAGGTGCCAAGGCATACTGGATCAGAGGAAAAAAATCAATCTAGATTTTTTTTTTTTTGAGAGCTGAATAGATTGGGGTATGAATAGTAAGATACACCAGTCAGCAATTTGAGGATTTTAAAGCTATATGTTCTATCTGGATCATGGGGTTTTTTAGTCACTTGATTTATCCTTTCCTCAATTTCTGTCTTGAATCTTTTTGAACCCTTTTATACTTCTGGCCCCCACGTTCTCCTTGTTACGTGGAAAACAAAAATATTTCGGATTTTCATGTACTATCTCATGACTATTTGACTGAGTGTATCCTGTCATATCAGTTTTTATGTTCATGCAATTCATTTTTTTCCTTCACAGTTCATGGCTTTGTAAACTTCTGTTGTATTATCTAAATGTAGAAAAGTAGGCAACAGACAGTGCTGTGTAAAAATGTGTAAAAGGAAGTAGGTTTTCAATGATTTGCGTAAAACAGGGTCTTGCAAGAGAGTAAGGAAAGAGGAAGTTTTATATCACTTTCTCTGAAGTGTGGACATCAGGGCCAGGGAAAGGATTCTGCCCCTCTGCTCTGCTCTGGTGAGACCCCACTTGCAGTGCTGCATCCAGCTCTGGGGTCCCAGCACAGGAAGGACATGGAACTGTTGGAGCGAGGCAAGAGGAGGCCACCAAGACAATTTGAGGGGATGGAGCACTTCACTCTTGTAATGAGTGAAGGCTAAGAGAATTGGAATTGCTTAGCCTGGAAAAGAGGAGGCTTCGTGGTGGCCTAATTGTGACCTTGCAGTATTGAAGGGACCCAACCAGAAAGATGGAGAGGGACTATTTACAGAGGTATGAAGTGACAGGACAAGGGGAGTGGCTCTAAACTGAAAGAAAGTAGGTTTAGATCAGATAATAGGAGAAAGTTCTTTATTATGAGAGTGGTGAGGCATTGGAACAGGTTGTCCAGAGAAGTTGTGGGTACCCCAACCCTGGACATGTTCATGGCCAGGCTGGATGGGACTTTGAGCATTCGGGTCCCTGCCCTTGGCGGGAGGGTTGGAATTAAATGATCTTTAAGGTCCCTTCCAACCCATTTTATGATTTAACTCAACTGAAAGAAACATTACACCACACAAAAGGAATCACTTCTCCTGACAAGAGCTTCCATCCTCACTTACAACACATTTGATTGCTAGTCTGTTCCATCAACTTGCAGGAGAGAATTCTTACTCTGTTTTGGAATGTAGACAGTTCACTTCCTCAGTAATACTAATTAATTTATTAATATATTATATAGTGAATAAATAATATAGTGAATAAATTAATCCACTTAATTTTTTTTGTCCCACCGAAAGTCAAAGATGCTGCTCTTTTATACATTAGTGATACTCAAATGCTCTGCAACTTGGTGCCTAATGTTTGTGTCAGATACCAAAGTATTTTTTAATTTCCTTTTATTTGCCAAACATAGCTGGTTACAAATCCTATTTGTAAATCGGGCAGCATTTGGGGTGTTTTCTGTTACTGGCAATAAAAGTTTTTAGTCTGAGCTGCTTTCTCTGAAGAAAAATAGAATACATAATTTTGTTGCCTTAGTTTAGTTAGTGATGTTTGTTAGTACGGTTCCAAAAGTTGCTGTGTTTTCTGCACCTACTGACTCTGTTCATAATCTTCTACAGCTGCAGCGACGCCATGAGCAAATGAAAAAGAATTTGGAGGCACAACACAAAGAATTGGAGGAAAAGCGTCGTCAATTTGAGGACGAGAAAGCAAACTGGGAGGCTCAGCAACGTATTTTGGAACAACAGAATTCCTCCAGGTAAATTGGAGTCTTGTCCTGCACTTCACAGTAAAAGTTCTGTAGCTTTCTGCCCAAAGGCAGTTTCTCAGACAGTAATGGTCCATCCATAGTCGTTGACCACTATGGAGGTGTCACTTAAAAGCCAAGAAAAATCTTGAACTGCTTTTAGTTATAAATGACCGTATTTCAGCAATAGTAGGAAGATTATCAGCTTCTAAACAGATTTTAGGCTGCAAAAAAACATGGTACCCACACATAAATATATCTATGTAAAAAAATAAATGTTTATATTGATAAATTGCATCAGACTTCTGGGAGATGAAGAATTATAGCTTTGAGAATTAGAATGTTTAATTCCCCTAGTCCGTTGGAGGGGAAATCTGGTGATAACTGCATTGCTTGATTCACACAGTACAAGTACTGTGTACTTAGTAAGTTTCATCCATTGTGTTGTAACCATTAAAGCCTTATTAAAATGCCTTTTTTAAAAGGTGTATATAATATTTTAAAAAAATCTGAACATGTATGCATTATTTAACGAATTTTTTTTTAATGTCATTTTAGAACCTTGGAAAAGAATAAGAAGAAAGGGAAGATATTTTAAATGCATCATTTTGACCACCAGTTATGTATTAGTTGCCAATATGCCAGCCTGGACATCAGTGTTCGTTGGATCCGTTTGACCAATTTTGCACCAGTCGTATCCATAGTAATGGATTTAACAGCATGACAAATTTTTGTTAATTTTGATGGAGAATGAGATGCCTTGAATTGTCTAGGGTGTTGTGTACTTGGAAAAATAACAGCTCTAAGTACCTTTTTTCATTTTTTTTTTTAACAGGTGTCATTTTAATGCAAAAGAAAACATTTTACTGTTGTACAATCATGTTCTGGTGGTTTGACGGTTTACAAGATATCAAAAAACGCAGGACTCTAGACGGTTTTTAGTGAGGATGAATTGCCATAATATGATGCAAACAATGCTTCTCTATTATTACAATACAAGAATTCCATTCAGTGCAGCATATACAATAATGTAATTTAGTCTAACACAGTTGACCCTATTTTTGACACTTCCATTGTTTAAAAGGACACATGGAAAAACAAAAGTTGTAAGCTTACAGTGCACCTAAGCTTTTTATAACAACCCTTTTATGTTTTGGATTCTTTAAATATATGCTATTCTCATTTAGTAACTTCTTTAGCCAGAAGGATCTCATTACTGCTTCATTTTTTGTAATAACATTTAATTTAGATATTTTTCCATATATTGGCCCTCCTAAATAGAATATAGCTTCTTTCATATGGTAGGAACCAGTGAGTAAAACTTTCCTTTAACTCCCTTTTTACGTTTTATGGTAAGTAGCAGGAAAACGCATTTATAGGTCATTTCTAGGCAAAATTGTGGAGTTAACTACCAACCTGTTTCTACCTGTGTGCAGTCTGTCTTTATTTTACTAGAAATGGGAATATGGCCTCGAGAAAAACATCACCATTTTGCATTTAGCTGTATTCATATACTGCATTTCTGTATTTTTGTTTGTATTGTAAAAAGTTACATAATAAACAATGTTGTGATGTAACACGCTGCTGTGTCACGAATATTAATGCAGTTAAACAGCTGAGCACTTCTCTGGAAATGTGTGAACTTTCTCTCTGACTGACCTGTGTCTTTGATTCATCTGAGGAATCCATTTAAGACGTCGAAGACCCCATTTCCATGGCCATGCTCTGAATTGGCTAAACAAGGATCTTTCTGTCATGCCCAGGAGAGGGCACCAAGTGCCTGCACACCGTGTGCTGTGTCCCACCAGCTCCCCTTCCGGCAGTCCTGCTTTTCCTGCTGTTCTTACTGCCTTCTGCAAGCTTTTAGGAGAATCTGGTGGATGAGTGGGAAACAACACATTTTGTAAGTTGTTAAAAATTGATAGAGATTTCTTATGTCTGTTTGCCTATGGAATAATGAAGGATATTTCATTTTTTTGCAGATGTTGCCTGTACTATCCCTGTTATCGTGTTTCTGCTCATTCTTTTACATGAGTTGTGATTACAGAAATATGATTTATTCAGCTAGCTTCTCAAAGAAATTGAATTTTCAGTAGTTTGCATAAAGGCCTCCTTCTAACTAATTTCAAATCTTCTGCCTATCTTTTTCAGAGAAGACAATGAGTTATCAGTAAGTGGACATAGCTTTCCCTTGCAAGTAAATAGAATTGCAAAACCTGGTCTGTGATACATTTCAGAGGAGGTACACTTCCTGCATCTGCCCCTCAAGTTTCAGTTTAATTCAATAAATTGAATGATTTAATAATCAGGTAACAGTTACCACCTAGGACAGAATTCTGAACTGCTTTTTGGACTCTTCAAAACTGAGGATGCGCTCTCTGTGGGTATATGCTGGTACTATAGCATCCCCATTTGCTCTGAAATAGAGATGTCATTTATCAGGAAACTTGGTTTCACTATGCTTATCTTCATTCTCCCCACTGTGACTCTCTAGCCTCTCACACATACTCTGGATTATCAGAAACTTGTATAACCTCATTAGGGCTTTCGTATTAATCCTAGAGTCATGGAATGGTTGTTCTTTAGTTCCAGCCCCTACATCAGGGATAGGGACACCTTCCACTAGACCAGGTTACTCAAAGCCCCATCCAGCCTGGCCTTGAATACTGCCAAGGATGGAGCATCCACAGCTTCTCTAGGCAATATAATATATTACACAGCATTTGTATTTGGGTGAAAATGCAGAGCATGTGTTTGGAGTTCTCTGTTGAAATAGAGCCGTGCTGTTTTGGGCAAGGCTTCTGTTGCCTCAGCTCTTCTTTTTTAAATGCTTTGACTTTTCGTGGTGAGTTTGGGCTGCACCAGGGCTTTTGTATTAAAAAAGTAACATTGAGAACGATGTGTGAACCTCTGCAGTACAGTAGCTATGTAGCCAGTGCAAAATCTGTAGGCTAATGAAACACTATGAGACAGCCCAGGATTCAGGATTGTATTTTTTTTCTTCCACTGAATAAAACATAATTTAAATGTGTTATTTCTGCAAAGCCAAAACTCATTTTACTTGCTAATATTTGGGTACTGAAAATTCCCTGTGTTAGTGTCACAACTCTGAGCGCAAGTAGCAGAGGTTTTGTGTTGTGTGTGTGCTGCTCATCCAGAAACCTGTTGCATCCAGGTGTCACTGGATAGTACTGGACTTGTCTCCTCTTTCTTTTAAAGTGTGCAGGGAAACACCACCTGCTCTACAGAGGCACAGAACAAGAGCTGTTAAGGAGCAGTTCTGTGCATCTGCTGGGCACTTCTGTATCAGGAGTTGCTCCAGTAACATAGTCCCAGGTAGCTGTGGGGCTGGAAATTTTGCTGCTTTCATATGAGAATGAAGATCTCCATTTAGCTTAGTCTATGCTCTGTGAAAGAGGTAGTGAGGGAGAGAAAACAATCCTGCTCCTGCCAAGCATGACACTGCAAACAGCCCTGTTGAATATGCAACTGCACTTAAAATATGAGTGGTAGGTATAGTTCATTTTAGGTAGACATAAGTATGAAAATGCATCTATATTTTTATGTATGAAGTGAGTAAAGACTGCAAACCTGGGGTTTTCTTCTGATACAAAATACATTCCCACATGGGGTAGCTTATCTGGCTGACCGCAATGGAGGTTCAGCATCCTGACTGCCAGTGTGCTGAAATTGCCGCTTCCAGCATGAAATACAAAGTTTTGAAGGAGTGATGTAGTTCTTTTGACTTTCACTGCAATTTTCCCATTTGATAGGCAGTGAGCTGCTGATGCCCTGACTCCTCGAAAGGCCACATGTTGGACCTCTTTGGGTCAGGTGACACTATGTCACCAGAGTACTCTTGTGGTCAAGCTGCCAAAACCATTCCTCAATTGGGCACCTTAGGGAATGAAGCAAATCTACATTTCCCCTTCATAATTTCCACAGTAACCATAAGAGATTCTTAATTGTTTGGGGATTGCTTTTGTCTTCATTGATTCAAGAAACCCCTGGATCTGATTTAAATATAAATGGCTTAAAATAATGCTTTAAAAGGTTTGAATACAGATAAATTGAATGTGGAAGTCAGGAGTTGGGCTGGATCACTGGTTCATGCTTTGACAAGGAGCAGAAGCTGTAGCTGAAGTTGTGGAGCAAACCAGTACATGAAGGGTTCATCTTCTGTTTGTGCAGCATTGTCAGGCTGATTTGTCTGTGGGTAGTGAGGGCAGGCTGTTAGTGCCCAAGGCAAGGATGTGCTTTTCCCTGGGATTACCTGATGAGGTTGCTTTTGCACACAGTTCTTGGCTTTCCAACCCCTAATGTTTACAAGCCTTTCTCAATGCAGTTGATGTTTCTCCACTGCCAAAATCTCTGTGTCCTGACATTACACTCTCTAAGGCTCAGCAAAGGCAGTTGCTCCCTTCTCCACAACCCACACCCACCTCATCCCACATTCTGGTGAGTATCCTGTTCTGCCGGGTGGCTGGCAGGTTTGGTGGCCAGCCATCAGGATAGCCTGCTCCTCACACCAGCTTCTGCTGTGCTACTCTTCCTGAAAATGGTGTGCCCCTGCCAGCAGCTTCAGGAATGGAGCACTTCTGGAGCTTTGCTCCATGCTGTGCGTTTGCCCACCCCTGCCTTCCTGTTGCCACATGGTTACTTCTCCCAGGAACTACTCAGCTTGTTCCTCTTGGCAGCTTCCCTTGCTTCTAACTAGTCACAAGTGTTCAGCATTACAAGTGTATGTTAAATCCTGGTGAAAATGGAACAGGTCACCTTCAGGGAGTGCCAGTGGGATTCCTCCCCACACAGAGATCTAAATGCCTGCTGGTGCTGGAAAAAAGCACTGTTCCCATCCTCTTGGCTTGATGGAGGTTATTGGCTCTCTGGCTCTGGGCAACAGCGAAGAAGCCTAGTGAACAGAAGGCCTTCCCTTGCTGTGGTCCTAGGAATATGTAGCTGTGAAACTGGAGAGTTTGATCCGTTCTTCAGGAATCCACAGCTGCCTCAGGTGTCTCTGCATGAGCAGGAGGGGATGCAGGAGGGCATCTGAGATTACAGGTCGGACCCAGCAGCAGCACTGGGGGACCAGCGGCCTGGGGTGCCAGGCTGTGGTGGCTGCAGCTGCAAATAACTCCTGCATGCTGCAGCCTGTTCTCTTCCCTTGCACTATTAAAAGGGGATGACCAGTGGAACAGATTTTTGAGCAATATCGTACGGAACTGCTGACTGACAGGAAAACAAGTCAAAATTTTTATCCATTCCCCTTCTGCTTGAAAAAGCAGCTCTGGTTCTGTAACATATCACCTCTGCACTGTCAGCTGGAGAGGTTTCTGAGGCAGCCAAGATACTTGCTTTGTGCAGACCAGGCAGTTTTTTAGTGAAGGCGATCATATTTCAGTTTGCCCTGGGACAGCTAGACACACAGGTTGAGATAAAATTTGCACTTTTGCGTTACTAAGGGGATATAATTCCTCTGGCTTCTCGGATACCCCCTGCCCCAGTCTGCCAGCAATAATCTTCACAATGAAAGGAAATGGAAAAAGCAGTCATGTCACAGTGACCAGATTTTTGTAGTGTAGCAAGATTACAGAGAGGCAAGAGGAATCCCTTTTGGGCTCTCAAGACCTCATTTGGTAACCTTAAGAATTTCCTTCTCTCCTTTGGGAGCTGCTGATTCACTTCTCCTCAGACTTGACTCAGCTGCTGTCCTGCATGTGTTGGGGGAGTCCCAAGCCAAATACAGGCTGGGCAGAAGAGCAGCCCTAAGGAGAAGGATTTGGGGATGAGAGGCTAGATGTGATCCAGCAACCCAGCCTTTGCAGCCCAGAAAACAAACGTGTCCTAGGCTGCATCCAAAGCAGCGTGGCCAGCAGGGAGAGGGAGAGGATTCTGACCCTTTGCTCTGGTGAGACCCCACCTGCAGTGCTGCATCCAGCTCTGGGGTCCCAGCACAGGAAGGAAATGGACCTGTTGGAGGGAGTCCAGGAGATGCCACAAAGATGGTCATAGGGATGGAGCACCTCTCCTGTGAAGTCAGACTGAGGGAGTTGGGGATGTTCAGCCTGGAGAAGAAAAGGTTCCAGGGAGACCTTAGACCACCTTCCAGTACCCACAGGGGCCCTACAAGAGAGCTGGAGAAGGACTTTTAACAAGGGCATGGAGTGACAGGACAAGGGGGAATAATGGTCTCTAACTGACAGTAAATTTAGATTAGATATTAGGAAGAAATTCTTTGCTGTGAGGGTGATGAGACATGGGAACAGGTTGCCCAGAGAAGTAGTGGGTACCCCATCTCTGGAAGTGTTCAAGGCCAGACTGGATGGGGCTCTGAGCAACCTGGCCTAGTGGAAGGGGTCTGGAGCTAGATGAACTTTAAGTTTCCTTCCAACCCAAACCATTCTATTATTCCTGGTGAAGAGGAAGGCTTACTTTGTGTGTGCCATGCCTGAGGACTGTGTTGACAGCATCACACAACTAGTAAAGGCCTCTTGAAAACTTTGGAAAGTCACCTAAAATTGTAATTTTCCTCAGTTTTCCCTATGGAAACACAGATTTGTGCCTCCCTGAAGAAGCAAAATTTTCTTGCAGGAGATGTAAGCAGGGCGATGGGTCTTGGCAAGTAGATGAAGCTAATTTGGCCAGCTCCAGTGATGAAGTCTCCTGGCACCTGGCATGGCATGAGCTCCCTTCCCTTTCTGATGCTGTGCTGGTGATTTTAGACCCTTGATGGAACTGTTGAGCCCCCAGAAAACTAACATCTTGGAATGTGTTTCCGCTTTCAAGATCAGTTCGTACCAGAATTCGAAAGGAGAATAAAAAGACTTCCAGCTTCTTGTTCAGGCTGTTTATTATTTCTTATCTCATAGTTGAGCGCTCTTCAAGTACAAGGTCTTTCCTCTTTGTAAACACAGCTGGAATGGCTGCTAGGGAGGGATTTTCAAGTCCTTATAAATCTTTTTGACCCAATCACAACCCCAAATGTGCTATATTTACAATTCTATACCAATTATGACTACTTATTTCTCTAATTGACATTTTTGCCTGAGATTCTATTTACCAATGATTGTGCTACTGCACACTGCAGAAAATGGTGGCTGACAGGGGAAGAAGGCGGCCTCAGGACCACGCCCAAAATCCTCCATCTTACCCCTCTTCAATCTCCATCCTAGAAAACCCAAACTACATTTTCACACCCTGTGATAAACTAAAACACCATTTTATCAAACCTGCATTACTTACAATTCATCTCTGAGATGCTGGAAGCCCTTTTCCATGGGCAAAAGTCAAAGGCAGTGCCCTCTTGGTGGCCCAACAAGGGTCCCAAACCCCCCCAAGGTGTACATGGGGGTGTTCGTGGAGGTCTCTGCCATGCCCTGGTCTCCAGCACTTGCCAGTTTCAGAGCAATTTCATCGTGTCTGGAAACCTTACAGAAATTAAATTCAGATTCAATCAGCGTGATTCCCACGGCTTTGCATCTCCATTCCTGTGCACCAGACCCTGGTGGGGTTTCTCCCCTGTCCCCACTGACGGTGTAGCATAGTCCCTGCTGTTCCTTCCTGGCCACAGCCACTGGTCTGGCTGCTCAGCCCTGTCCCCAGTATCCCAACTGCATCTTCAGCTGAGGCTCCCTTCCAGATGGTTGTGATTAATAGATGTTTTCCCAGAGGCATTTTACCAGGGGGAATAGCAATCCAACGCTGCTGTTTCATCAGCTCTGACTGCAGAGCTACCCGGGCTCATTTTATTTCATTTCTCATTTTCTGCCAAGCTACTGTCTCACAGAAACATCAGCATTTTTATTTAATCCTGCGCAAAGAATGTATGCTCTAATTCTCAACATTACAACTGAATTCTTTGAATTGCAAATAAGGACAGCAGTTTCACTCCTATTCCTAGTGTGTCTAGGCCATACACTTTTTAACAGTTCTTTGAAAATAATTTTAAAAGTCCCTTCTGTCTTTAATTTGCTTTTAGGTGCTCAAGATTTGGCTCTCTCCAAAGGTTTGCACCTCATCCTAGGTGGCACTGGGAAAAAAGTGGCAGCTAAGTACACAGCTGGGCTCATCTGAAGGCTTTTCAGGTGATATTTGCTTGCTGTGGTAGCCCACCTGATGTGCAAACCTGATTACAGTGAAGAGTGCAGAGAAATGAGTGTTTTGTGGTCTGTTGTGTTTGCCAGCAGTACAGTGGAAGAGGAGTTGCTGGCACCTGAGTTACAAACAGAAAAAAATAATGTTAGTCCCTGGAACACGCACAAAAATTCGAATCCCAGGAATGACCCAAACCACAGGGAACTGATGACTGCCCTTATTTAAGCAGCAGGTGGCAACATCCTCTGCCTGAAGAAATTCAGCTTAGGTTTTTATGAAGGGTTTATTTTTCCTTTTTTTAGAACAAGAGAAACTTCAGGCTCTGTTTGCAGCCTCTTGCCTGTCTTGGGAGCACCTTGCCAGTGCCTCCAAGGGAAAGTCTGCAGAGGCACAGTAGGAAAGTGTCTTGACTTTTGTGCTATAGTTCCTGTTTACAGAAGGTGTTTCTTCCCCTGCGGGTTGAATGGCCTTCACTGAGCATAACCTGAAGTCAATCAGTGGTGTGTGCAAGGGCACACAGGAATGCCTCCATGTGTAGTTACAAATAAAATGCCTCCATGTGTAGTTACATGGTGGCTTTAGTAGGTTTGGGAAAGATGCAGAAAAAAAGGTTTCCCTAAATACAAGGATGTGTGCAGGTGTGTGTTTTAATGGCTTCTCAAATCAGCACTTAAGAAAACCATCTCTGCTTTCCTATTCCCAGCATTTCCCTGCAGAGCAGCTTCGTGACCCCCAGGACGTTCTTCATCCTGCCCTTGGTACCCTAGCCTCCTGCTTGCCTTCCCTGTGGTCATGCCCTGATCCTGCTGCCCTGACCTCTTCTTCTGCTCCTACAGTGACTGATGTGTCTGTGGAAAAAGACCCCACAAAGCTGCCTCCTGCCCCCATCCCGCTCTTCTCCTCAATCTCCCACTGTCCTCTCCTGCCATTACCTCATCTTTCCTGCAACAGCTCCTGGTACTGAGGGTTTTGTTGCTCCAGTGAGCAAAGGGATAATGAGGGAAAGCCACTTGGAAATGGACTGCTGCACTGGACAAGCAGTGCCCAGCCCTCATGTGCTTCTGTTCATGGCTCCACCTTCTTTTTCCAGCTGTTGGGCACAGGGACTGCTCAGCGGTCCCAAGGCTGGCTCTGGCCTGCAGGGAGAGGTGTCCTGAAGCTGAGATGGGAGGTGGCAGAGCTGTAGTCCCATGTGTTTGGGATGTATCTGATTGCAAGCTGGGCACCCATCCTGGATGACGTTTCAAAGCATGACTCCATGTGTCTTGTCCATACCGCCTTTAACGAAGCATCAAGTCTCTTGTTCAGAGAGTGTTGCTGCTGCTGTTCTTTCTGCTCCCACTGCTAAATCTCAGTATGCTCCTGAAGTCTTTTGTGGGCCTTAGTGGACCACAAACAAAACACTTGTAAACATGAATTCAAGCCCTAACTTGAAACATCCACTCTGATATCACAGTGGTTAGGCCTGAGAAATGGTGGCTTTATCACAGTCCTTGGGACCACATACTCATAAACAGTCCACAGCCCAACTCAGGCATCTTTGAACCTCTGCTTCTCCAAAAAGCTTCTGTAGGCCCACTGATGCAACTCAATGTTTGTTTCTGTGTGTTCCATCCACCAGCTTTCTCAGTCTCAGTCTGGTGGGATGGGGAAAGACATTTGGGGTTTATCTTTAAGTGGGGAAAGCTAAAGCTGATTTTAAATGAAGGCTGCTTGAAGAAGCCTAACATTATGATATTCCTGGCATAGGAGGGCCCAGAGTGCAGACAAAATGGTTTAATTCTATGATTTCTAATGAATCAAAAAGAACCCCAGTAATTTCTTCTGTGTGCTGTCTTCATCTTACATCTGTGTTCTTATGAAGCATACTTGGTCTCTACTCTTAAACCCTTCTTATTGACAGATAATCTTGAGGGCCAGAGGTAAGGTTATATATTGTTTTAAACACAGAGGAGCTAACAAATGAAGTGAGTCTATTACGGAGAAAGAAGCAGCTAGAGAATTATGTCAGATCACAAGATCATGGTACAACAAAGATTGTGTCTGTAACTGTGCAGGCAGTAAACACAGCCCAGAAATTCCTGGAAATTGTGGAAGAGACACACATGACACTGATTTAAGAGATACTAAAATATTTCTGTCTGTGAAGACAGATGATCAACAATAGATGCCTGGAAGCTCAGGGGAATTCATTTGATCTGGGTGAAGAGGCCAACTTATGAAGTCACAAAGTGATTGTAAGCAATGATGATTGCTACGGGCATTGGCAGCAGACCTGCTTCCACTTTCTATTTCACCTTCTGCTCTTGTGCTTGTATTTCTAGTGTGTGATTCATACTGCTCTTTTCCACTTGCCCTAAACTTTTCCTTTGTGAAACCTCCTCTAACCACTCTTCTTCCTAAATTCCAGGTTTATATGTCTTCCTGTCTTTCTGTTTACAGGGACAATCAGTAGCCACATGAAGGCAGAGAACTGCAGTTGCATGGAGAAAGCATGCAAAAAAAATGGTCTTGTGTACTCAGAAATTTAATTTTCACATTCAGAAAAGGCAGGAGTAGGTGTTAAACCTGCTCCTTCCTACTTGCTGCAAGGGGGAAGGGCTAACACCTGGGAGCAAACCTGGGGAGGGCCTGGCCAGGGAGCAGCGCTGTGGGAAGTCCTGGGCATGGGACAGGAGCTCTCATCCCTGCGGGCAGGAGCACAGCCCGCAGGTCGAGGGAAGGAGTTCTCTGCCTCCACTCGGCCCTTGTTAGACCACATGCGGATGCCACATTCCTACTGAGACCTGATGGATGTCAACCAACTGCAGCGAGTCCAGGGAGGCCCCAGGGTGGCTGTGCGGGTGCCCAGGAGGCTGGGAGGGCTGCATCCCTGGAGGTTTTACAGCCCAGCTGGATACAGCATCCCGACTACCCTGCTCTGAGCTCTGAACAGGGGCTCGAAATTGAAACCCGTCGTGCTTTTTCTGCCTGTCGTACTCTGCCCCTCAGGTTGCTGCGATGGGAGTGGCAAAGACAAAACCCTGAAATTCACAGCCACACAGAGCAGCCCAAGCTGGCAAGAGCATTGCAAAAGAGCAAGAAGGGACCGCGTGACTTGCTGTTAAGGAAAAAAAAAAAACCACAAAAAACCTAATTGCCTTCTCATGACTGAGAAACAAGGAAATTCGATGCTGCTTGAAATGCTAATCAAGAGCAATGTCCTGTATGTCTTTATTTATGTGAGTTTATATAGAGACACTATGTTTATATACAGATGTAAAAAGTTGGCTCTGGTTTAGCATGGTGAATGGGAAAGTCCCTCAGCAGCTGGTGTCCACCCTGCCCATGGCCTTGTCCCACGACTAAGCGGGGTTTCCTGAGTTCCTGGGTGGCTCTTTTGGATAATGCCTCCTTTCTGGCAGTTTCTCCCAGCTTCCCGGGAATGTTTGCTCCCGTTTGCAACTCAGGCTCACAGGTGACCGACCCCGCGGCCGGCCCGGGGCAGGGCAGTGGCCTCCGGGTGGCCATGGCTGGCCCAGGACCGTGGGGCAGGCGAATTCTGCCTCCCTGCTGTGCCGAGCAGCCCCCGAGCCCCTCGGCCACAGGGCGGGCACAGATGTCCAGACCGCCACAAGCTGCGTCTCGGGGTATTTATGTCGCAGTGCCTGAGCGGCGGCTGTGCCTAATTCCTGCAGAAAGGCAGCTGCGGGGCCAGATGTTACAAGGCCACTGACCTAATTCGGGGTCTGGGGGCTGGCGCCTGCCTTCCTGCCACATCTCCCGGCGTGCCGGAGCAGCAGCTGCCGGAGCAGCAGCAAGCACCGCAGGTTCAGACCCCTGCAGAGCACCTTGTCCCCGGGGCACCGCTGTTGTGCCGCCGGCAGCATCCCGGCTGCGGTGGCAGCTGTGCCCCAGGCCGGATGAGCGCCGGAGGACGGGCACACGCCGCACCCTGAGCCGATCTGCTGCGTGCCGTGAAAGGGTGGCGTGCTGGGTTTTCACTGAAGGCTGATTTCCCCGAGGAGGGATTTCTGTCAGGGATATTAACTCCCTGCTGGTTCAAGCTGAATGCTTCAAGTGGCTGTCACTGATGTCTTAAAAATAGAGATATCCTTATTAATATATCCCAAAGACAGAAAAGGTTCTTGTTCTCCAGCAAAATATGTAGTCACCCTTGCATCAAGCATCATCCTTCCTGCCACAGCCTTGCTGGCATTTGGCTTTGTCCAGAGGAGAGTCAGGAGGCTGCATCCTTTTCCTCAGGATCAATGCTTTGCCAAAGAAGGGTTTGGGCTGATTGAAACCTCAGGGCTTTTCACAGACCTTGGCTTTATTTTGATGCCTCTCAAGAAAGCCAATGAGTTACACCCCACTGTTCCCCCCCACATCACTCTGAATGAACTAGCATGCAATGTGGGCTGGGCAGTACCTACCAAGGAATAGATGTGCAGAGAGACTCTCACAGAATCACAGAATCATCATCAAGGTTGGAAGAGACCTTTAAGATCATCCAGTCCATGTGTCCACCCAGCACTGCCACTGTAACACCTAGCCCACATCATCCAGAGCCGGATCCAGGTGCCCCGTAAACACCCCAGGGATGGTGACTACCACCTCCCTGGGCAGCCTATTCCCATGCCTGACCACACTAACAGTGAATTTTCTTTTTCTAATATGTTATCTGAATCTCCCCTGTCTCACCGTAAGGCCATTCCCTCTTGCCCTCTCACTAAAGGCCCAGTAGAAGAGACCGGCCCCCACCTAGCCACAGCTTCCTTTCAGGTACTTGTAGAGAGCCATGATCCCTCCTGAGCCTCCTCTGCTTGAGACTAAAGAAGCCCAGCTCCCTCAGCTGTTTCCCACAAACATGTTTTCTGAACCTTTCAGAGCCTTGTTGCCCTTGGCTGGACACGCTCCAGCACCCCAGTGTCCTTTCTAAAGTGCAGGGCCTGGAAATGGGTACAGCAGTCAAGGTGTGGTCCCACCAGTGCTGAGTATAGCTGGTGATCACTGCCCTGGTCCTGCTGGCCTCACTATTCTGGTTTTTCTGTGAGGCATTAGCCTTGCAAGGACCCTTGTAATGCACGGTTCACTGCCCTACACCAGGGGCAGCAGCATGGGGGCAGGGAGGCTGGATTTGGAGGATTTGGAGGGCTGAGTGCTGGCTGAGGTCCTACCCTCTGCCTCTCATTTGCTGTTTTATTGGCCAGCTCTGCATCTGGATGGGTCCGTAAGAGCCCAGCTCTGGGTATAGGAGCTCAGGCATGTATGGGAAAGGGCTCTGCACAGCAGGAGAGCTGGGGCCAGCCTTCACATATTGTTTATCTGAAAAAAAACCCCACACGATTTTGCACTGGTTTTGTCCTTAATTCGCATTTGCTGTTCCTCCTAATCTTCTCTGCTGTTGTTCACAGAAGCACTGGGGAAGGATTTCGAGCACACTGCCGTGGCTCTGACCCCGAAGACTAAACCCCATGGGGAAATGGGGTGGTTGGTTCAGCTGTGGGGTCCCGGGCTGCTGGGAGCTGGAAGCTGGCAATCCTGGCAGCGGGCCCAGCTGCTGGTCCTGGCCCACAGCAGCCACCAGTGACTGCCTCACACTGCAGAGGCACCAGCTGTCCCGCCTGGAATGCTGAGGGAGGAAGGTAAAAATACCTCCTCAGTCACACGCTTGCGAGATTCCTGGATGGAAGATGCTAAAAAAAGCACAATGGTTTTGGACATGTTGGGTTTCTTGGCAATGCTGTCAGCAATTAGTCTTCCTCCTGGCTTTGCACTGCAATGGAGATGTGGGGGATTAGGGCTGGGAGAAAGCAGCACTGCCCTGGGGTTGTGTGCTGGAGGATGCATGGCTGCAGCAGCCTTTTCCCAACTTTCTTCCTGCCTTAATACATCCTGGCAGAAGATCTTCATGGCCAAGAAAAGGATTCCCTGAAATCATGAGGCTGGCTGGAGCAGAGCAGAGGCAGGGCTGGACCATCCCATACTGGTTTAGAACATCAGTGACTGTCACATGAGAAAACACATTGTAATGGTCAGACATGGGCTGAACAGATTTGCCCCATCCATGTAGCAAAGGGAAATTCTCAAGGACGTAACATAACGGGGAAAAAGCTGGGGTTTCTCTCCACAGCCCTGCAAAGCCTGCCTGTGGCTGCTCAGAGCCCTGCAGCTGGGCTTCCCTGCAGTATAAATGCAAGCAGATTTGGTAGGTGTGCAGCCAAGTAAGCCCTGAAGCAGCTGGGTCATGCTGAGACCTCAGTGGCTGGGACATGGGCAAAAGGATCCTCTTGACAGTGCTGCCCCACACCAGTGATGGCTGTTGAACCCCTGCTGTGGTCACTTCCCAGGCTTGACAGGGAGCATGGAGCAGTGAGAAGTGTTGGAGGGTTGAGCTGTTAGTAGGCAGCTTCTCATCAACTCCTGGAAGAGGAGCAAGTCCCTCTCTCCAGCCAGCAGGGCTGCAGCCAAGGGAAAAATGTGGTGAATGCGATATTCTTGGCACCTCTGGATCTTGAGTTACTACCTCAGGGAGGAAACAGCCTGTGAAAAATGTCTTTGAAAACCAGTTGCTAGATAGTCATCGGGTGAAACAAGATGTATCTTGAGTCACCTGCCTTTGGGCTGAGTACCAGAGCTGCTCATCCTCACCCAGCAAGTGCACAGGTCCCCTTCCAGTGAGCTGGGGGCGTATCTGGCACTGCTGCAGGATGTCCAGATCCCAGCAGTGCTGCTGCTGCTCTCCATCACCTCCTCAGGAGCCCAGCTTCCTGCTCCTCATGCAGGGCAAAAGGTCTCTTTGCCCAGTGGAGGCAGCTGAGACACCCGTGATGGGTGAGGGGGAGAGAGCAGCACAACCTTGCTCTGTGTTTAGATATGAGGTTTCTCGGCAGTGCTTGCCCTGGTCATCTTAACCAGCAAGCATGGACAGGGCAAGCCAAATAACTTTAAAAATATCCATCTACATGCTGTGCAATGTCAGCTGGCTGCTGTCTTGGAACAGCTGCTGCGGAAAGTTGTCCATCCCAGCTCTCACAGTGCAGGAATGAGCCTGGATGGGAAGTCACAGGAAGGAATAGTAAATCAGGAACCAGCACCCTTCCCATTTATTTTTAGCAGCAGTATCCAGTGGTGTTTCTGGGAATTTCCTCCTCTTCCTCTGTGTTCCTGTTGACTTCCTACTCGGTGGTGTTACAGCTTCAGTCAGCATGACCTACAAGCAGATGCAAAACAATCAACAAGCCCTTGCCTGGCCATGGGGAGGTGTGGGATGAGGGGTTCTGGCATGGTTACTGCTGTGGGATGCTTCCATCTTTTGTGTGCCCATGCTTGGCCTGAATGGCTTAATCCTCAGTGATGCTTCCCTCAAGTCAGACCTTGCTACGAGTTCAAATTATCCCTCTGAAACTGTGAATGTTCCCAAATCTGCATCCCCACCTGCCCATAAGAGGGAGCGAGCCAAAGCAGTGCTGGTGGCAGGAGCCACTCATGTGCTGGCCCTCAGTCCCTGGTGGCCGGTGGCCGCAGGGGATGCTCCGTGAAGACGCTCTCTCCAGGCAGAAGTGAAAAAGCAGTCGCAACTTTATGATGTGCTGGGCCCTGCTGGGCGTCTGTCACGCTGATCCAGACTGTGCAACTTCAGTACCATTTAGCAGCACAGCCTGTTTAGTTAGCCCAGCTGCTCAGCAGTGGCAAAGAGATGGCATTCACTAGCCACATACATCACCTTTTCTGGGCTCCACAAAGCCTTTCGATGCAAGAGCTGGCAGGGAGCACACCAGGCAGCAGGATGATCCTGCTTTCCCTACATTGGCAGGTAATAGCAAGCCTTGCCTTCCCCCTCTACCAACCCTTTCTGCTTCCCCTCATTTATTTTTTATTTATTTATTTTATATATTCCCTTTGTGGCAGGGCTTAGAAAACCCGTGTACACACATCCCAGGTGTCACAGGACATTCAAATCCCTCCTCAACCCATGAGGGCAGCAGCAGGGCAGCCGGGCTCCCAGCCTAGCACACAGACCTTTCAGAGTATCACGATGTCAGTCATGATTTGCCATTTTACCATCTACCTGGTTTTACTGATCAGATAACACAGGCTGACCTTGCCTCCTGATGGGCTTTGCTCTAGGGGCTACAGAGGGAATAGACAGACTTAAGGCACAGAGAAACCCAACCCCATCCCATCCTGGTGGGGCCACGGTGTTCCCCTGCTGCTTTCTGGCTCAGTGCATGAATCCCCTCCTGGCACAGAGATCCCAGCACCTTCCTGGAGTGGTAATAGTGAGTTACTGCTGACTTTCATCAGCTGGGGCTTAATCTACAGCAGCTGTGGCTGTGGGGCCGAATTACATAGGGACCTGGAGGCCCTTTCTCAGGTAAGGAATTTGAGGTTGTTTTATTGCTATGGATGTGTTTCTGGGCTGTTCCACATGCTGTTGTACCAGGGACCTCAGAAGACATTTCAGCATCTGAGAGCAGGGATGGCGGGTAAGTCATGCTCCAGAAAGGAAAGAAAAATAAGGTTTTAAATGAAGCATACTGCTTCCCATTTTATTTCCTATAGATTAAACCCTAAAATTTTGGGTGCTCATGTTCTTGCTGTAGGTGCTTCTTTGTGAAAGATTTGGGCTGTTTTGTTAAAGCTTCTCTCACAGTGTGCTTTACCTTCTAAATATGCCTGTGGGTTGTTATCCCTGCAGTAGAAACCAAAAAAGAAGCAGATGATGAAGTCTGGTGGTAAATGAAGCAGGGTGGGTTAAGGTTTTAAATCCCCCCCTGCAGTGGATTAGCTGGCACGTGGCTGGAAGGGTTTGGGCAGATATTGGGAGGGAGGGCAGGATAGTGTGATGAGATGTTTGGTGGCTCAACTGGAAAGCATTTCAGAAAGATGTAAAAGGTGACAATTTTCTGCATACAAAAGGAGCTGAAAATAGTTTTGCAAAAACAGTCTTGGGAGATGTATGGAACACTAGGAATGCAGTTTGACTGGAGGAGCAGTTGAAGAGGGTTTGACGGCCCTCCTGAGTGAGGGGTGTGCCAGAGCTGTGTACCTGGATGCTTAATTCTGTGCAGCTGAACTCAGGAAGCCACTGCTTCACCTGAATCTGGCCCAGTTGATTCATGCAGGTGTGCACACTCTTGGTGGCCTTCTGGCCTCTGGAGGCTTAATTATTCCCCTCTTTATTTCTTTCCTCACATTAAACCAGTAAAAGAACAGCTTCCAGCATAGTAGTTTGAATGGTGAAGGGTGGGTGCGATTTTGGGGTGAAATCCTTTTACTGGCTTGAGCTTTTGAACACAAGCAGTTGTGCTGGTGTTGAAGGCTGTGGCTCTTTGTCTACCAAAGTTTTCGCTTCCTAGGCTTGTGCACAGCACAGCTCCTAGACTCTGGCTTGGGGTGATGGTTATAAGCTGCTTCTGTAACAGCAACAGCTACCAGCTGCTTGGGGTGTTGTGAGAGGGGGAAGAAAGGAATCCCCCTTTCCCAGTCCTCATGGAAAGAAAAGGGAGCAGCAGTTTGTCTCTGTTCAAAGATTGCAATGGTGAAGCTTGGTGCTACAGTAGGTGATGCTCATGTGCCTGCCCCCTGGGAACAAGGGCACATACAGGTTGTTTCATACAGTTTGGAGATGCTGGCCAGGCTACCGGCCCTCTCCTTCAAGTGGTTTGGGATCACTGTGTGGAAAGTTGCTACTATTTGAGGACACGGGACTTTGAAAGACCCAGTGATGAGGTGAGTCACTTCCTGAGAGGGTGATGAAGTGAGCTGCCCTCAAATCTGCTCAGGGAGACTGATCAAACATTGCCTCACCTGCTGTGCCCACGGGACTTCTGCTGCCCTGCTCCCAACAAACACGTGCAGGGCTCCAGGGGACTTCGCATCTGTTCTTAGGAGCAATAGCAACAAAACCTACCCCTGCTCCTAAAGGTCTTGTCTGGGCAAGAAGCAGAGTCCTTCTGCATCTGCCCCACTCACTGGCTCCTGGCATCTTGTTCCCTCTCTCACGAGCAAGCTGCACAGCCTTGCTTTTCAGCAAACACTGGTGTTTTGTAATTTTTTTGGCAACAGAGACAAGTTCTTTGCAGCTATCTGAACTTTGCATTTATTTATGCAATTTACTGCCGTGTCGCTCAGAGGGGTCATTTGTTCAAAGCTGAATAGCTGCGGGGTTGGAGAATAAACATCAGCCTCCCCACTCTTGCCTCCACCGGGTATTGGCCAGCTGTGGGTGATGCAAGATGAGCTTAGCTTCTCCCTGTTTAATGAGTCAATGAACCCTGTATCTCTCCTGACATATGGGGTGACTTCTAAAAAGAAAGCTGGTCTCCCTGGCCTGCCCGTTCCCCAGGCAGCAGGAGCTGTGCCTCCATGCCCGCCCTGCAGCAGTGAGGCAGAGTTTAGCCCTGGGGTGCCAGGGAAAGACAAGGTTTTGTGGTGGTGACCTGTCCAGAGGCTCTGTAACAGCTGGGTGTTTTTATCCTAAATAAAGCTGCTTTAGAGATGGTGACAAACAGCACCATTGGGCACTTGCAGGCAGGAGAGGCTTGTGCCAGAGCCATGACTGGAGAATCTCTCTCCTTGTTCCCCAGCTGAAACTGATTCACTCTGGGTCTTGCGGCTCTCCTTGCCTCACCCAGCAGCCTTTGAAATCTGGAGGAAGTCTCTCTTATCCCATCCTCCAGGACAGAAGTAAAACCTCTGCCAAATATTTAGGGATACTCAGGTCAGGGCTTTTTCTGAGATATAGGGTGAGAGACCAGATGAAACATCTTTATCCATGCAAGGGAAATATCGCCAACTGGCACAGGGGAGGCGTGTTCACTCTTTATAGATGTATAATGCTGCTGAGCACTCTTACTGCTTCCTAGGGGTCAGGCAGCTTTAGGGCTGGTGAGGTGTCCTGCTGTTTCACCCCAAAACCAGCACAACGGCATCTCTCAGAGCACACACTCAAGACTCCTATTTGCTTCTAGTTTATAGCTAGCAGAGCCCTGATGAAGTTGATTTCTGGGCTTAAAATCAGAGGGATCCACCTGAAGCTAGCAGGCTCTGCTGGGCAACCATCCCCACAGCTTTGATGGTGCAGTACAACTTGCTGGCTAGCAAGAGGTGTTAGCCAGGCTGGCAGCCTCTGTGCACCCCAGCCACACTGCAGAGCCTAAATTGGGAGTTATGCTCTGTGGCTGAAAAGTGAAAGACTACCCGCCCTGACCATTGCCAGGCTGCTCAACTGATTTGCATGACAAGAGGATGTTTGGCTTCCCAAAATTATCTTCAGTGCATCTCTGAGGTTTCATTTCCTTGTGGTGGCCGCTTTCTCAGACGCCTGCACTTCCACGTGCATACAAACACATCTCCTGCTGCAACACTGAGCACCCCAGCAGCCTGGGCTCTTGAGGCCTGGAGCCAGACCTCTGGCTTTTGTCGGAGCAAGCCAAAATTTCTGCTTTGCACTGTGTCCTTTTGCTCCCTTTTTCACTTTGATCCCCTGTCCTGCTCGGGGACCCAAAACCTGCGGTGCACAGCAGGGGAGAAACAAACCCAAAGTCTGTAAAACCCTCCTGGCTGGCCAACACCCTTTGCTCACAGCTTCCTTTAGGGTTCATGAAGCAGTGAAATGCCACATCTTTGCAGGAACCTCTTTGTACCATCTGCAGTGTTATGGCCTATGTGTTTTTAGGTTTTCCACATGGTGCAGCACAACAGCAGCAGTAAAACTTCCTTAAGGATGTGTCAAAACAGGGCAGAAGCTGCACAGGCCCCTTTGCTCCCTGGAGGTGCCTGTAAGGTGCCTGTGATAGGCAAAGAAGAATTTGGGAGATGTTGCTGGCTCCTGTGGGCTGGTCTTCATGGAGCTGGGGTGTGCACAGATCTCCCCACGCCACCAGTGGCAAGATCAGAGCCTCCATCGTGACTTGAGGCTGTGGAAAGAGTCCACATCACTGGCTGGGTGAGAGCTCAGGCTGTGCTGAGCCTTACTGGGGCAAGAAGGAAGTGACGTGAGTGAGGAAACACTCATCTCATTGAAAACCCCAGAAAAAGTCCCGGATTTTTTTCTAGCAAGACTGAAACCCTAACGTGCAAAGCACAGCCCCAAGCTGGCACATTGCCCAGTGCAGAACTGGCAGGGGAGCCCCTATCCCCCAGAGCATCCCTCCATGCAGTGAGGGTCCTGCAAGTGGGTCCAGCCAGCTTTCCTGCTGTCTCCATATCATGTGCACGTACCTGCAGCACTTGACTCCAGACCTTCAGCTCCCCACGTGCCACAAACAGGAGCCCTTGGCTTTGCCAAGGAAAGGATGTTCTGCTCTTGCGTGTGGTAAGCTGGGGTTTCTGTTCCAGCCTTTGCAGGGCTGGTGACTCATGATCCTGCTTTGAAAACTATGACTGGATTAGCAGCAACAGGCTAGTTGTTGTTCTCCCCTGTCCTTTGTGCCTCATTTACCAATTTATTGCCTGATCTGAGGCTTTCTCTTTATTCCCACCAAGCCCTTTGTTCCCGTCTTCCTGGCTTGTCTTTTCCTTGACAAATCTCATTTACTTGTTTCACTCTCGCTGACTCCCATCATGCCCTCAATCATCCCAGACAAAACCGAATTTGGGGGCTTCTAAAAACCTTTCTAGGAAAAGAGAGGGAGCTGGAGTGCACCTGTCCACCTCCAGCCCCACGCAGGGACACGGGCACACCCCCAGGCAGTCCTGGCAGGGAGTGTGAGGAGTTGGATGTGGCCATGCACTGGCTGGGCTGTCAGCAAGGCTGCTTTGATCATGTGGGGTTTAGCAGCAACCATCACCAGGCTTGCTGTGCTGAGGAAAATTTGCTATTTTTGCTTCCACCTTTCCCCTTTGTCACCTCCTCTGTGGCCATGGTGGCAAAATGTCATTTCATCCTTCAAATTTTCCTGTGTGCAAGGATATGGCAACTCAAGTTACGATGTGACTTGGGAAGAGGCATTTCTCAAGGGAGTATTGCAGCCCCTCTTCGTGAGCAGAGCTGCTCGTGTCCAGCCAGCCCCGTGGTGTGGTTTACCACTTCTGCAGAGTAGGAAAGGGAACAGCATCCCAAAGTGCTGCTTCAGAGAGGAAAAACTTGCATGATTTTAAGAGAATAATAAAAGAAGTTAAGTGCAGTGATTCATCTGGGGGGGTCTGGTTCCTGCAGAGACTGCAGCAAGAGCCAGGCTGTGCTGTCCTCTCTCTCCAGGACCAGACTCCAGGTGCTGGGCCTTGTTGCCCACCAATGGCTGAGGCAGGAAGCATGAAGGGGGTTGCTCAGGCCACCATTACCATCCCAGGGCTTGCCAGAGATGTGCTTTCTCCCTCCCACATACCTATACCTGAGGTACCCTACAGTGAACAGAGGACTGGTGCTCTTGCAGAAACTTTTGCAGGAAGGTTGTTGTCCTTGGTCTGGAGCATTGCCAGTGTTCAGCTGCAGCTGATGAATGAGCTGTTAGGGAGATAAATGTGCCATTTGGTGACTGGCCAGAGGGTTATTTACCGTTTGTGGAGGGAAAGCTCAGCCCTGCAGAAGGTGGTGCATGACTGGCATAACCAAAAGTGCAGAGACAGCCAGACCCAAAAGGCAGAGCTGCTGGCTTTGCCTGTAGGAGGTTTCTTTGTGAGCACAGCTGGCAGAGCTTGGATAGCTTGTGCTTCCCAACAGACTGGGTCAGAAGCAGTGAGATTTGCAAACATGATGCAGGGAGGCAAAGGCCCTTCTAAGCTGGCTTAAATCTGTGAGAGAAGCCAGATGCCTGTGGCAAGGTTTATCAAGATTGTGTTTCAGCAGTCTTTATTTCAAAAAACATACACTGTCTGAGGAATAAGCTAGGAACTCCCCAGCCCTACCTGTACTGTCACTGCTACTACGATGATCCTCCAGAGTTACTAGCTGTGTGTAGCTGCAGCAGCAGAGCTCAGGGGTGCTGCAGCACAGAGGAGGGTTTCACAGATGGGAAAGCTGAAGCAGCCAGGAGTGCTGGTGCTCAAGGGCCACTAAACTCATCTCTCCAGTGTCTCTCTCCTCTGCTGGCTGCTGCTCGAGAGCCAGAGCAGCTGTAGCCTGTCGTGGGAGCAAGAGAGTAGGGTTGGGTATTGATGCTTCTTAATTAACAGGATTGTCTGAGTTTCTTTGCTGGCATCAAACTGTATTCCTCACATAGCTGTGCTCTCTGCATTGCAAAGTGGACACTGCTGCTATTTTTGTATGTGTTTTCCCAACTGTTTTTCATTTTTCTGTGCATCTGTTCCTTGTGTGATCTTGCTGGGTAGCCAGGAGTGAAGATGAAGTAAGAAAAGAGAAAATACTGCAGTTTCTCATTTGGGCAGCCATCTGGAGGCTTTCTCAAAACATTAAGAACACCCTGAAACTTTGATCTTTTTGTAGTGTTTATGCTGGGCAACCCCCAAAATGGCATCATCTTAAATCACAGCTCTTTGAAACATGAAGGCCAAGCTGTGGTGGTTGGCAGAGACAGCAGGCACAGTAACCAGTAGCAGCCTCCCTCCAGAGCCCCTCTGCTTCCATCACTTTCTCCTTGCTGTTCTCCACCAGCTGCTACAGGGTGGGGTGGAGGCAGGCAGAATTGGATGTGATCCATTTAATATTTTGTCCTTTTTCAGAGTGACTCTCTGATGTGACAATTTGCTCCTGGCAAAAGGAAGAGCTGTGCAATGCAGGGCCTTTCTGTCCATGCACCATGTCCCTGTCCCACACCACTGCACCCTGTCCCAGCATGGTTGGAACTGGGCTTTTGCCAGGCATGAGATACAAAGCCCTTAAGCTGCTGCTTCTGGGGAAAAGCAACCCCAGCAAGGCTGTGCTACCTCTTTTCTCGGCAGAATGGCAAAACACAGAGAGGCCTTCTCCCTCCCTCTCTGTTATGTTTCCCTTGTGAGGGATTTAGGTAACAAACAGTGTATACGGTGTTCCTTCAGTGTGATGGCATTTTGTGGCTGGCAGATCTTGACCTCTTAGATGTGTGTGTGAATTGAGCTGTTCCTCATTCTGTGCGTTTACCAGACAAATATTTTTGTCCCAGGCTGCCTTCAGGTACAGGGCATACTGAGGTGACCCCAGTAACTGATGGAGAAATGTTCCTACTGAACATAATTCCTGCTCAAAATCATGCTCTGGTCTGTTTTCTCTTCAGAAATTATGATCTTTAATAAATATAATGATTAAAACCAACCTCTAACAAGAATGGTTAAATCATTGCCTTGGTCTCCTTGACTAAATTCGGCCTCCATATATTCAGGAGGTGCCCCTTAGTAATTCCATCCCTGTGATGTGCTGGTGGGAAGTCATTGCAGCAGAGGCTGTGGCATAGAGTGGAGCCACTTGGCTCCTTTGGGTGGCGTGGCAGAAATGCTGCTGTGCAGATAAAACTGCATGGCAAAAAAGGCTGAAGAAGCTGGAGGTGGAGATACAGGTTGTATGGCAGTAAACTCTGAAAACTGTTTGTAGAGTGGAGGAAAGTTTTGTTTTTAGGCACCAGTGATGACAGCTAGAGAAAGTGCTGGACTCTTCTCTGCAATTCTGTCACCTTCTGACATCTGGTGGGGAAGCTATTTCTTCATCCTCTTGCTGTTTCTTCATCCTGTGTTGTTATCCAGGCTTGGAGTTCCAATTTAATTCAGAGCTAGCAGCAAACCTAGACAAGATGCTGAGGGGTGCCTTAGCATAACCCCCATCTCAGGTAAGCTCAGAGATGGACTCTTCCCCCACCCTGCTCTGCTTGCTGGGGGTTTTTTTGCACTCCCTGTGTGCAGAAGGTGGTTACGAAGCATGCTCAGGTTGCTCCCTTCCCTTGTCGCTTCAGAGCTGTTCTCTGTCTGACTTGTTCCCTTAAGACAAAAGGACAAAGGAACTAAAGTTCCTCAGCCACAGACCATGTACAGTGTCTGTCAAACTCGGCTTTTCCCTTGCTGGTATTTCTAATACTGGGTTTAGGCTGGTTCACAGCAAAGCTTCAGTCAAGCCTTTGGTCCCAGAGGAATTCAGCAGTTTAACTTCTCTCTGCCTTGGAGGGAGGGAATAGATCCCATCCTCTGAGAGCCATGCTGTGCAGAGTTCCCCACACTGAGCTGTTAAGGCAGAAGGATAGCATGTTTCTAACTTCAGGGAAAGAGTTTGGAAAGCACAAACCACTGGCTGGTTCCACCAGAGTCAGGTGCATAACTCCAGCTGACCTTTCTGGAGACAGTGTTCGGCCAGGGCCCAGCAGCTTTGGAAAATTCCCACTCCTTTAAAACTATCTCAGTTGTGGGCATCTCTGTCCATCAGAGAAAATCCTTCAAGCCTTCCCAGGCTAAGAGCAGTGAGTAACCTGTGGTCCTCGTGGTCATGGGTGTGCTTGAGGCTGGTGGGTTATGTGGCATGGCGAGAGCTCATCCCTGGGTGCTGCAAGGCTGGTGGGGCTGAACGGGCTCTGCACAAAACTGCTGCTGAGGCTCTCTGTGTCCAAAGGAGCATGGAAGTCTCGCTGTCTGGCTGAAGTCTTTTCAATTAACATCAGGCTGTCATGGGTTGCCCTGGAAAGCTGTTGAACATGCCTGCCTTCATGTGGGCTGGGGATGGTTTGAAGGTGTCCTTGAGCACTGCACTTGTGTCGGTAGGAAAGCAACCCAACTGTGCCGTGTTTAAAGCAGGAAGGAGAAAAGGGGAAACCCTGCTGCTTTGCAAGGAAGGCAGACTTTTGCTGGGCTGTATTTAATTGGAAATGATTAATATTCCTGTGTTGCTATAGCTCCTCTGGGGCTCTTCGTCCCTGTCAGGATTTTCATTTAGCATGTTTTTAATGCACTCTTTGCATGTCTGCTATCACATCTGAAAGTCACCCCTGCAGTATAGAACAGGCAGGTGGAGGCAGAGGATGGAGAGGAACGGGCACAGGTGCCTTTTCAGCATGCACTGAGTGCTGTCTCTGGAGAAGACCTGCTGGCAGATAGTGCTGGGAAGCCGGTAAGGCTGTGCCATAAGCCAGCAGGCAGGGAGTTGGGAGGATGGCAGGCATTTCGGCATGTAGCAGTTGACATCTGGTGCAGGGAATGAGTGGGAGGTGAGGAGGGGAAAAGGCAGCCTGATTTCTCAGAGTTAGCTGCCAGCTTCTTCACCCTCACCACCTTGCCAGCTCCTGGAGTTCAAAGTCGTGAGGCAGCCCATCCTTTGCCTGAAACTGCGTTGTTGTTACACCATAAAAACATCTCCTCAGCAAGAAAGCAATACTAATTGCCTGGCTCTTTTGGAGGTGGGGGTAAGGGCATGTTTTCAAGCACTGCTCTGCAAGCAGGAGGGCCACAAATGCAGGGATGATGAGTGAGAACAGATGCCCTCCCACAGTGGTCATGGGGACTGAGCTGTCACTGCTGGGATGCTACCTGTCGACTGTGGAGGCAACAGAAATTTCAGGCAGTATGTGTTCCATCGGTGTCCAGATCTCTCACATTTTGTATGGATGCTTTGGGTTTGGATGGCCCTAAGCCAAAATTCTGGCATGGTAAAATTCCTGTCATGTATAGATGTACTCCAAGCAGGGATTGAGTGGGTGAAATGTGGCCTCACTTCTGTCTTAGTAACACTAACACAAGTTCTGACTGGGTTGTGGGCTTGTTTTTATATTAAAATTTATCTTTGTTCTCAATGAAAGTTAAAGAGAAGAGGATTGGGGTTTTCACGTGTTTAGGCCTACCTCCCCTATTGTGTTTTGTTTCTAAGCAGTAAACATTGCTCGATCAACTGTTCCTGACTGCTGCCACCTCCTCCTCTTATGTTGCTAACACCTGTCAGCTCGGCCAAAATCTGTCAGCAGAAGTCCAAGTGCACTTCCTGACTTGCCAGCCCACCCCAAACATCCTAGCCATCCCAGCTGGCTTTCCTCGACTTTCACACGGCTTACCGGATCAGATAAATCTTTTTCTGTTGATGACAAGGTGTCTGTGTCTGTATGGGTCATCTGTGCACACCTCAAAATTATTAGGAAAAATCCCTAAACCCGTGTTGGCCACTGAGAGAAAAGGGGTTTCTTGGTAATTCCAGGAAGAGTCTAGCAGTGCATCACTCCCCATTTGGAAAAGATGTGAATGGTCAGATCTGTGACCCCAGCACAGGGATGTTAACAGTGCCTGTCATCACCCTTTCCCACTCCCTGCCAGCAGAGACAAGTCAGGAGGGCTCTCAACCCTCAAATGGAATGTGTGCCACTTGCACATAAAACCTTTTTGATGTTACAACTGTTTCTATGTGGATCTTTTCACCTCTGCCAATGTGTGCTGCATTTTAGCAGGTGCCTTTGCATGTTACAAACCCCTTCTGCATATGGAACCAAGCAGCACACAATAAAACAGATCTGTTAAGCAGAACCTCAATACCACCAGAGTCTAAGGCAGCTTTAGAGAGGAATCAAGAATACCTCAGTGTTAATTCTCTTTTCAGAGGATTTGCAGTCACCTGTAAGAAAATCAGTGATAGCCTTACATTTGTCATTGATTTCTGGGCTGAAATACAGAGAGCAAAATTTGGTTCAAGAGACCATGATGATTACAGTTGTTGGCTACATGCTGAAAAACAAGCCTATTTGGTCAGTCATTAACCAGAAAGAAGAAAACAGAAGATGGTTCATTCAACAGGCATTTTGTGCTCACTGGGTTGAAACAAACGTTCTTATTTAATTTTGTGAAGTAATTTTCTAAGCAATTAGTTTCATCCCTACCCCTTGTAGTTGTGATACGCTGACAAATATTTTTCCACAGCCAAGGAAACTGAAAATGACTTTTCCGTAAAAACTCAGCTGGTCTTCTGGGAATTTTGTTTTGAGAGGAGGTGACCGTTGGGTGAAATGGGCTTCCCCAAACCCTTTTTCCAGCTAAGCTTGGTTGGACACCACTGCTGGAGACCAGAAGTTTGGTCATTGCGGTTTTAGGAATCTCTGCAGACATGAGCTTGTGGGATAATGAGTCAGTTTAACATGGTTGCACCAGTCAGAACTACCTACTGCTATTCTTGTCAGAACTTTGAGATGTAGGAAGAGATTTGAGGTTTTTCAACCTGTTTGCAACTCCTGCACTGAATAAGGTCTTGGACTGCTGGAGCACTTGAGCATACTCATAGACCCGAGTCATATTAGTTAAAATATCCAAGGTTGTGTTTAGAGTCAAGGCTCCAAGAAACACTTATTTCTAAGAAACCTGATTATGGAGCTTTGGAAACGCAGTCCCTGTCACAGGGAGGCCACTTGCAGTCCTCTTGGTTACAACCTCTCCATCAGAGGCGTTATTAAAGGTAGCCTTGTGTTGTGAAGTGTTGTCTTGGATCAGGGCTCAGGAAAACACAAGGGAAAGAATGTTTTTATTACTGAAGACTGTTGCAGGAGCTGTTGTGGGGAAGATGCTTTCACTGAGAAATGTGTGTTGTATGAAAATCATGGTTATGACAAGCAAAATGTTAGTTCTTGGAGGCCAGGCACTGGTGCCACCTAAGAGATAGTGGCCTTGTCACAGGCAGTCTGTTGAGTATTGATTGTATATTAGCTGAGGCTTCCTATTGATCTCACATATGTCTTTTAGAGAAGATTAGATGTGAGCAACTTTCAGTGGAGGAGAGCAGAAAAGAAAGGCTGGTTCCAGCAATAGCAGTATTTCTCTGTGCAAATTTTCATGTCCATGATTCTAGGAAACTATTAGTGCTGTAACCTTGCCTTGCCTAGAGGCTGGCAACGACAGGACCTGTGCATGAGGGGTTTGCAGGATTCCTGTCTTACTTTTTTTCTCCTAAAAAAAAAAAAAAAATTACAAACAAGACGGTCTCTATTTCTGGTTTGTACCAATGTGAAAAACAGTCAAAGAGAAACATCTTGATCTCTTCCTGAAATAAAAAAAAAATTATTCAAGGAACTCAGTTCAAGGAACAAGTCCAGCCCCATGTCAGCTAACCCTGCAGGGGTGGGCAACTGCTAGTAGCCAGCCAGGACAGATTAATTCCAATGGCATGATGACAGGAGGTGGCATGGACAGTGAGGTTTGGGCTCCTTGCTGAGGACCCCCTCCTGCACAGCTTGGCTATGGATGTGTCCCCCACCTCTTTCCCCAGCCTTTCCCTCTGGCCACACTATTACGACCATCGACCATCGAGTTACCCATCCCCACATTCCCCCATGCCCAGGGAACTGTAATTAGACAATGATGGCTCTGTAAGGGTGATGAAGGCCTATTTTGGGGAAGCAGGTCAGATCCGAGTGTGAGTGCGTTGGTTCCCTGCGTGCGTCTGCCACAGCAGAGCCCACGGATGGGCTGACATTTCCGTGCATCCTGTTTACACTGCAGCCCAGACAGCAGGAGAAGTATTTTTAAACAAAAATGCAGATTGAATTGTAATCACCCCATGTTAAGGAAGCAAACATTTTTGCCACAATGCAAAACCAAACATTTGCTCAAGATTTAGGATTCCTTTCCCTTAAGCTATCTGCAAAACATAAACTCTGACTTTTTCTCTTTTCTTCCATTGATTTCCTCACCGCTGTCCTGTGATACATTAAATGGAGAAATGTTTGCCATAGGTAACAGTTTCACATTTTTGCATTTCATAGCATGCCAGGAATTTGGTTGCTGAGCATTTTGTGTTTTGAAATGTCAGGCGTGTCTGTCTGAATCAACTGACTGCAGTTTGCACTGTGAGCACTGCCTGTATTTTGACAACATCTTTACACCGAAAGAGAGGGGGGAAAAAAAAACAACAGAAAAGCACGGGCTAAAAATTACCCTGGCTGCTAAAAATACTGAGGACAGGAATAGAGAATTCACCACGCTGTTTTTCAGACTCACGTGTGCTCTGAGTTTATTACAGGATTAGAGCTGCCAAACTATGCCAAAGGCTGCGGTTGAGTTTCTATTATAAGTCTGCTTTTTGGCTTCTCCCCCAAACTGTGAAAGACTTCATATAAGGATGCAAAATCCATAGGTAGGAAGCCTTTAGAATGAAGGGACAGATATAAGGGAGTTGCTTTGCTTTCTCCAGCAAATTTTGAAGTGGGGTGTCTGGAGCAGCCTGGTTATTGGGAGCATCACTCCCTGGTGTGTGCTCTCCTGGTGGCCACTGGAATGGGGAGCAGCTGCTGTTGGCCACCTTGGCTTGGAAAGAGCTTGTTGTCACTGCAATGAAGGGTGGGTTTTACCTGTCCCACATTACAGCCCTCGCTGTGCAGAACCACGATGGCAGAAACACCTGTCTGAAAACTAGGGGGGGTCCTAGCAAACCTTTCCATCCTACCTTTGTCCTCCTAATGCTGGTGAAGAGGATTGAGAGGCAGGTGGGACAAAAGAGCCTTTTGTAGAAGACACTTAATGGGGAATAGAAGTTAAAGACAGCATTAGCATTTAACCAAAATCATACTGCAAAAAAAACCCCACCCAGTCCATTGTTGCCTTTTCATGTGATAGGAATATGAAAGAATAAGTTTCAAGATGGGTTCCAAGCAGGGATCCCCTTGAGGTACTACATTGGGCTGATGCTGCCTCATCATAAATTCCTGCTTTCCCTTCTTTTTTTATTGTTTCATGTGGTTTTATTCTTCAACATGCAGAATACATTATTTTGAAGAGCTCAATCTATAAAAAGCAACAAGTAAGCTGGAGCCTTGACTCAGCTGGGAGCAGCTCTGCCACTCTGAGTTATCAAGCTCCGTTTGCAGAGTGTGTGCTGGGAAGGGAAGGAGCAATACCTGAGGGGACTAACCCAGATAATTTGAACAGCACCATCTCTTTTCCTTCAAGCAGCAAGGAGTGGCTGCTGCAGGTCATTACTGTGAAGAACCAAGCAGGCAGAGAGGTGCCACCAGCTTTCCAAGTGCCAAAGCTGCACACAGAGGTCAGCTCGCCACCCGCGCTGGCACCATCGCGTCTCTTGGTCAGGCCACATCTGCAACCCGTGACAGAGTCGAAACACCTTGCAGCTGGCAGTAATGATAATAAGGCTAATAAAGAGACTGGTTGCTTGTGAAATGACAATTTGTTCCAAAACAGTCCTTATTAATAGCCCACGGATGGCAGTGGCTATCTGGGGCCTCAGCTATGCAAACTGCTACAAGAATTTTGTCTGCAGCTGATGGGGAGCCACAACTGCTGCTGGTTTAGTCCTAGGTGAAATGGGTGCAAAAATGGGGAAATGTTTCTTTGGGGAAATCTATTTCCAGTCAAAACATCTATTTATTGCTCTGAATATTTCATAACATGGTCACGAAATATGCAGGAAGAATATTGACCCCTTGAGTACAACATGGCTAATTTCATGAGACTTACTCTCTTCACAAACTTGGCCTGCTTTATGTCTTATGTCTGACATTTCTGAGCTAATTAAAACCCTCCCATGCAGATAGCTTGCTTCCCAAGCATGAAGGGAAAAAAAAGGAAAGAAAATTCCTTGAAGCCTCCCCCAAAGGTCAAGCCAGAAGCTGTGATGAATGTGTCCATTTATCACCTCGGGTGTGAGGCTATCCAGAGCTGTGACGTTTCCCTGGTAAAAGTCAATAGCAAGTCCTGAGTTTGTTGCACAGTGTGCAATTTGCTTGCTTTTCCTTTTTCCTTCTCCCATCTCCATTTAAAGGATGTAATGGTCTGTAGCAACCCCCATCCCTGTACCAGGGACACCAGCTGGCCTCAGGCATGCAAGGAGCTGCAGAACCATCACAACAAGCCCTGGAAGATGATGAGACTGAGGGACCAGCTCCTGGGAGAGGGCAGCTCCAAGCCAGCAGGAACCATTATCTGCCCCAGCTGCATCTTAACAACAGTACAGAGCCAGGCCTGCTGTCCGTGTACTCGACCCTCCTTTTCCTCCAGCTCAGAGATGCAAGTCTGCGAGTCTGAGTCTGTGTCTGCTTGCCTCCTGCTCACCCAGAACAGTTGTGTGTTGGGCTGTGAGGGCTGCATGCACCTGCAGGCTACTTTGGCTTATTCGACCCAGGTGCCTGGGAAGGAAGCCAAACCAGAAGCCGCCTTCATGTGCACATCAAAACTGCTCTGGCTCCATCTGCGGTGGCCCAGACCAATTCTAAGTCCTTGTGACAGGGACGCTGTTGGGGAGACCAGACCTCCTCTGAAATAAAACCTTTGAACCACTTATAGCACAAGGGCACCAGCTGCTTTGGTGCACTGATCCATTCCTATCATGCTGAATGACTTCTAATTATAGCCAGGAGGCAGACCTTTCCCCATGCCCTGCCGAGCTGTGCCGGCCTCCCAGCGAGCTGCAGGGAAGGTTCACCCCTATCTGTTACCTCCGAGTGCCAGGACTTCATCCCAGCACACAGCTGCCTCTGGCTGCTCTCTGCCAGCAAGGGCCTTCACATTGAAAGTTTGAGTTGCCAAGTTTTAGTTTCAGAAGCAAAGGCTGAAGCTGTCCTCCTACACACCCTGCTTTTTCCTGGCCTGTGGTTTTGGGGGTGTCTGAAGAGGATCATAGGGAAGCGATGGCAGAAGGGGAGACCAAGTATCTCCACCACTACTGGTGCAGGATAGGGAGGGGGGAAATTCAATGGCAAGTGAGTCATATGGAAGCAAATCCAGAGCTGTTTCACTGCTTGCCCCCCTTCTCTGTACTCTCAGTGACTGTTTTGGGAGATGTTAAGAGGTACAAGCTCTTCTCTAGTTGAAGTCAAAGCTGTCTGCCAATAATAGACATGTTCTTTCTCTTTACTTCACCCACGCAGGTTGATCTGTGTTTTTTATTAAAATTTATGGAAGGCACTTCAAACTTATATTGATTGAAAAAAAATAATTAAACTGTTCCTTATGTTGTTGTTATATTTGGGAGTTTGTTTGGCTCAACTGTATTTTTGGCCTGGCTTAGAAATTTCATGCTTGCCTGGTCTGCTTTTGTTGGCCTTTCTGTGAATATGTGCTTTGTAGATAGAGAGAAAAAATAATAACAAAATGCAGTTTTCCCTAAGGGTTCTGAACCAGGTGGAAGAGCCTGTGTTTTGTTCCTCGCACTGAGAAGTGGGTTAGCTGCTGCAGGGAGCTGGCAGGAGGCACGATCTTTATTTTCCCTTTCTTCCATGGCTGCTGCCTGTGCCACAGGTGTAGAGAGCTGCTTTGGGACACAGAGCACCCCTGGGTGTTGTATTCAGAGGGGTGTGAGTGATGCCTAGGCAGGGAGGACAGGAGTGAGAGAAATGGGGGAATAAGGATAGGCACGTGAAGCGAAAGGAAGGAGGTGTGAGTAGGAGAATAAACAAATGGGGAAGCTGGAGCTGCACACCCTGCTTCTAAGGTGAAACTAAAGGAGGTGGCAAGTCGACAAACATATGCAGAGAACTACACATAGACACACCTGCAGATGCACACAGATAAAAATATCTCTTAAGAGTTTATAAGTGCTTTGAGCAAAATGTAGCTCTGTGTGTGTGTACATCATCTAACAACAATGGACTTCTGAATTTGGTACTCTTCACTGCTCATATCAGTACTGATCTATAAATCCAGCACAACAGATCCATTGTTCTCTAAATAGACTCTTATTTTGAGTCTGCACAAGGTCTGCAAAAATCAGGAGGCAAAATGTAATGTACGTTAAGTGAAGCGAATTGCGTAGAAAGGGAGATAAATGGTGTCCTTCAGGGCATGTGCTGGAGGAAACTTGACACTTGCAACTCTTTTTATCTCTAGACATTCTGAAGATGAGGTTTCTAATTGCAATGAACACTTTGTGAGGAAAGGACCTGTTGGGACTTGGGAGATTAGCTGGGCATATTAGTCTTCCCCACTGAAGTCTGTTCCATTGCAGCACACCTTGTTCACCTGAGCATCCCTAGTACCCTTGAGTTAGAGAAATTAAAATCATGGGGTGGGGGGGGAAAGGAAAAAAGGAAGTACTAGCCAGGCTGAACACACTTTTCAGATATTCTCTGGTGTTTGCTGACAAGGGGTTATGTTAGAAAAAGGTGAAACAAGGAGCCCCAACACTGGTGTGGGGCACAGACTTTGCAGAGGACCCTACAGTAGAGGCAAAGGCATCCCTCATGGGATGGGCATGCTACACTGCAGCTGACACCCATTCATCATCAAACAACTGCCAATTCAGTAGGATTTGAGTCCTTTTCATAGCATCTGAGGAAACTCCCAAGCCGGTACTAAATTACTCCTTAAAAATTCAAAGGTTTACTATTTATTGCATGTGTCACAGTAGGATGTCGGAACGGTGCCAGGGCCCTCAGCAAGCAGAAAAAAAAGATGGATTACACCTTATATCAAGATCTTATCTGGGGGCAAAAATTTCTTGGTATATGCAATGTCACCTGCAGAGAGCTATGAACCCCTCAGGAAGTTTAATCCCAGTGAGTGCAGAGTAAATGCAATAGAAAATGGAAATTTTTTCTGTGAGTTTTCCTTAAGTACTGCTTTCTGGAGTATAGAAATCATGTGTCTTGGGGAGTTGGTGGATTCTTGGTTCTGGCCAAATGGTTTCACAGCAGTGCCTGAAGCAAGGACTGGGGCTTGATGCCCCACATCAAGAGCCCCTACAGAGAGGGAAGCCAGTATGGGGGCAGAGGTATCATCTGCAGTGGGGTTTGCACTAAAAATTGCATTGTTTTTGCTTTGTCAGCTTTCTTGCTTTGCAAAGAAACACTCAGATTGAGGACCTTCTGTTTTGTTTTGTGTTTTGTTTTGTTTTGTTACAAACCTGAGTTCTGATCCAATACCCACTTCTGTAGAGAAGGAAAGGCTGATGCCTTTATTTCTTTACCAGCTGAAGCAGCAGTAAAACATTGAAATGAGACTGGAAATCACAGGGTACTCCTGACCCAGCAGCTGCCTGTTTATCATGAGAAAATATATGAGAGTTTCAAATAAATATGAAACGCCCCAGCTTCTGTAATCCTGTACTTTAAGACTTGTAATGTATTTTTTAAAAATTGTTTTTAATGCCTGTCCAACTCAATCTGTCCCCGTGTTTTTGCTTTGTGGCCGTGGGCCAACATTTCCCTTCTGGCTTGAAAGACTGATGTCAAAAGCTGGGCTGCAGCCAGGTAATCAGGTCAGCAAGGCAAAATTCAATCAAGTGGGTTTTTGGGCAGTGTCACTGTGGCCCAGGCAGACGCTGGAGCCACAGCTGCCTGGCAGCCCTTGTCCCCTGATAAGCTCAGAGCTGATCTGCCCACTGTTTTCAGCACGCGTTTAACTCTTTACACCTTGCTGTGTTCATTTTGGGGATGGGCTTGCCTTGCTCTCCTTGTGCCCACGCCAGCAGCTGGCTCCCAGTGTGGTCCCCGTTTCTGTGCTGCCCTACTCTGGTGTGAGTGCCTTTCAACAAGTGTAAGGATGGGGTACTCACTGGTGTTTTCTGGGGAGGTCCTGGCTCTCAGGTGCTCTATCCTATGGGCTATCTGGCCATCCTTGCAGCCTTTGTGAACTGATGGGGTCACTACCATGAGGTGACACAGCTTGATGAGTCTTTGCATGAAGGGCTGCTTCTTTTCCTTAATTTTAAACCTGCCACCTTCACTTAATATCCAGAAAATAAAAGGTAGCAAAGGGGCTGCAAGGGTCCTGTGGCTCAACAGGTTTCAAAGCAGTGCTTTCTTCAGCTGTCAGTGAGCAAGTTTTGCTCTCTGGACTGGCCCTGTCGGGAAAATTAGTTTCTCCTGGTAGCATCCAATCCAGAGCCAAAGCTGAAAGATGAGACAAGTCGATTTTCCACTGGGTGCGTCTTGATATTTCATTGCCAGCACTGCACAAGCAGCACTTCCTCTCCATTATAAAATGGCATAAGAAGGAAGCAGAATCCCAGAAACAGGCATTGTTAATTTACATCTTACAAGTGCTGTTTGTCAAATACAACCATTGTAATTGCTTGCTTTCCGTTTCTAAAATGTGCTAGCAATAAACTGAAAAAAAAAAAAAAAGAAAAAAGGTTACACATATTTGTCAAGCTCTTTCCAGGGTTTTATATCAGTCTACTGCTGGATTCAATTACAGGCATTTTGAATTTTTCATTCAATGTCTTGCTTCTTAAAAGTCTCCTTTCAAATCAAAACCCTCAAAATAATTTGGGAAAATTATCAAGTTGTTTTAAGTTTTCTTCCAAAATTTGTCCTGTAGTGTGAAATTGGATTTTTGTGTTATGTGGAAAATGTTGTTCTTGAAATAAAACTTCTCTGGCATTTCTGTGTAAATGGGTACATACTGAGCCAGAGCAAAATGGAATTATCTTTTCTTAGCATCCTTCTCCTCTGATGCATTGGAATAAAATTGCCAGTCCATATCCAGCTGCTCTTTGCACCTTGAGTGCTGTCTGGGCACATACTTCCCCAAATTAATTCCTATGGCACCCAATGGTGACAGTAGAAAACCAGGAGCCCGTGATTATAGGACAGCTTCTCTAGGGATTGAGGATTACCAAAAAACCCCAGTGGCTGCTGGGATTCTCAAAAGTATTATAACTTCTTTTACTGAAATAGATGATACTGCTGGAATTGTGCACTGGGCCATGTGGCTGTTTATCCCGATTCCCTGAGTGTGGCTTGGAGGACATCAGAAGCATTGTGCTCTGCTTATCCTTCTGTTTTCCCTTCTTGGGCAGACTTTGAGTTAAGTACCTTTCCTGAAAACTACGTTTCAAGTGAATGAAGCAGTTATTGCTCATCCTAATTGATTTTAGCTGAAGTTAACAGTGCTAATTACCTCTTACACCTCCTTCCTATTTTTATCCAATGCTGCTGAAAACAGAGGAGAAGCCATTGGATGAAAATTCTGAATTTCTCTGCTGAAACCTCTCCCGTGCAACGAGGGGATTAATAGTACATGGTGTCATTAACTGTAAATCTTGGTCCCCAGCCTGGCTGCACTTCAGCACATGATTGAATGTTCCCTCTTCCCGCTCAGTAATTTCTGTCTAAAGCCACCCCACCCGCTGCTGATCCTCTTTTATGACGGGGCTGTCAGTCAGGGCAGGTCTGGCCAGCGAGCTGCACCATGGGGAACACAGCGAGGCTGTTTCACTCTGCACCCCCAGGCCCTGGGCCAGGGTGTCTCTGCAGCTCTGGGCACACAGCACAGCTGTTCTCATCACTTGCCTCGGTAGCCCTTCCATGCTTGGCCACCACCAGGTGTGCTCCACAAGGCTGGGCTGCTATGAAAACCTGCGCTTCAAGCTGAACACATCCCTCCTTTACCTTTTTCCTATCACTGGCAGGTCATCATTTGAAAGGTCACACAGGCACAGAGTGAAATACGAGCATCCTGCCTGTTGCAGCTCTGGGCTGCTGTGGGAGACATGTAATTTCTCTCTGGGGAAGGGGAGGAGAGGCTACAAAGTTCCCTTGTAGAAGTGGAACCACCTGGGAGAGAAAATGCAGGGAAAAGACAAGAAAAATAACATAGCAGCTTTGCAAAATACAGCAGTCCTGCAGAGACAGTCAGTTCTTGTTCAGCCTTTCATTAGCTGATTGATATCACTAGTGCTTCCCTGATGGGATATTTCAGTTTCCTACAGCTCTCCCTGTTCATATGCCATGTGTTTCTTCACAATGTGTCTTCACAGATGTGGACACAGAGGCAGTAAAAGGTGAAATGCCTTTGCTAAGGTCATGGAGCAGATGTAGGAATTGGGAACAGGTGTTTTCCCTGATATTTTCTCCTTTTAAGCAGGACAAGGCAATGAATTTTGGCCAAGGCCCTCCAGATGGTTTTATTGGGGCCAACAAAGCAGCTACAGCTCTGTTAGATTCTTCTTGCTTCCATGGTGCAGCTTTCTGAGGCATTGAAAAAAAGGGAAAGAAAAAGGACAGTCCCACAGGCACAAAAAGGACTATCACATGCATGTGGAAAATACAACCTTGGGCCAAATGTTGCAGGGCTTACTGGTCCCTCCTGAGCCTCATGCCAGGTAGGGCACAGGATCCCATGCAGGACACAGGGGCTCTGGGCATGGAACACATCCAGCATACACCAAAATATTCCAATGGACAGATTTGGAGTTTTCAGCCTCACAACAGCAGCAGTTTGCCATATCACAGGCTTGGTCCTTTAACTTAGTCTCCAGCAGTTTAGAAAGAGTGTTTCAAGGAGCAAAATGTCTGGGGAGAGGGATCACTCCATCAGCTCAGATTGGACAGCCCACAAACCATGGGCTGTTCTGAAACACATAGAACAAGAGTTCTTTCACAGTAATAGACATAAAATGTTTATCATTAAAATTAAGCATATTTAGTAGAAGTGGCAAAGCTTACTCAGAGAAGTGAGCCCTGGTGTAATTCTTCCCTGAGGCTGCCCCTCAGTTTTGTTTTTTTTTGATGTGTGTGATTTTTTTGGTGGTGTTTTCTTTTTAATTCAAAGCTGACACACGTGTTTTGGGCCACCAGCAACACTATGATGAAAAGAAGGACAACATGGAGACACTCTGTTATCAAACTGACCTTTCTTGGCAGAGATTTGGAGTGAAAGAGGCTGTAAGAACTGACCCTGTGACTTTGACCAGCTAACCTTAATGTCTTGAAACTAGACTCTGTGCACCAATTAGGGGAGTAAATTTCAGTGCAGCAAAGCCAGCAGGTACTTCTCAGTTCTGATGTCAAAGCAGCATTCAGGCATCTCATTAAACACTGGAATATTTTTTGTGTAGTTGCTGTCAGATGTAAGGGAATTTTTAAAATCTAGTTCATGAATACATGGGGAAGTACTCAGAACATTAAAAATTAAAAAAAAAAAATTAGGGTAACTTCCACATCCTGTATCTCTTGTGACTACAAAAGTGTGCATGGGAGAGCAGGGAGAGGGTTGAAATAGGCACCCAGGCTGTGAGGTTGGTCCTGCAGTATCTGTTCCACAGTGTTGACATCAATGACCAAATTACTTTCCCCTTTCTTTCAGTCTGGCTGCTGTAGTAGTGCAAAGGGACCAATATCTGCCTTGAGAGGTCACTTGATGTGGCTTCATAGAAAAAAGGGCTCTAAGGACATCAGCAGTGTAGTGGTTTCCATCTTTTGGCACATTTCTGAGTCTGGTTCTTGGAGCTGCAGGAGGGAGAAATTACATGGTTGGAAATCTTGACCTACATCTGTCTCTGGGCTGTCTTTCATCCCCTCATGCTGCACCCTGAGGTTAAGGTCTGTGATTCCACAGTTTGTTGGTCAGGTTCTCTTTAAAACAGTGTAAGCTGTAAAGAGTTTAAAAAAGGAGAGAATCTGCCAAGTTGGGCAACGCCTGCAAAGATTTATTTCCTATTGTCCTTATGTTAAACATTTTCCCTTTCAGCCACTTTCACTGGACTGCCAGTGCCAAACAAAAAGAATAGGAGCAGTGCAGGGGAATAACTGGCAGGAGTTTGAGTCTTCCTTTACCTTGCATGTGCTGAGCTTAAGAAGTGGTGACTTTCTATCATGGACCTCCTGGCTCTCTCAGTTGGGTTCAGAAACTCATGTAAAGCTCCAAGAAGAATCCCTGTCCGGAAGATATAAAAGCTGTGGAAAAATGGGAGCGAGGTGGAAGATACTCAGCTCTCTATATTTAGAAGTCAGAGTATGTCTGCTCCCCCAGCAGCTGTGAGAAATAATATTATATGGGAAAAAACCTGGCCTAATGGGTTCCAGGCTGCCTGTGGTGGCACTGTGCTTTTGAACAGCTATGGTATGAATTACAGCAGCTCCAAAATTTCATCTATAACCCAGGGACCAGCTGGAAATTAGCAGGATGTACTGAAAATGTACAGCCATACATAACCAAACCCTAGTTACAGAGGAATGGCTCTGGGGTGGGGGGGGTAAAGGAATTAAAAAATCCCACTGAGTGGATCACCAATGGCAAAAAGGCAAATTTTGTGACTCCCTGTATATGAGAATCTTTTATAACATGATAAATTGTATTTGAGTGGGATCCTTGGGGCTGAAGCAGCATCAGGAGTCCTTGGGCTTGTATAAGGATATGAGTGTCTGCAGGATTTGGCCATCAGAGCACCATGGGTCATTAGAAAAGCATGTAGGTCTTATATAGTGGAACACAAATGTTGTGTGGCTTAAAATTAAAAGGTATGCTTTTATCTAGGAAGGGGTAAGCCCTGGAGAAATGAACTGTGTGATAAGGGAGGAATTTAGGATAGTCAGTATTGGGAAGAGACCTGGAGAAGAGAATTTCCTACCTGCCTAAATGAAATTTACACACTGCCATCTGCCCGGGTAGACCCATATTTCAGGCAAGTGTTAGAGCACAGATCTCCCTTTTAACTTCAGTTTCTTTCATCAGAAACATAAGGATCTAACAAAATATATTTTGGAGAAAAAGATCTCTGGCATGGAAGAACTGAAGCAAAATTACTTCAATATTTTATGCCCTCTGTTTCTAAAAATACAGGTGACTAATCGAAATAATAAAATATTCACATAGTCAGGAATCCGTGTTTACAGTTAATGCTGAATTACATCCAAAGACATTTTTAAATGGGAATTTAATGGATGTCTTTGAACTGAATGACAGTTTTTTTCTCAGTTCACTCCTCAGAGGAGGAGCTTTGGGAAATCACTTTGGAAAGCCCATCATTGGTAGCCTTGCCAAAAGCCACCATGCAATCCTGGGCAGCACATCCCTCTGTGTCTGCACAGCACTTCCCCTGACAGGAGCTGGCTGCCTCCTGGGATGGTGCTGTACTGTACCAGGGATTTTGGCAGCATGCTCATTTCCTGCTATCCAGGAACACAAAACAGCATTTTTCTTTTTCTGGTAGATGAGAAGGGTTTTGTGCCAGGGGCTCACTGGAGGAGACATTGGGAGAATGAAGTGGGTCTGAGGTCCCTCTCCATCCTGTGTGCCCCCTAGGACTGATGTGAGATGGGAAGGGCTGTGCTGCTGAAGGGTCCCAAGCAAAGGGATGAGTACAGCTGGCTCTTCTGAAGTTCCTGCCAAGTTCCATTTCGGAGCAGAAAACACTCACCTGGTCTTGAAAAGCCTGGGATCTGACATCCACTTCTGTCCCTGACCAACTGAATATCCTTAGGCAAGAAGTTTCAGTTCCCCACAACTGAGTTTTCCACCTGAAAAACCTATCTGCCTGAGTTTTGCACTCCCTGGTCAGGGTGAAGGACTGCCCAGAAAGAACGTGTGGCCCTAGAGCAGGTAGGCAGCCAGAGGTCAGCACACCTTGAGGAAGCAAGCTGGCCCAGGACTGCAGATATTGGTGAGCAATACTCTCAGGAGGACTCTAAAAAATAACATTAACAAGAAGAAAAAAAGGAGTGAGTCTTCAATGGTGACAGCAGGGTGTCATTTGCTGCGGTTTCCCAAAATTCTGGTACTGAAAGTAGATATTGAGGAACACAGAGCTTTACAAACTGCTCAGTATGCTTTTTGAAGAGGTTTGCAAATGTACCTGCCTTTCAAAATGTTACATTAGGGTTTCTAGGATGGTCCATTAATCTAGATTGAAAGTGTGCTCTAGCTAGGGAACAGATGATGATACAGGGATGAAGTAATCTTCCCTCTTCCTTCTGAGAGCCAATATGTTTTCTACAAGACACAGGCTGCTAGGGACTCACTAATCTGTTTCTCTTTCCCATCTTACCTTCTAATTTCATAATAATTTTTAAGTTGTTGGCTTCGTAGGCTGACTACCATTCCCCCCCTGCATTATTTTCGTCCCATTTATCTTTTTTTTTATTCCACTCCTAGAAATGCATGAATCTAAGACAGACTTTCCAATCCATAATACCTGAGGAGACCTGAAATGAGATCAGAGGAATTCACCCATCCCTACAGGAAAATCCTGCTGCTCTACAGCATTGCTGGATGTACTGCAAATGCTACAGACACGCTTGCAGGACCGATAAGAGAGCTGGGGGTGTATTAAATGGAGACAGTGCATGCATAGGAAAATCAGCAGGAGTCCTGTTGGCCATCCCCTTTCTGGGAAGAATGTGGTGTTGGACTTCTCTGATTTCCTTGCAGTAAATCTGGAAATGACATCGCTGTAGCAAACCCGTTGGGTTTTAAGTTGGGTCTTAATGGTTGTCACACCACTGCATGCCAAGGTCATTTAGAAAGTCACCAATGACTTTCTGGGAAAAGCAGCTCTCACCACTTCAAAGGCTCAGGCTGCTGCCACTGGAGCTAGTTTTTCTTCTTCACTCGAGGCCGTGGTGCTTGCTGCCAAGCACGAAGGAAAATCTGCAAAGTAAGTCAATGTTTGGAGTTTCAGAACATGAAGAATAATTTCCTTCCCTGTTGCCAAGGCAGGACTGAAGGCAAGGAGCTGAACAGACTCCCCCCACCCCAAGGGCAGCAGCAGGCATCTGTCCCTCTTGTTCCTTTGTAAGATAAGCCATTCCCATTCCTGCTGCTGGGTGTTAAAACCTTCTGGAAACGCAATGTTAAAGGACATTTATTAGTATGCTAATATGATCCTGTGCATCCCCTAAGAAAAAACATGACACTGAGGAGAACTTCACATGGCACCCAAAGATGTGCACTGGCTGGAACAGACCTTGATGTTGGATTCAGACACAGAGTTAGACCTGAGGCTGTCTCAGAGGACCCTGACAGTTTCCAAAAACTTTCAGGAGGAGACATTTCCATCTGCTTTTGGTCATCCCTCCTGGTGACTCAGCCTGACTTATGCCAAGCTCAGCAGAATCCACTACCCCCTCTTCCTCTTCTGGGTTATGCTTCCCCCATACCCTCTTGCTGGGGCAGGTAACACTGCTTGTGAGGACATGGGTTATCCATTCATAACTGTGGTGGGACTCAAAAATAATCCCCCAGAAAAGCCTCTGGGGAGAGGGAGGCTAATGGAATTTTTGGCTTTGAGAACAGTTGTTATAAACCAGTTCTTAATCACTCTTGGGAGCTGGAGAGTTCTCCCAGGGTTATTTTTGGCAATTTTTAAAATATTTTTCTTCATTTTTTTCTCTTCTTCCTCCACCCATTTGGATCTGGAGTGTTCACAAGAGGTAAGGCACTAGTCATATGGCCAATCAAAAAGCCCTCATGGGACATCCAAGTGCATGTCGGTCCCATCAGAGACACATCAGTGGGATCAGGTAGGAAGTTTACCCCTTCTAATGCAGATCCTGGCTTCCCTGAGAAGGGGCATCCTTATGAACAAGATAAATGCATAGACATCACATGCAGCTCCTCTGGGTGAAACCAGAGCTATTTTCCCCATTTTGGAGCTGATCTGTGGAGCATGGTGCTTCATCTGCTCTGGTGCACATTCCTTCACAGGTCCAATCCCAGCACCTGGCTGCTGTGGTGGGATCAGGCACACACAGATGTCACTGGAGCTTGCCAAACCTATGTGACACAGACTCGAACGCCAAGCAGAGGAAGGATGGTGGCTGCCATTTGGTTCAGAAAGCAGGATTCTGGTGCAGCAGCTCCACACAGTTGCTCTGACAAGCCATGTGGGAGTGCATGTGTCAGGAGGAGGGATATACCACTCTTCCCCAAGTAAGGAAAGCTCTTAAGCTCTGAAATGCAGTTCTAGGTCAAGCAGAGGAACTATTAATCATTTTTGCTTTACAGCTGGGCTCAAGATACAATTCCAACATACACTGACTGAGGAAATTACATCAACCAAGTTAAGCCTGAGGCTTGCTTTTTTAAAAAGGAGGAGCTGTATTTAAACACCACACCCCACCCCCCTTTCTAGTAGCAGGATAGGGTCACTTTTCTTCAGCTCAAATCTGTTCTTGGATCTGTCAGCTAAAGAAGACCCCCTTAGCAAATGAACTGGGTGACAGTCTTCGGATATGATCCAGCTTGCATGTGAGGCTGAATGGAGAACAAATGACACACTCTCGAGCCAGGGAATGCTGTGGGTGTCGGAAAAACACCCTGTGGTGGATGACAACTGTGTTTTCATAACCAAGCCAAAGCCTTGGGGTTACAGGAGAGGGAAGATGAGACCCTGCAGTGAAACCACAGCGCGGAACAGCTCTGTGCCCTCGCCCTCAGGGGTGCCACTGTGGTCGCACCTCTGGTCACAACAGACCCATGAAGATGACAGGTGATGTTCAGCCCAAAACACCCCCACAGAGCAGCCCAGATTGACAGCTAATTTTTGCCCCGGGCAGAAGGAACCTGGTCCCATGTAAAAACTCCGGCCTTACGGGACTATTTTGCACCATTCATGCTTCTGGTAGGAAGAGTTCTGTACATGGGACCTGTGTTTGTGCCCCCTACTTCTGTTGCTGCAGCAAAGAGCGTCAAAAGCTGGTTTTTAGTTCAAAGCATTTGCTTTGACACAGTCTTGAGTCGTCACAGATTCGGCTATTAAAGTATCATAGTTTCCAGTAATAGGTCACGAGGTGTTTGCCAGTTTTATTAACTTGGACAAAATAAGATAAAACTTATTTAGCTTTCAGAGTGTGTGCACCATGCAAATGCCAACCGCTGTGGGTTTAAAAACCATCTAAAGCTACAAAAAGGATAGGAAGATAATTATTTTTAGCTCTGATTCAATGCACAGCAGCAAACCCCCTGTATATCATAGCGAGGAGGGCGGAACGATGCAGAGACAGGGAAGAACAGCCTTAGAGAATAAAGCAAAAAAAAAAAGACAAGAGGAAACTTCTTAAGCTATAATTGCCTTTGCAGTCTTCTTATCTGGAACTGAGTACAAGAATAATTGAATTACAATGTAATAATTACTGGGTTAATGAGGGCAGACAAGCAATTGCAATATTTCTAGTTTTCTTCCTTCCCTTTCCTGAAAATACTTAAAATAATTGGTAAACAAAGTGGGTTATTTATAAATACCGACAGACTATACATCCCAAACCAGTACAGCTAAGCAGGGAGAATGGAAAAAAATATTTGCCTGGGATTTGGAGACACTAAAAGGAAAAGCTTCCCTTAAGGAAACAGTGCTGTATACCATCAGAGCTAACTTCACAGCTGGCTGTTAAACACCCAAGCTGCTTTAAAACGTGGAGATGCTGAATACATAGTTTTAACTCCTAATGAGGTGTTAAGTGGCTCAGTAATTTATTTCCTTCCCAGGGGCTAATGATTATGTCAGAAGGGAAAGGGCAGCTATCAGCCTTGACATTTCGGTGATCCCCATCAGGACTGGTAGAATTATTATCGCCTTGTTCGCCACAAGGCAGTGAGCTCTCCCGGTGTCAGCAGCACAGTGGGATTTTTTCCCCCCTTATCCATGTTATAGCAGCCTGTGTTATTCCTAGCCAGGGCTAAACACCGCAGGAAGGATGACGAAGTAGCCTGTGCCTGGGGAAGTTTGTCAGGCAATCTCAGGAAGATGAGGAGCTGCCACTGAAAGCCGAAGCTGTGCCGGCTCATTAGCGCTCTGGGGGGAAAACATCTCCTAATGACATGGGATGCAGCTACTCGCTGCCTTTTCTAAGCATCAGGTTTTCTAACTCAGCACAGGTCAGCTCTAATCAATGTGGGTTTTAAGCCTCAGCTGCCAGCTGCTTTTGAGTAGAGCCTCTCAGAGCAAAGCTGGGAATGGTTTGCAAAGTCTTCCTTTTCTGCTGTTTCAGACCAGGCTGAAATCAGGACGAAGTAAATATTTCATTTCGTTTTGGTTACTTTATGCCCATGTAGGTGCTGCTTTGCTGAGGCACGGTCTGTTCTTCCAAGCAGCAGTGCTTGTAGCCCTGTGTGGCTGCAGAGCTCTCGCTTAATTTCTCTGCTAGGATTGCTCATTGAGTGAAACGAGGCTAAATCTTAACAATTTCCATGATGAGGTCAATACAAGAAGCCAGTCTGTCTGCAAATTGGGAAGCACCAGAAAGTGAAAAAGTTACTATTTAAGGATACTAATAATGATGAAGTACAGACAAATTCTTGCTCTTTTGGGGTACTGCTTGGCTCAGTAAAGATGAGCTGTGTGGGCTAACATAGAGAATGGTTTTGGTTGGAAGGGACCTAAAAGATCATCTACTTCCAATCCCCTGGTAAGGGCAGGGACACCTTTCACTAGGTCAGGTTGCTTAAAATCCCATCCAACCTGGGCTTGAGCACAGCCAGGGTTGGGGCACCCACAGCTTCTTTGGACAACCTCACACATGTGGTAAGGTCAAGGAGTGAACAAATCCTGTTGTGCTGACACAACATATGCTCTGAAGATCTGTGGCTGTGTATGGTCAGGTCTGCAGGTGGCCTTTGAAGGTGAATGTGGAAACCAAAGCCAGCTACCTGGGTCAAGAGGTTGCAGAAAGGTGAATATTTAGATAAAAAAACCACATTTCTTTTTCCTCTTCCTTTTTTCTTCTCCTCTTTCTTCTTCCCTATTGCTCATGTCTTTTGTTTATAACTGTTTTTCAGGAAATGTCCAATACGAAACATTGGTACGGTTCTTGTCTCACAATAAGGTAGCTCTGGTGGGACTGGTGTTAGCTTCAGAGAAAGAAAAATGTAGCCCCCTGATTTCCATGGGTGAGGTAGGCTTCCTCTATGCTGGATTGTTTGTCACAGCCCTGTGTTTCAGCCTCTCCTACAACAAAATCGCTGGCTTGGTGAAGATAAGATCACAGTAAAGGCTTGTCATACCTGTTGTCCAATTATGTCAGTCTGTAAAAACATCTCCAAGTGAATAAAAATAGCTTTGACAGTGTGAATTACAGTGTTCTGTTGTGTGACTAATTTCAGTGCCTTGGTGTGATAACTTAGTTGCTGTAACAATTAAGACTATACAACACCGTGGTAACAGATATGAAACTCGGAGCTAGGCCAATCTTAACTCTTTGTCTTAGCGTGTTTTTGAAATGGACTCTGCCAAATGTCTTTTCCACGCTGCAGTCTAAGCTAGGAGGAGGTGTAATATTTTTCCTGCTCTATTATCATGGTCATTTTAAAGTTTTAGTTTATCTATTTCAATCCACCTGTTCCCCTGCACCCGCTGCCTTTTGTAGCTGCAGCATAGAGCATCTCTTCCAGAGGACAGGGCCAGCTGCTGAATGCACTGCTTGGCTTAAAGGACACCGCTGACAATCCCAGCTCCTGTGAGCCTGTAGGTCATGTTGCTCAGGTCAAGCAGCCTCTTAGAAGCCAGGCAAACGGGACACGTGAAGGGGCCCTGGTCCAGCAAAAGAAACACAAGCATGCACACAGGACCATTAAGGCCAGCAAAGCCAGTGAGGCTGTGCACACGCTGCAAGATGAGCAACTGCTTGGAAACTTTATTGCATGGAGAGGAAGGTCTCAGCACAAGCAAGGTCTTCCAGCTTACTCAGCTATACTGCATGGTTTTGAATGACTTCGTGAATAATGGCACGGGAAGGGAAGGGTGATGTATAGGGTGACCCTTTTTGTTGTACAGAAAAATAACCACTGCCACAGAGCCAGACCGAAGTTCTCCTTGTTTGGACTTCTTCCCCTCATGCTTTGCAGTATGGTTAGAGGTGAGCACGAACATTGCTGAAGACTCAACTTGGCTACTTAATCATGGGGTTGCAGCATGCCAGCTTCCAGGGGTATATTCCATTTTTAATTGCCTCTGCACTACTCCTTTGTACTCTGTAATTTGTCACACTGCAGGAGTGCTTTGCAGTGTCTGTGCTCCATTCTGTTGCATGTCACCTCATCTGAAGTTAAACTCCAAAATAAAATAAATGTTATGTATTCTGTTGAGCATTAAGTATTGAATAGGGGGTTTAGCTGAAGGTAGATGCTACAATTCATTCTGACCTAGCAAAGGATAAAAGGGATAATAAGAAGCCCTTGCATAGCTAAGCTTTTTATCTAAGAAGCCTTAGGGTATATAATTTTATTTTGTTAATATATTAATCTAAGAGTCATGTGGCCAAGATTTCACACTCCAGAAATAAAACCATCATGAGCAAGGACTCAAATGCATTCTATGTCCATGCCACAAGCCTTTACAGTGCAGTGACATTTAATTTTCATGTGCATACAGAAATACCTTTTTATGGATATTGTCTTGAAAAATTGGTGAGCTGGCAGCAAAGGGTACTGGAGGAAGAAAATATTTGCTTTGAGTCATGCAGGATAAATGCAGTACCTGGAAGGTGTTTCTCAAAACAAATTGCTGTTCCATTTTTCTATCCTGCCCAGCTTGACTTCTCAGGGTTGTCTGTATGTTGCATATGTTTCAGGGGCGAGGGGAAAGCCTGGGACAGATCAAGCTCTGAGACTTCAGCCATTTTATTTTATTCCCTAGTTTTTCAGTTGAAAAAAGAGCTTAATAGCACTTCCATTTGTAACAAAGGTGCTCTGAGGAAAGATTTCTGTGATGTTCCTGAAGTGCTTAGATTAGGACTGGGGAAAGGACCTCAGCTAATGATTTCCAATCCCACATGGTTAGTTCTTCATTTTTCAGACCTTCTCCTTTTGGATCATGCAGAGCAAGTGCCTCTGAGCAGTTTGTTAATGTGACTTGGGATCATCAGAAATCTCCAGGAAAATAGCTTCACTAGTATTTCCCCAAAGGGTTTCTCCCTGCATGTCCTATCCTGGACGTACAGGATACCCACGTATTATGTCTGAACCTTGCAGTTAGAAGCGAGGAGAGATGAAAGGTGCTGTGTGATGCTCTACAACCCCTCTGGCTGTATTCAGACATTCATGATCCTTTGCTTCGTTTGCCTCAGACCTCTGGCCACTGCCCTGCCTGCCGCAGTCTGAGAGAGAACCTTCTCATGGTTTTATGTATGGTGAGTAGACTCATCAGCCTTACAGTCCTTGGCCCCACTCAAAAACATTTATGCTCAAATCTTTCAGGCACTTTCATTATTATACATTACTGTAAAATAATTTCTTAAATGAAGAGATCAAAAGTCTGAAATCTCACTGAGGCATCTCTCTTCTTCAAGGTTCCCAGCCTTGGGATCATTACAGTGGCAGTAGTGAGGAGACAAAGCTCTGAATGGTTTTTTTAATGTCTTCATTAAAAATGAACGTATTTTATGAGCATTCTCTTCTAATGTGTCATTTCACTTTGCTGTGAAATCCCAAGTTCTTGGCAATGTGATCCCACTGGAACATCATTCAGCAAATAACACAAAAGCACAGGCTTTTACTGGACTTTCTAGGTCTGCACAACTTATACTTTGTAGGAATACTCACTAATATTTGAAGGGATGATAATTAAAAAATCGAAAGAACAACAAACAAAAAAATCCCAAGTTATTCCTCAATAACAGTTGGAAAAATACTCCATTTGGCTTTTATGAAGTAGATAACCAGGATCAGTCTTCTGTACAGCTGCTGATAGGAGAAATCTCATGACTGAAAGAATGACAGCATAGAACGTCTTCCATTAGCAGGGACTGTGCCCATGTACAGCTTCTGTATTCTCTCAGCTGGATGCACTGACTGTGTGTTTGGTCTCCCCTTGTGTCTGACAGGCACAAGGTTCTGAGCTACATGGCTCAAGAAACAAGGTGCTGAGCATGAGCAGCAGCCCTCTAGACCCACTCCTTGTTATGCAGGCACAGCATCAGTTGCCAAGTCAGCTCTGAGCACATCTACTCCCCACAAAAAGATTGAAGTTGCTGCTCAGACAACTGCTAGAGTTAAATGGAGCGTGGCTGATAGCCCTGAGACCTCAGAAGAGCATGATCTGTTTTATCCCCATCACAATTTTCATTATGAAACAACATTACAGGGAACAACATTATTTCGAAGTGGTAGTTCAATTTCATTAGCTTCAACTAGCTTAGCAAGCTGGAGGTGTGGGCATCTTGAGATAAAACACACTAAGTTTTCGTTTACAGTTTGGCATGAGGCAAAAATAATGGTAACAGTTCTTCACTGGGAATCCAAATCCAGCATTTAAACTTGTGTGCACCTCATCTGTCTGTCTCTGAGTTCTGATTTATTTTTCCTCCCCCTAGTCCTTTCCTGACATTTTTAAGCATGAAATGTTAATGTAATTAAGCTCTAATGTGACTGCAGCTTCTAAGAAACACAGCATGCATTTTTTTCATACTCCGAAGTCTCACAGCAGTGTGGGAGTTTCTTCTTTTCCTTCAGTTTCCTCAAGTTTTGGAACCTCTGTTTCCAAAAGTGATGCCAGGAACCAGTACATGTGGCCCCAGCAGATGATGGGAGTGTGGCTATGGAATAAACTTTAAAATAAACATTTTTACACCTGACCAGAGTGTTACATCATCATATCATATATCATGTCATATCATATCATCATATCATCATCAATCATATCATATGCACTGAGCCCTGGGCTATCCTAGTAATGCAACTACTCATAATAAATACAACAAAATAATCAAAATTATTTTTTTAGATGCTAACAAATATAATGACCATGAGCTAGCAAGGACTGTTTCACGCAGTACTGGGCAGAACTAAAATGTGACTTAAGTGTTTGATACCTTTCTTCTGAAGGGTGTAAAATCCCATTTGCTGTGGCAGATGGAGATCCTTTTGTGTTGCTTCTCTTCTGGGCCATGCCCTCCAAAAGAAAGCGTTTTTTCCCCGATGCAGAGATATCTGTCATTTTCTGTTCCAGTGTAGTACACCACACATCAGGGCATTTGTGTTTGGTCCTTAAGAGAAGTAAGTTACGGGAAAGCATTCCCTTTGTCAATTATGGTGACTTTTACAAAGTAGTTGGCTGCAGTTAAACCTTCCTGTAATTGCTAGGGCTTCTAAGCACAAACATCCCCCTCACACAGTAATCATAGTAACAAAAAGCCCTCCAACTTTTCAGTAAGGAAATGTTCTATTGTTTCAATTTGCTGTAATTAAAGCCTGCTCTTTGCATTAGAAAATCAAATTCCATTTACGGCACGAATAACTCCCTTGAGATCTCTTTGCTTCCATTGTTCTGAAGCGATCGAACTTCTCCCTGTTTGGCTGAGGAAGCCCTGCAGGTTTGGTTTTTTTTCTTTCTTAAAATTAACCCCATATAACATGCAGAGTGACAGCAGAATAAGAGCTCTGTGACGTTGCTGGTTTCAAGCTGTCTTGTTTCTCCTTTCCCAGAGAAGGTACCTCTCCTCCCAGAGAAGGTGACTCCCTTGACTAGGGAGTCTCTCTGCTGGACCAATTCAACAGAGCTTTGGTTCAGAACTTGTGGATTTTATTCTTACAGTATTAACAAAACACTATATCCATTCCTGCAGAGTCAGAAACAAATCTTAATTATTTGAGAGCAGATGTTTTTTTTTCGATCCAGCTTAGATCAGATATCTTCTTTAGCTAAAACAAACCCCCAAACTGTACAACTGTAAGTTACTTTATAGTTTAAAACAGGAGAGTTATCCCCACGGATCTGCAAAGAATGGACAGGAAACTATCAATGCCACACAACCCCTCCTCTATTCCCTTTCCTCTCTCAATATCTGTGCCCTCTGCAGCTTACCAAATCCTCCCTCAGCTCCTATTTATCACGGCAGCAAGTCCAAGACCACCATTTTCTACAGAGCTGCAGAATAATTTAGGCTGAAAGGGAGATCATCTAGTCCGACCTGCTGGTCAAAGTTACTTGGGGCCACACAGAGCTGTGTTTTGATTCCTCAGGATCTCTGGACCCCTGCCCTTGGACTGCACCGCTGTCATGGGCATGTTTGCAGGGGAAAGATCACTCAAAATTTTCTGCTGGAATTTAATACATTTCAAGAGTTTAAAGTGATTAAAATTAGGTCTATTACTCCTAATAGCCAAGCCATGGTTAGCAGTAATGGATTTTCTCCTCTTGCATCCAGGCATAAGGGACTCTCCTCAATCTCAGCAATCCAAGCACCGAATGTGAATCTTAACACAGCTTTAATGCTTCAGAGGCATAGGCAGGAGCCTCTTGTTTGTCAGGGAGAGCAAAAAATGCTGCAGCAGCGAGCTGGCACAGCCCTATGAGCAGAGCTGTGAAGAGGAGATAAAAGTGGGAGCATGCTGGGCTTCCCAGAGAAACCTTTGTGCCATCCCATGCTTCCTCATCCAGCTCAGGCTTTGCTGCTGCTCCTCCACCACTGCTAGCTGCAGGTCATAAATAGCTCTAAGGATCAGGGGTGGATGCCAAGAGAAAGGCGAGTTGGTGGCACAGAAGATGGGAAGCAAAGCAAATGGTTTCTCCTGGATAATGTGCTCTGCGATATTAAATGGACCTGAGTACAAGCCTCTTGTGGTGACATCATATGAGTCAAGGAGCTGTAAAATGAAGCCGCAGGCAACTAGGAAGACATGATGGAGAGTGTTGGAGATCTTATCTCTGAGGAGCCTCAATGCTTTGTCCAGAGATTAGCATATGTGAGCATTAAATATTTGACCATACAAAGTGACACATTATAATGAGTGAAGCCCCTTACAGCTGGCTCCTTTAATAACATAAATCAATCAAAAATTCCGGGTTTTTCAAGCTGTTTTGAAAAAAAAAAATTAAAAATCCTTAAAAGTTTGGGGGTTGGTTCTGTTTGTTTTAAACAATGAGCTTAGAGCAATTGTTTGACATCACAAATGTCCAAAACTTTTAGCAAGAGCGACTATGCTAATCGAGGAATTTTTGTTGGGACATTCCAATTTTCTATTTCTTTTTTCCAAGCTTAATTTAACATCTAAAACCAAGATTATAGTTGATTTTGTTGCATGTTCCAGCTCTGGAATTTGAAACAACTTGATGCAATGTTTTCAAACATTTTGATTTAAAAGTGTGAGTTAGAGGAAGCACTGTGAAATTCCTGAATCCTGTGAAAGAGACCTTTCTTGACCTTTATATAACCAGATGGTTTTTATTGTTTTCTGTTTAGGTGGATTGTTTTTTGTTGTTGTTGTTTTTTGGTTTTGTTTGTTTGTTTGTTTGGGGGTGGGGTTTTGATGTTGTTTTGTTGGGTTTGTTTGGTTTTTTGTTGGTTTGGTTTGGTTTGGTTTGGTTTGGGGTTGTTTTGGTTGTGTTTTTTCCCCATTTAGTTTATGCTAACACCAATTCTTGTGTCTTGCTTTTTTGTTTTCATGCAGCACGCCTGGGCTGATCTCCTGGGAATCTCTCACCCTTCCTGAAATCCAGGGGGAAGAATATCCCTGCCACTGCTGAGGGACTTGCAAACATTGCAAAGAATTTGTCTCTGGTATCCACTTTGACTTCTGATCCTGCAGTGAGTTGGTGGAATGTTTTTGCTGGGCAGTGCACCCAACATTGTCCCTGCCACAGCCTCCGCCCAGCAAAACCGAATGAAAGTCAGAGCTTAATGAAGGACAAAACACAGTGACTTCCTGATTCTAACGATTTCTTCTCTAACAATGTTTCTTTCATGACTTGTTCTTGTGATACAGACTTATCATTGTGCCTTAAACAAGGACTAGCTTAAATCCAAAGGGAATCCGCAAGTTTGTGTCGCCTTATCTAAAAGTACTGAGAACAAGAGAACACAGACAGAGCAAAACTTCCCCATTTCTTTTCAACCTATTGCAGAGGTGGCGAGAAGCCTCGAGTGTTTGTCTGTGGAAGAATCAGCTCCTTCAGAACCAGGTGGTGTCAAGCTTGATGGATGTGAATGCAGTTCAGTGTCCTTGCCAACTCTCAGTGTGCGTGGCTGCCTGCCTCACACAGCCCCTGTGAAGGCCACGTGCTGATACCCTTTCTCACAATCCCCCACTCTCCAGCTGGTCATAATCACACCAGAGAGGGCTGGACTCAACAAGGGCAGTGCAGACGGCAGACCCTCATGCACAGTGTGCAAATGGCAGTCTCAGATCCAAAGACCTCGCAGAGCTTCACCAGCAGCCATTAGAAACCTGCAAACCCTGACTGAATTACCCTGATGGATAATTACTGTACTGAAGTTCTCTAAAATACATGGAGACCACTGTTGATTCTCTTTTAACCTGCCTTTCTAAAACCATACTGTCCCATGCTAGTAGGAGTAACAATGGCAAGCAGTGAAATGCAATGTAAAAAGCTGGAGAGGAAAAAAATAAAGAGTAGGAGTGATGACTTGGTTTGGTGAAAATCGGTCTCCCCGCCCCTGTGCAGGATGGAGGTGACAGTGCATGTAACAACAACTGCTTGCTTGGTTAGGGTAAATCATACTTGGCAAATCTAATGGTCTAAGAGGTGAACTGTGTGTGGGCAGCCTCGTGACTTTGCCAAGGCAATGCTGGATGTCAGGCAGACCAAGGGCATTGGCATATCCAAAGTAGGTACCCGACACTCTGAAGCCCAAGACACTAGCCCATGGAACACCACCATGCAGTCAGCCCTACGTGTCAATCCTAAGTGTGGAGTGAGGTCTCATCCAGTTTGGGATGGCAATATGGTACATAAACTGAAGGAGCAGCAGTTCTCTTCCCAAAGGTGTTTGATTGCCACGGTATGCACAGTCAGAAGCAGTCAGAGTCAGCAAGAGGCACTTTTGGGATGGGCCTTAGTCAGCTTAAGTGAGTCATTCATCCAACCATTTCCCTGAGTCTGACCCCACTGACTGTCCCGTCTTCCTTCTGTCCTATCTTAGGAGTCATGCTGGTGGGTCACCAGCGTTCCCTGATGCCACCTGGCAGGTATCAGGATAGGGATGCCCATCACCTTGCAGTGTCAGGTGACAAGAACATCCTCTGTGTCATGGGACGAGCAGCCCACATCCCATAATTGCAGGTGCACAGGTTAAAGGAGACATGACTGACACAGGAAGAATGTGGCTTGTTTACTGGCTGGCAAGAATGTGTCTGTGTGACATGGCTATACGTGGTGTGAAATTAGAATTAATCAACTGCATGCTTTGGGACACTTGGGAGAAGGACTAAAACCTCACTTCAGGATACCTAGTGAGATTACTTTTGAAGCAGGAGGTGCTGGAGCCATTCCTGAACCACACCAAAGTCTGAGAATCCATCACAGGGAAAACAGACATCTCACAATACCCAGAACAGTGTTTGCATAGAAGTGACAGCCATCCAATCTGCCCTGTGTTGTTTTTGTGGTGAGTCATGGTGGTGAGAACACACCAGGTGAGCAGGAATGAACGGCCTGCAGAGTGTGGGGAACTCGTGCTCTGATATAATGCACAAGCTTCTGTAACGTAGTGACAGCTATTTTTCCTCATGTCTCTTCAAACTTTGGAAAAGTCTCTCCAAAACACATGTTATTTGGCTAGAAAAAGGTTTGGAGCTGTGGATGTGACCTCAGCCATAACTTCACACACAGTAAAATGAATAACACCTTAAGCCCTCATTTAGGCAGCAAACTCCTCACCCCAGGCTATGGAAGCTTTATTCCTGTCCAACAGAACTTCATATTTCCTGTGTTTCCAATCATTAGAACAAATATTACTTGGCATGACAAGGAATAGGATCTAGCCTTAAAACAGTAAGCACTTCAGGGCTGTGGGGTTTGTTTTGAGAGAGCTCTTTGGGTTTGGTGACAGGTATAACATCTGGCAGCAATTCACCAATACTTTGGCATGGTGGCTCTAAGCACCATGTTCTTGACTGCAGCTGTGTCAGTGCATAGCTATCTTCCTAATCATGCTGTTGGGATTCATGAGATAAGCCAGAAACAGACTTTGGTCTCTACTTAATGGGCCACCCTGCTGACTCTTACTTACATTTTTGAGCCTCTCCTGCCCCATCTATGGCTCAGGTATTCTGAGTTTTTCATGGATGATGTTGATTTCTCCTCCCTAGGTCTCTACCAAAATTCACCTTGTCAGTTTTGGAATGTCCTCTGACCTATGTAGACTGTTTTGAATTTTGATCCTACCCGCCCAAGTCCTTGCAGGCTTTCTGTCTCCACCCACAAGCTTCGTAAGTATATGCTCTTCCACACCCTCTGTCATTAATCAGCTGCTTCTATCCTATCCTTCAAGTCCGTCATCTCATTAAAGAAGAAAGTGACTTTGGTACAGCCATGCTGGTGGGGTTTTCTGAACAGCTAATTACCTTCCAAGAACTTAAAATCCTCATTTGTGCCAGGGTCTTTCCAGGGATCAAAGCTAAGTTTAATGGGTCCTTCAGTTTGGCTTTAATTAGCTCAGCACTGTTCAGTTCCAGGTGCTCAGGGGTTTGCTTGTCCTCTACTGGTCCAGTATTGCTCAGATGCTCTGCTGCCCATTCCCCAGATGCTGCTGACCCGAGCTCACCTGTCTCCTCCAAGCAGCCATCCTACAGGACCTGTTCCCAGAGGAAGACCTCTATACTGTCCTGCTGTTCTTCCTCCTTCATGCTTTCATTTCAATAAACCTGGCCCTCACATGGGTCAATTCCACCAATATTGCAGGCCCTCCTGCTCGCCTCAATCAGGAGAGCAGCCTTTTGAATCATTCTGGGCATTTTCCTTTGTCTTCATGAGAATTAGATCAAACCTTCACTGAAGGTGTTGTAATAACTAGCCGACTTGTGCTGCTTGTCAGGGAGGCTTCTCAGAGAAGTTCAAAGTCTCCTGGGAGTGGCTGAAGCCATTAAACCATTTTAATTGTTGGTGCAGGACTTGAAATGTGAGAGACAGTTTTTCTCAGGAGAGCATTGCAGAGATGCTAATTTACGCAATGTGCTATGTTTTGTGTGAAAAGTCTTAATCAAAACATTTTCTGTTTCACAAACCAATGACCTGATCCTCAACAGAGCTCTGGTTTTATACTGGGGCTCTAACCTCTGCAGATCTCCTCTGAGAATTTGGGACTAAGGGGAAGTTTGACTCTACTTTGTAGTTTATTTGGTTTTTAGCAAACAGAATTTTATACATGGAGGGGAAAAGACAGGAAACAGACATGGCACAAGTAAACCACACAGACCTGACTGACCCCTCCTTATATCTGAGAAAATTAGGAGAACTAAGAGTGCAGGTTTTGCCTATCTGAATAATTTTAGGCTCTGAAACACAACTGTTCAAGGAGTAGAGACTAATCTCTTACGTATTTATAAAAAAAAACTCCCCATCAAACCCAAAAAACAAACAAAAAGCAAGCCCCCCCTAACAGCAGAAGTTATAAGTAATATATATAAGTCTGGGCAGAATTGCAGTGGCTGCTACAGTAACTGCAGAATCACTGAGTTAAAAAGCTGTATGCATGAGTTAACTAAGGGTCATGAAACTCTTGGAAAAGTAAAAGGTAAACATGACATGGACTTTTTAAACATTTCTGTAAAATTTGTTAACAAGAAAATTAATTATGGTAACCTATTAACTACAAATAAAGGATAAAATGACAAATTATGCAAAATAGTAATTTATTCAGTTGAGAGGCTGGTGGTCCAACTGCTGATGACCAAAGTGCTGTGTGAAGTGCTGAAAGCTATACTGAACAACCCTTTCCAGCATATTGGTTTCCTTTTCCTCTTCTCCTGCTTGGGTCTCAAAGTGCCTAAAATCTCATTTCCACAAAAATCCACTTGATGCTTGCCTTTGGGTGGAGCCACAGAAAGCTTGCCCTGGGTGAAAGCTTAGGCACCTGGCTCACGAGTCTCACCAACTCTAACTCTCCCCTGTGCCAGATTCACACAGCAGTGATTTGTGGGCATTTTTACTGGTGGCTTGATGCACTGGGCCCCAAAGAAAACATTGGCTGGGTCACAGCTCCACCACATCCCGTCTTTCTCATCTGAGAAGTTCAGGAGATGCCACCACTGGAGGCCTGGAGTAGGCAAGCTTCTGTAAGCGTGGCCTCGATGAGTCTGCCTGGGGTCAAGGAAGGACTAGATTTTTTAGTTCTTTTCTATCCTTGCAACCCGAGGGGTATCTGAGTCACCTCAGATGTGGGGCATGAGAATCAAATCCCCCCTGCTGCCTATAGAAACTGGAAAATGCATCCCACGCTCTGCTGGAGAATGACTTCTCTAGCTTGGGTTCCTTTTGTTTCCCTCTAGGATGAGCTGACCTACTGTGCACTGGTGAGCCACTGGTTGAGGTCTCCTCTGGAAAGGAGAGGTCTGGGTTTCAGACTCAACCCCAAGCCAAGTGAAGCCCTAATCAAGGTATGAGGATGACTCACTTCTGCTCACTCTTCTGACTGTATTTCTCTGTAGGATGTGACACCCGTAACCTGGCAACACAGCACTGCTGACATCACTTTTTTTTGCAACAAGTTTGGCAGCTATATAGAATGCCTTACAGGAAAAAGAGCTCACATCATAGACATTGGATTCCCAAGGAAAAACTCATGTGATTGTGTGCTCTGCTACTCTGCCCCTCATCCCTTCCCCACAGATTTTATTAGAGAGTGGGCTAATTTCAAGCAAATTTGATAAAGGTTAAATGTCCCAAAAATACGTTTCTAAAAGAGGTACAAATATTGATGGCCATGTAGAAGAGAGATATCCAGATTAGTGATCCCACTGACAGACTAATAGAGACTCAGTTTCATTAATAATGACCAGAAAACTGAAAAAGGAAAGAGCCGCCAAGAGTCAGACTTTGTAAGACTCACCGCTCATGAAATTGCTAACTCCTACTTGTTATTACTTGTCTTCATAAAAACACTGCCTGTCTTCTCCCTCGGGCATCTGTTACAAGTATTACTGAAGATGTCCTTGCAGAAAGTAAACAATTATTTTAATAGCTCCCTTAAATAAGAATATAGGCACTGCAGTTAATCAGCTGCCTTTTCGAGCCCTTGCCCATTAAGAGCCCAGTGCAGCAGGTCTGAAAACACAGGCTCTAAAAGTGGGATTTCCAAGCCCCCCAAGGCTGTGTGAGGGCTGGAAAAGGCACTGCTATCACATGGTGGGCTGGTAGGAACAGCAACTGCTGCCTGAAGACTGAAGGCAAACTCTGTGTTTTTCTGTTGAGTAACATCTTCTGGCTCCTTCTATCCCTCATTGTAAACCCCAGTTTATTTGTTTAGAGCCTGTGCAGTGTAGATGAGGGATGTTAGAATGTGTAAAAATAGATTAATAGATTCTTTTAAGACCATCTTAAAATGCTAAGAAGTTAGCCTGTAAAATCTATTGGCCTGTAGGCTGATTTTTTGCATCAATTATGCCAAAAGACATTGTTCACCAGTACCTGCTCCCACTCCCTTGGGTTCAAGCACTTCCATATCATCCTTAAACATTGCATTTATAGGCCTGAAGTACTGCAGCACCTCCTTCAGATGGAAAAGGTTTGGTTTTGTTCTTTCCTCTTTGAAGAATTCCTGCAGGAAAGAGGCGTTTGAGACCTCCAGAGATGGCAAGCAGGTTGACACAACCCTTCCCTTGCGTTTCTCATGTGGCCAGCTGCTTGCCCTGGTGCCACTCAGCTGTCCAGAAACCTCTTTCACTATCAGTTTAGGGGGACAGGATGTGAGATGTTCAGTTGAGAAGGGCCGTAGACAGTGGCAAAGCAAGTCCAAGAAAAAAAATGACCACTGGGCAATGATGAAACCATTGTTGTCCAGCTCCTTGCTTTGTAACACTGTCCAGTGAAACAGAAAAAGACTGCATGAAGTGTGATGGCTGCTCCCAAGGGCCTTTTGAAGGTGTCCCCCCACACCTCTCACTGCTGGAGCCTGCCTGGCCCTGTGAGGTCCTCCCCAGATTCACACCCTCAGAGCAGTGAAGCTCAATTTTGCTGTCACGGAGAGGTTTCTAAGCCAGTCCTGGCCAGCAGCCAGCTGCTTGGTAGGCAGCAATAAGGAATAAGCCACCCACGGTGTCTCAAAGCACTCTAAACCTGTTGGGGCTGATGGAGATTCAGGAATCCTGGATTCCATGGCCCCTTGCCAGGATAGGTGCCAAGCAGATCAGGTAGGCAGCCAGTGATCACCAGGAGACCATGATCAATCCACCTCTTGAATAAATTTACATACACTGAGCTCAGAATTGGATCAAAGATAAAATCTAGTATCTACCTGCGTTTCATGAGATTTATTTTCTGTTGCCTACACTGGCTGTCAATAATTTTGCCATTGTTTTTTCAATAATTTACTGACTGAACCTCATTTTTAGCTTTCTCAAATTAATGGATTGCCTAACACTGATGTCAGGCCAGTTGATCAAGCTTTTTTTCATTTGTTTTCTGTTTAATTTTTCAAGATATAAACCAACTGTACCTTTTCACATCTTTTGGTGGTTTCCTGAAATGTGCCAAAGGTTGACTCAGATCTCAGCAAGCTTCCTGTAACTGTCAACAACAACAAAAAATACAGGTATGGGGCTAATGGAATGATAATCCCCTCATTCTTCCACCTGCCCCCCCTTCCCACCCAGGATTAGGCGATGGGACACTTGTTGCATCCCTCTGAGCTCTACTTCCTCAGCTGCATCCGATCTCACAGGTTATTTTGGTGCTGCAGATTCAAGAATTATTGGGTAGTTGTTGACTTTTGTCAAGAAAAAATGCTGGACAAAGGGGACATCTGTTTTCTTTCTGAAGATGCTCCTGCCTTTTTTCTGAAACAAAATCTAGTGCTGCCTGCAACACAGATGATGCGTCAGATGGATTTCGGGACTTTTCGGCTTCAAAACTTAGTCAATGAGCCTGGATCAATGCAAAACAACCTGCTGTAGAAAGCAAGAGAGCGTGTTCTCTATTGAGATAACAGCTTGTGGAGCTATTACTGTAATAATGCTGCCTCGCAGAGAATACTCATTTCAGTGGTTAATTGTTCCCAGCTCTGTGCTGGTATCGTCCCAGCAGGAATAGGCCCAGCATGACTTCTGCTGCATTGGCCGCTCCTATCGCAGCGCACAGAGCACTCTCCAGCAGATGGGGAAGCATTTAATCACCTAAGCGAGCGCTTTCTCTGCTCCAGCAGTCAGCAGAGAGCCAGTGCCCTAATGCAGCCAGTGCCCTAATGCAGCCAGTGCCATTCCCGTAATGATATTTGCTAACTCCGCTGCTCGGCCAACAGAAGGGAAATGTGTGATGCGCAGCAGAGTATCCAGAGCTGATGTTAAAGCACCCGTGCCCCTGTGCAGTCTGAAAGCCTGGTAAAGCCTGGTGCAGCCTGCACTCCCTTAACTGCATTGCATTCTCCTTTGCCAAGAAGTTGAATAAATTTAACTTTTCATTTCAGGTGGACCCAAATAATTTCCATTGGCTCGCCATGAAATATACGTGTACAAGCTGTTACTGCAAGTGGTTTCATTTTCATTGGAGGGCCAGCCAAGAGTCTTGATGCTGAAAATACACGTATCCTATTCTATGCAACTAAAAGAAATATGTAGAGAGAGACTGTCAGCACAAGACAGCATCAGGGCACAGACATCTGCAATCATATGTTTGCTCTTTCTTTCAATTCCCCCTTCCTTTCAATTACACCCACCAATTATACGTCGATTCATTGACATTGCAGTCACTCCTGTGTGGGCACAGTCAAGCTAGTTTCAAATGAGCTAATTTGGCTCCAGATAGCATTGCAGACAGTGCAGCATGGGACTGGATGCAGTAGAAACTGGGTAAATATTTCAGTGTCTTCACCAAAATGGGCAGTGGTGGACTGCTGTGGCTCTCAGGGCACGAACAAACTGTGTTAAAGGCAGCTGAGGCACACGGGCAATGCACAGCCATGATTTCGGTGCAGGATGAGGTTACTCAGGGAAGGGCTAGGCATGCTGCAGACCATCACCCCGGCTGAGGCAGACCTAGTATACAGACCGAACGTGTCCAAAAGCATCAGTCTATGGAGAGTTTCAGTTTGTTCAGCACTCTCACAATTGCTTGAGATGTTAAAAAAAAAA
>WAAE01006247.1:0-125810 GCA_013400495.1 Nicator chloris | reverse complement strand
CCGCGGGGCGCAGGGTCCGCTGACGGGGCGTGTGTGGCGGCGCGGGGTCTGTCCGCAGCTGCCCCGCTGCCGCCCGGTCCGTCGCCGGCCTCCCGCGGAGGTCCATGAGTCGCGGGCGGGCAGCCCCGGCAGCGCCCCGTGCCCGCTCCCCCGGCTCCGGCAGCGGCCCGTGGCGGCGGTGAGATGGGGGGCAGCCTGGGCTGCCACCGCTCCATCCCCCGCGACCCGGCCGACCTGTGCCACAGCCGCAAGTTCAGCGCGGCGTGCAACTTCAGCAACATCCTCGTCAACCAGGAGAGGCTCAACATCAACACGGCCACGGAGGAGGAGCTGATGACCCTGCCCGGGGTCACCCGAGTGGTGGCCCAGAACATCGTGGAGTACCGCGAGTACATCGGCGGCTTCAAGAAAGTGGAGGACCTGGCGCTGGTGAGCGGGGTGGGGGCGGCCAAGCTGGAGCAGGTGAAGTTCGAGATCTGCGTGAGCAGCAAGGGCAGCTCGACACAGCACTCGCCCAGCTCCCTGCGCAAGGACCCGGCCTCTGAGCACCACCTGTCCGCCACCAAGATCAACATCAATACCGCCACCCCGGCACAGCTCATGAGCATCCGTGGCATCACTGAGAAGATCGCCAACAGCATCGTGGACTACCGTAAAGAGCATGGGCCCTTCAAAAGTATCGAGGACCTGGTGAGGATGGACTGCATCAATTCCTCCTTTCTGGACAAAATCAGGCACCAGATTTTTGCGGAGCGCTCCAGGCCCCCTTCAACAAACACCAATGGTGGCCTCAACTTCATGGCCAAGCCTCATCCCAGCCCCACCTCTCTAAGCCTCCAGAGCGAGGACTTGGACTTTCCTCCTGGGGGTCCAACCCAGATCATATCCACTCGTCCCTCTGTGGAGATGTTTGGGGGGGTGAGAGATGGCAGACCCGTCTTAAGGGTGGCTACGTGGAACCTGCAAAGCTGCTCCATCGAGAAGGCCAACAACCCAGGCGTGCGGGAGGTCGTGTGCATGACGCTGCTGGAGAACAGGTAAGAGGCAGCACCTGACCTGCACACCCACCTCCACGCAGGACTGTAGGCTCATGCCTTTGAGGTTTGGGTGCCGTAGAGTCTTGTTGTCATCCTAGTGGGACTCACTCCTTCCCAGGATTACTAAATGTTTCCCACTTCTTGCATGAAACCCTGTTTGAGTCATAACGCTGGGGCTGTCGCGGCTGTCCCTCGATAAAGCTGCTGTAACCCTCGATAGGCAGTGCAGCTCCTGAGGAGGCGTGTGTGTACACACAGCTGTGCAGGGGAGACTGGGCTGTTACAGTCTGTCACCTTAGGCCTGTTGGTGGTTGGTCAAGGATTGTTTCTCCATTAAAAGCCTTTGGAACATGTCATGGAGAGCTGCCTTTCCTGCCAGAAGCTGGGGGGCAGTAGCAGGGGAAGGGCTGTGTAACAGGTGTGGAATGCCACAGCTTGTCCCGCAAGGGTGACACAGCTTGTTAATGAGTGGTCTTGGGGCACCTTCTGAGCTGGAGGGACTGCTCATCCTTGGGGGTGTGAGACATGGAGCACCTGCCTGGGGAGGCTGTGCTGTCCTTGTGCCAGGCTTTGTGCCCTGACTGCACTGAGCAAGGTTACTTGGCCAACAGGATGGTACTTCAGGTGTTAATGAAAAGCTGAGAGTTTGAGTTTTGTTTTTTGTCTGTAACTGGACAAGAGTGCTGAGGATGTCTGTCTCACTAAACTTTCTGCTGGACACAGAAACGTAGATTGTAGTTACCGTTTTGAAATTACTCTAGCCCTTTCCTTTTCGTGTGTCAAGTCTGTCCCAGCTGATCTGGCATTTAGTTTACAGCAGAGGTAAAGTAACTTTTCTCTCTGGCTGCCATTCAGACTTCCAGCAGGAAATGAATGGGGCAAGGGACTCTTGGGCTGCTGCAAAAGGGATATTGTGGGGAGGGGAAGTGCTGATGGACTGTTATCTCTGTCCTTTTCCAATGATATGCTGAATAACAGCTCTTGTCAGTGCGGTTGCAGAGGTCAGGCGTGCGAGCAGGATGGTGACAGTGATATGAAATCCTGTGCTGCAGTACAGTATCTGTGGCCAGGGATACCTCTGCTGTGCACTGCTTGGGAGCCTGGTGCTCCCACATAGAAACATCTGTCATCTCACAGCCACCACTGTTTGATACCTAAAATGAAGATGATAGACCAGCAGGGTTATTGAGATGTTATGCTGATGGCTTCAGCCTAACATCTGTCTGTATTCCGCTTCACTAGGTCAGATATCCTGTGCTTCCCCCTCTCTTGCTATATATATTTTTTTTTTTCTTTTTTTGGTAAGCAGCTGGTTGGCTGGAGTGAAGCTGCTGGGGAAAGAAACTCAGATTATCGCTAGTCTCAGAATAATTCCAATAATCTGGTTTTGGAAGAAAAGTGGCTTCGGTGATTTTATTTTTTTTATATACATAGATAAGGGATTTTTAAGGACTTCATCCAGTAAAGTGTTAACTGTCACTTCTGCAACTTCAGCATTTTGGGGGGAAAAAACCCAAACAAGATGGCCCACCTATTACAAAACCCAGGGAGATGTAGTGGCTTATAAAATAAAGCTGCCTTAGCCCAAGCTGGCTTCTGTATATGCAGAGTGTGCCCCTAGAAGTTTGTTTTATTTTTGCCCTTATACTGCATGGTGCTTAGTTTCTGTCCAGCTTAGCCAACAGGCATGTAGTTGTGCTGGGTGCTGTGAAATGTCTCCTGGATGCTTTGAAGTTTCAAAGGAGCCTGATAGAAGTATTTGTTTTTGTAGTGTTTTATTGCACATATCTGTGTCATCAATCACAAGGGCGAGTACAATGCAATTGTTTTCTGTACTTGATCAAATTTGTGATAACGTGAGAAACTGGAAAGAAATTAGAGCAATGTGCATCCACAGACAAGCCTGCAAATCTTTCCTGGGAAAATAAATGTGGGAACAGAAAAAAGCAACACTATGCAGGAAAAAATATACGTTGAGAAAAGCCATACACAGCAACTCAGGGAGGAATTTCCTCTTGCTTGTGCGAGCATTGCTGGGGTCAGTGGAGCTTTGCAGCTGTAAAACAGCCTCAGCTGAGGCCAGAAACTGCCTTCATTCTGCTTTGGAGCAGAATGGTCTCCCTCTTTCCATGGTCTCCCTCCCAGCTCAGGTTGTGTACTGTGGGAATGGACAGAACGCCTTGGAAACTGATCTTTGCCCAGGTAAATCAACTTCAGTAGACAGTCAGCTGGAGAAAATCACCTCTTGCTTCTCCAAGCAAGATTATATCACTGCACCGGGCTCACCAGCACTTCAGCCTCACAAAACCCAGGGGTGTGTTTTCAAGGTGCTCTGTGGGTGTCCCACATGTGTTGCTCAAGTCTCCAGCTATGAGCCAAGCTGGAGGTGGATCTGAAGGCTGCTTGGCCTGACAGTAGGTGCTCTTGTGAGCTGTGCTGATGGGCACCTGCTTGCTGCTGCCCTTATGTGCATGAATGAGTGTGCTCCTTCATGCTGGTCCCTCATGGTCAGGGGTGGTCTCGGGTAGTCCGGGATGCTCTCAGGAGCTGGAGAATTGTCTTGTTGCAGTACTTACAGCTGCCTCACCTGGTTTCTGAAGTCCAGAAATAAAGCACAGCAAGTCAAGAAGATTCGTAAAACTGTGTAAAGAGAGCGAAGAATCTTAGTTTTACGTACTGGGGACTTGCATGCCAGTTAAAAGGCTTGCCTTGGGGCTTTTGCTTTTTAAAAATTTGTTGGTTGGTTGGGTTTTTTTTTTGTTTTTTTCATGACCTGGTCACAGCAAGTAGCTTTAAAACCCCTTGGGCTTGTCCTTTTGGGGGTTAACAACAGTACTGCTTCTGTCCAGGTGAGGCTAGAAGGCTAAGCTCCTCCTGTTTTCCAGCCCTTTGCATTGAGGGAACAGTTGTGCAGGAAGGAGAGAGGGCCAGACATTCATTCAAACCAAACAAAAAGCAAGCAAATGTCATCTTGTAATCTGCTGAAGGGAGGAGAGGAAAAACAAATGAATTCCAAGTCTTCACGCTTGTTCCCAGAAGTGCTAAATTTCTGAAGAACAGTGAAGGGAATGTACACTAAATCAGTAAGCATGACTACTACTGCTAAGCTATTTTGAAATTCATTGCTGTAGTGCAAAAATAATGAAATACAGCAAGGTCCTCACCCTCTTTTCTCATATTACAAGGATCTATGTTTATCACAGCGTTTGAAGTGAAGGAGTGATGTGTTTTCATTCAGAGGACTGGAGGGTAATTTTAGAAGAGCTTAACATGATGAACAAGGAGGTGAGCATGACACATAATTAGATTGAAGTATCAAGTCTGGGGTGAATTTGCTCAAACCTGCAGTGTTTCTTGCAGGTATTGTTCAGAAAATTTGGGATTTATTGACAGAGAGTCAGCCTGTCTCTGGGGATGCAGGTCATCCCCTCTATCTGACCCCTGTGTCCTCCCCACTCCCAGGTGGAATGAGGGAACCAACTGCTTCTTCTCACCAAAAAAATACAGGAAAATGTAGGGTAAGAGCAGCATGATCAGAAGGGCAAGTTTAGGTCAAAGGCAACAAGTGTTTTTGTGGAAACTAAGGTAGCCCCATGTTTCCAACCCCAGAGATTGTTTCCTCTGGCCAAGAACAGTGGAAGTACCCCAGAACTGTCCCATACCCCAGGTCCCTAAGGAAGGGTACTTTGGCCATTCCTTATCCATGCCCGTCTCTCCTTGCCATAAACTGAGCTCCTGGCTCTTGTGACACCCTGTGACCTTTCTCTGGCTGTCAGGTGTCGGGGTGCCAGCTGGGTGATCCCATGAGGAAGTGTGGGGCAGGCATGTGCAACACTGACCAACAGACAGGGCACCATAAAGGTGCAAACTCCAGTTTGACTGTGTGCTTCAAAGTCTGCAGGTAGCCAAGGGCAGTGATCAGTTGGGCACCTTCCCCAGCATGGTTTTCAGTGGAGGTTTTCCACTGGTTTTCATGATGCTTTATAATACGGAGCAGCAACTTTGTGAAGACCTGTTAACTATTTTTTTCTCTTGTAAGCACACTTTGAAGTTGACTGAATGAAAACTGATGGAGGGTTTGAAGGCCAGAACTTGTACCCTATCTAAAGGAGGGGAACCATGTGTCAAGACACTGGTGGGTCCAAGGGTCCACAGAGGCCAGCTCCGTTTCCTCTCAGATGTCAAGCAGTTCAAGCTGTTGTTTCCTTCTGCTGCTTTCTTTGGTCAGCTTCTTGGTGCAATGACATCTTCTATATGCAGAAACTGTAAGTAATAAAGCCTTAAGACTTGTTGCAAAAACTGCAGAACCACAGAAGAGCCCAGGTTGAAAGTGAACTCAGAATACCATCTGACCCAGCCTTTCCTGGGAAGGAGAGCCTGGAAAAAAGTATCTATCATTGGTTTGAAAACCTCTGGCAGAGTGGTTCTTCTGCATCTCCAGGAGGTTGTTCCAGTGATTGACTCTTTTCACTATAAAATAAGTTATTACTTGAATGCCTGTAGAGTAACAAATACCAGTATAAGGTTTGTACTTAGCATTGGTGTTGTTTTGTTTTGTCTTTTTTTTCTTGGTATGGACAGCAAGCCTTAGGAACATGTCAGTGCTTCTTTCTTCTCAAGGTTTGAAACTGGTTATCTGTTTTCAGTTCGGTTAGACAGAAACCTAGAGGTCTCTCAAAGGTAAGAAATTAATCTCAATTTCTGTGTCTAAGACTTAAATCAGTGTTCCAGCTGGGGCAACAGTAGGTAAACCTCAGCCCAAAATTGCTTCCTAGGAGGCAGTGGGTGGACAGGCAAGCCCTGGGTAACCCTTGCTGTGCCACCATGCTTGAAAGTTCCTCTTCTTAGCCTTACCTACCCCAGGAGACCTTAAGCACATCCTCTCGTCACCTCATAAAAAGAGAAGTTTCTGAGCCAATCTCTGAAGCAGTCTCTTTCTATTAGGGGAAGGCCCCTGCACTAGGTGCTGGAGGCAGGAGAACCACTTTTCCCATTGTTCCCCTACTCTAAATAACAGGGTGAAGCTTTTACTTTCCACTCCAGTCTCTGAGTCTGGGCTGAGAGGTGGGGTTTTACAAGGGCCAGTTCTCTGCTACTGGGGCTTGTTAATTTGCTTGGGAAGGGATACGGTGTGGTACCTTGCCTCCAGGATTGTATTGTGTTTCCTGTCAAGATGATGGAAAAAGATAGCACCCCCACTGAACAGACATCGTAGTCATTTATTGTAGTAGTGATGGTTGTATTTGCATGCTTCAGGGGCTCATCACCAGCTTCTATTTGTTGTTTCTGCGCTGTTGCTGAAGCTCTCAGTGGTGACTCAAAGCCGTGAGGTGCATCTGTTCTATACCTCTTTATTTGTAAAGCTACTTGGTCTTCCCTCCATTGGGTTAGGCTGGAGCCTTGCCAGGAATAGTTCCCCTGCAAGAAAAGATCAGGAAAGAGGGCCTGGCTCGAGTAACCTGACCATGCTAATAAGTCTTAAATGGCAAAAGAACAAATACACCCTCTCCTCCTTATGTAATAGAGAGGAAATCCTGCCTCCTGCAACTTCAGAGAAAACTTGAGAAAAAAGGAATTGTTAGATGATATCATTTATGTGCACTTCACAAAGGGATTTTAATGAGCAGTAGAAAAAAAAGGATGCATATAAAGCCACCATTAATTTGCACTTTCTGATACCTCAGAGGACAAAAAAATGGGGTGATGGAAGAGCTGTTGTTTTGGGGGTTGGCTTTTTTGTTGGCTTTTTTTTTTTGCCTCTACCTGCATGAGACCAATGATATTTTACTTACTGGGGACTAGTGGGAGCCTTGAACTGCCTTCTGCATACCATCTGGCATGGGAAAGCAGCAGGTCAGACCCCGAGTTATGTAGTTTTCCAGTGAAATGGAACTCGACTGATTTACTTCTGTTCAGGATTCCTTTGCCTGTGCAAAATCACATGAAGGCTGCCGAGCTTAGTGCTACAGAGCACTGCCCCCTCCCTGGGGGTTAGGGCTCCTCTGAGGTACTGCTCCCGTCTTGGGTAGGGGTTCCAGCCCCTTGGGATGCTGCTGGGGGAACAGGTCATGTCAGTTTCAAACTAATCAAGTGATAGATTAATTAAATTCCATTTCCGAACTTCTGCTTCATATGGATGCAGTCCTGAGCCCCTCTACCAGGGCGTCACCTGCTCCTCCTGCAGGAGATGGGCTGCTTGTCCGAGACACTTTGCTGCTCCTGGGTCTTCGCAGGAGAGATCAAAAGCAGTGGGTGGACTTGCAGCAAGACGGTGAAAGGCGTACGCCATCCCTGTGTCCAGACACTTGGAGAAGGCATCTGGAGCCACGTGCTCTGCAGGAGATCTCAGAGGTGAATGCACTGAGCTGTTTGATCCTGCTTGGTCTCTGTTGCCACAGCCCCCACAGCTTTCCTTCCTCAGACATGACACAGGAATGTAGGACAGGCCCTTGAATTACCCCAAGTAGCCTTTCCAGGGATTTTCTGTTTTAAATGGAGATCTGGGCATTGTTTTAACTTTGCACAACTGCATTTTCAGCATATTTCCTGAACATTCAAGAGCTGTATCCAATCAGACATTTTTATCAGCTTTAAAGTTGAGAATGTGGCTGGAAAAAATAGTGTAGTTAAAGGCTGGTTTATCCATATAAAATAAACATTATTTTTCTCCCTTTTAAAATTAAAACCATACCCTGCCACTGTTACTTGTGCCATAAACCTTCACTAAAATGAAACAGATTAGTGGGGAAAGTGTTGATTCATATATTATTCTTTTCTCCCAACACGTCTAGTTGATACATATGGCAGCACTTAATGGCCACATAGTTTCAATCCATGCCGGCTTGACTGTTTTGCACATGTTATTTTGTGTCACTGGATTCACGTTGCACATTGCAGGTATTTTGGTAAACCAGAGCTGCCAGCTTGTTCCTGCAGATCCTGCAAGGTTTGCTTTATTCCATGTGGCAAAGATTAAATGGGTTGGCTGATTTATGGTAATAAACTGGTGAATTATTAAGTGATGTTGTACTGCCTGTTGCTGAGTCACAAGCAGAGGCCACAAGGCTGTAGCCTCATCCTGCTTGACTTCTCAGAAAGCTTGTCCCACATGACTGTAGGAGACAGACTAGGTACCTACACATAGGGCTTCGTCCTCTAAACAGAAATATTTAATGCTTTGTGGTTTTGTGGTTTTCTAACTTTGTCTTTGAAAACAGCCATGGGACCATTCCCATTTCTTACTGGGAAAGAAGAATCAAGGGACTGCTAAGTTCCTGACAAGGTGCAAGCTTGACCAAGAAACTTCGTCAGTTGCTGTTAACTAGAGGAAAACACTGTCTCTGGAACCAAGTGCTGGTTTAGCTCACTGTGAACATGGGTCTCCAGCAGTGTTAAACAGGGATATTTAGGACGCAATCAGGTTTTTTCAAATTTAGCTGCATCCTTCTTGATGGAGTTGAGCTTCAGTGTGTTTCCTACAGCCTCATTGTTAGGAGGACCCTGCTTCTTTAGTCTCTAATTAGTGTTTCCCTGGGACGCCTGCCCAAATCATCATTTCAGGATTTGGGTGGATGAGCAGAGAAGAGGTGATAGGTCATGGATTACAGTGTGCATGTAACTTTATTTTTAAGTCACATTGTTCTTCATTGTAATGCAAGTGTAAGCTGACAGATGGAAGCACAGTGTCCTTACTGAAATAATTACAATATGCTGCAGTAATTTCTCAACACTATTATATGGTGTGGTGATGGAGACAAGAACCGTGGCACATTAATAATAACAGTGCTTAAAAATAGGAACGCAGTAGCTTCTTCTCTTCCAGATTTTTTTCATTATTATTTTACAGAGGTACTTTGTTTGAGTAATTGCTGGTGATCCCCACTGATTTATCAGAGAGTGAAAGTGCATGATGGCTTTGCTGAGGGGAAGGGGAGACCTACCAGAGACCTCCTTTCTCATGTTGGTCCTCTCCCTCATCTCAGGCCTGGGTGCTCCACAATGGATTCCAAAATGCCTTGTAAGGTGCCGAGAGCAGGGTAGGCATCATATCAGTGGCAGACAAATATGAAGGCAATATGTAGCTGTGGTAAAAGAGGATCTTTTCTGTCAATAAACTGTTTCATCTCATCCCTGGCATACACAGCATATCCATGTCCTGATCAGACCATGTGGCATTTTCAAATGGCATGAGTGTTTTGAACTGCTTGGTCACCATTGCGGGGGGGGGGGGGGGGCATGCTCCGTGCTGCTGACCTTCTTTTCATTCCTGCTGCTGGGGCTTTTTTGTGCAGGAAGGAACCTAGTGTCAGCACCAAGCTGTTATTTTCAGTGCCTGTGGTAAAATTATTAGAGGCCAGTGAGTAAAAGAAATAAGTTTACCCTCCATGTGCCCCATGTGCATGCATGTTCCAGAAGTTCAACTGTATATAAATATATAATTTAAAATATAATTAATTCCTATGGAAAAATACATCTGGGGTTATATTGTCGTGCGTGCTAGGGATGGCTGAGAACACTGGATACTGGATGTGCATTGTGAGTGCAGTGGAATTAATGCAGCCTGCGTGTGCAGAATGGATTGGAATCCCTCTGACTGAGGCCATCTGGAAGGGAGCCTCATGGCTATGCAGGCTGTCTGTCTGCTCTGTCCCTGTGTCTGTCATGGAGTTGGGGGGAGAGCACAGGAATGCCCTTCTGCTCTTTGTGGTGAACATCCCGATGGGCGAGGCTATACCTGGGAGCAGTTCTCACTGCAGACTTATGGATATGGATAAAGAGGAGGAACCAGAAAATTTCCTTTTCCTTCTGCGTGGCTATTTTCCTCCCTGTTTTTATAGGTGTTTGAGGTAACGTGCTCGAACTCCTGTGCAAATTTAGCTACAGCAGCTGTCCAAGCCATTCACAGCTGAGCGGGTTTTTAATGGGTTACTGAACAGCTAATTGATCAACTCCGCTTTGGCTGCGTGAGGCAGTGGCAGCCCTAAACCCTGCCCTCCATCCCTTGTGCTTGCTGCACGCCAGTCCCGCAGAACCGCCGTTCCCTCTGCCGCACGAGGCGGGCGGAATAAAGAGGCTCTTGCTTTTGCCTTCAGACCTATTCCCCGACTCCTTGGTATTTATAGCTCCGTCGTTCCCCCCCGCTTCCGTGTCGCTGTGTCGGTCACAGCCCTGCGGGTGCGGAGGAGCAGGCGCTCAGTGCCCAGGGCTTGCTCCCGGCTCGCTGGAGGTAATTGCCGGTCACTGCCCAGCCTGTCTTGCTCGGGCTTGGCTGGAGTAAAGGTTAGCCACCTTTCTGCCAAACTGGGAGCCGCGTGCTGTTGGATGCACACCGCACGTTAACTTAGAAACCTTATATTTGGTTTCTTTCTTTATTCTATTTAAACAAATAAGACCGAATGTGGTTCCGTCTCAATGCCGCTGAATTGCAGGGTGTTGTGTCAAAAGCAGGTCTTAATTTGGTGTTGAACAATGAACTGCCAGGCAGGTTTTCCTTTCGTACACGCAAGGCAAGTTCTACGGGTTGCTGTCAAACCTACTGCCTGTAGAATGTTAAATGGCTACCTTACTCCTCTTTTTTTCTCCTTCTAAGCGGGCAGAAATATGGAATAGTGTGAACCCCTGTCAGGGAGGATAGTCTTAGCTGCGAACAACCCGTATGACTTGTTTTAAAACAACAACAGTCTGCTTTTCTAATAGGGCAAGAAATTTCCAGTGGTAATCCCATCTTAAGCTAACATAGGCAGATACTGCTCTTCCACGGGATGCAATGGTGGGGTCCCTTTCCATAAGGATTGCCTTAGGGAAATCTTTGAGTTGTTCCCCTCTCTTGTGATGTGAGGGGCCGATGGTGGTGAGGCACATACCAGCACCACAATATATAGGAGAGGAAGTACACTGTGTTTGCAAGAGATTCTGCTCCCATACACAATTCACTGTGCCAGTGAATTAAGAGCTAAAGTAAATGTTATTGTCAAGAAAATGCTGCAGTGGTACCTGACTACCCTTTGCAACCTTTATTCTGACCAGCCCAAGTTTTCCTGTGATTCTGGGAGCAATGACAGTGCAATTTTTGGCTGTCTATCTGTCTATATCTTCCTGCTAGTCCTTTGTTCAGCTCTTTCCATTATCTCTAGCTGTGTTTACAGTCCCCTTTCATAATCAATCGAGACTGCCAGTGCTGCCCACTGCCCTCCGTGCTGGCCACTCTCCCGAAAACATGGCATTGAGCAATAAGCAGCATGGGGCCTGGGTGAGGGCAAAGGGGTTGGTACTGCTGGCAGATAGCACAGAGGTATTTCCAACACATCCCAGAGGGACCTCTTGGTGAGGATTACCCACTGGTTACCAAGGAACCCCCCACAATGTCTAAATTGCTTCTGCTTTCTCTAGTGCAAAGCAGCGCTGCACAAAAGGAAGCCATGGCCTAAAGGACAAGATAAAGTTGCAGTCATCAGCTCACGGATATAGATATAAATACAGACATAATTGAACAATGCCGACTCTGGGCTCTTGTCAGTAAAAGTTCTGAAAGCATTGCTGCTGGATGGAAGCTCTGCAAAAGCCACCTCCAAGCATGAGGTGTTTCCCATTTCTGTTTTAAACTGAGAGCACTCAGATTTGGCTGTGGTTTGACTTGCTTCTCTATCCATTTTTTTCCTTTTTCTTTTTTTTTTTCTCTGTGTGTGTGCAACAGATTTTTTAAGGAGCTGTATGCAACAATGATGGTGACCTATATTGCCCAGTTGAGCTCTGAAATTTGGCAAAAAGAAACTTAAAGAAACTGTGCAGATATCTGTATATTGGTTGTCCATAGGCTGGAAGTAAATTGCCTCATAAACTTGCTTCTATCTTTGACCTTATCTTTAAAGCTTGTTCTTGCAACCTGAACATGATCCCTTCCATGTCCTCTTTTCACCCCTGCTGAATCTAAAGCCTTTTCACTCGTTTCCCTTGACTTTTTGTCTGGCCATACCTTGGCCACTTACAGTTGTCTCAAATGCTACTTGATCAAGCCTTTGCTTTCACACCATGAGGGTTGAATGATATCATCTCTCACCTACAAGGCTGAGGACTTCGGTTTCCTTGGATCGTCTGTGATACTTCCCCCAAATCGTTCTAATGCCGTGTTCTTGCTCCAAGATGTGCTGCAGCATTTCTTTCTCTGCCGAGTTCTCTTGCCAGGCAGTTTGAAAATCAGTGCCTTTTAAGATATATCAAGTTTCAGGCAAAAGCTGCCTGAAAACTACAGGCTTGCCTTTTATGTCGGGGGTGTTAGGAATTCTTGCAATTAGAGGAGGCTCTTGTACCATTGCTTTAAAGTAAAAAAAGTATTTATGTTTTCTATTTTTGTTCCTCAGAGGTACTAAAAGCTCTGCAGAAAAATAACTCATTAGCTTCCTGATGTGTTGGACGTGGTATTATTTTTAACTTCCTGGAGCAGTTGTTTTTAAGGGGTTTGTATGTACCTGGGGCACTTGGCAGTGTGACTGCTCAGTATTTTTTCCCTATCTGATTATGCTGTGCGGGTGCATGCTGCACTGACAGTTTATGGTTCCTCTTCCACATGCATCTTATCTTCCTGAAGATAGTGTCTGAAAATATCAGCTCTGTGAGGAGAGACTGATGAATTTATATCAGAAGAATCTTTTTGTCTAGCAGATCTTCAGCACAGCACGGTGTTCAGGATATCTCTTAAAAATAGAAAGTACTGGAGGAATATCAGCTTTGTCATGGCGGCATCGTTTGTCATCAGTGCCAACTTGATTTGGCTAATCCCTGGTATTAGGAGAAAGCCTGAGTTGCCCACGCAAGGTTCCCTGTGCCCCAGTTTTTAGAGAGCTTAGTGATATGATTTGGATTATTGTTTTGGAGTCTACAGCCAGACCAGCATGAAGTATGTGTACTCTCTTAACTTGTACCCAAGTGTGTTTTTCAGTAGGAATGTAACTGTGATGGTCTAAAAACTTCAGTTCTTCTGGAGATGAGATTTCCTTGTGTATTTATCTGCTGCAGGCCAATTTCATGTTATCAAGGAGCAAGGGTCATACAACAGCATGAATCCACCATCCAAAAAAAAAGCACAGGGATTGTTGCTTCCATTTTTATTACTCCCTGTGCTTGGCTCATTTCACCTCCCAGGTCTACTCCTCAAAACTGGGATGTTCTTGGTAATGCTGTCAAATCTAAAAGTTTTTTCCCATTGAATTGGTGGTTAAATTCTGGACAGTTTGATTATCCCTTGTTTTTCATCCTCCTGAATGTTTCATCCAGTCAAACACTTCTGCATGTTTCCCTGTCACCCTATTTTAACGTTTTGTTTTCCATACTGGTATTTTGCCTTATGAATGCAATGAATGGCAAGATATATTTTAGTACTGCATTATTGCCCATAGGTATTAAATTACTGGTTTGATTGTTTTTATAGGTGGTTTTTATAGCACAACTTTAGGAGGTGGTCAGTCATGCTAACAAAGTCTGTGTGAGGCACACCTCTTCAAATAATCTGGAATGCTTTCCACGGAACAATGATTACTTCCTCCTCAGAATAATCAAGAATCAGCATTGTAAAAGGTTTGTAATTTCTCCTCCATGGACTTTGTAGACCTGCAGGTTGTAAACACCATTGAGAAGAATCACTGGTGCCTTCTTTATATCGTTTTATGTCCACTATTGAATCCAATAAAATTGTCACCATGGCTCAGCATTCAATGTTCCTTCTCCCTGGGGGTGTCTGCACTGCACTGTCATTTCACAGAGAAATGTCACCATTTCTCTGCTGGTTTTGGGATGTTACCACCTGTTCAAGCTTGAGAAGATCAGTGACAAACTGGAGGCATGCATGGCATGGCAGTGGGTGGCCCCAGGGCATCAGGGAGAACCTGTGGGGAACATCTTCATGAGCCTCCACATAATCCTTTTTCATGCCCTACATGTAGTTTGTTTAGAGCTTGCTTGACTTGGAGCTTGTTAAGAGTTTGCCTTGGAGCTTGTTACAAAACATGCAAATCATATCAAAAGCTGCACGAGACATAATTTTGTACCAGTATGTACGTCCCATCCAGCACGATTTCCTCCTGTCATCCATTTCCAAGATACATTTCCACTTTAGCTCCAATATTTGGAGAGCTCTGGGTCTACATAAAGCAGACTTTCTCATTCCCACAGAAGTCTGGTGTTTCTAAGACTTTTTTGTGCTGAAGCCCCTGACCTGAATAAGGTTAGGGATCTGGGCTGCACAATTAGCACCCAATGCCAAGAAAGGAAAAGCTAAGCTTGAGCTACCATTCCCTGCTTGGCATGGGCTGGTCTGCATGGGGGGCTCTGTAGTCCTCTTGCATCCTTATGCTGTAAAGGCCATTCTTATGTCCAGACGTCTCCGAGCCTGGCAAGCAGGGGTTCTCTGTGACTGAGAAGCTTTCAAAACTCCTTCCTGCATGTCATTGTGCAGCTAGAAGCTGGGATTGCTTCCAGCTCACTGAAGACACTCCGACATTGTTCCCTCCTAATCCCCTCCTTCTCACAGAGCATGGTTTTTCGGAAGGCTAGCATGTTCCCTTGTTGGCTTTCCACGCGGGAACACAAGCGGCGGTTCCTGGGAATACCGTAACCCTGAATTAGCGATGAGCCAAGGCGGAGGGCGGCTGCGTGGTGTGATGGTGGGATGAGCCTTTGGCTCTGCGGTGCATTAGTGAGGAGGCCTGGCTAGCCAGGCTGGCTTGTGGCCGTGCTCCTCATTTATCTGCTTGCTGGCCTGCCAACAAGAAGCACAAATGTTTAGCACCGGTGGTGGGGCCGGGTTTCAGCAGGAAGAAAGGCCGTCCCCCATCCCCCTCCTTACAGCCGCTCAGAGGGTGCTCAGCACCTGGTTTGCTGTTCCTTTTCGTGTGCTGGTAGCCTGGGGAAATAAAAGCAGGTTAATGGGACAGGGAGGAGGGTGCTTTCTACTGAACTGGCTTTTTTTTTCCCCAAACCCAGATAGAGGTAGAGGGAGAGAGTGAACAAGGTAATGAATAAATAGATACATTCAGATGTCTTTACAAGGACATCTTTCTGTGCAGGGACTTGACCTTGGAGGTTTGGATTGTATCATTTATAAGATGGTGGCCTTGAGGTCAACCCACCTGATGGCTGAAGGTGCTTCTCCAGAAGACTTTGCACAGCTCTCAAGGCATTCACAAGTCCAAAGAGAAAGAGGAGTAAAGGAAATTTATTCCAGCTAAATTTTATCACCTTTTCCTGTCTTCTAGCAGGTCAGGAGATCAGGTGGAGTTAGAACTTCTGGTACATCTGGCTGTGCTACTGTTCACTCTTCCAATGTTATTAGCTGGGTGTATTTGGAGTGCTAAAGGAGATATTTAAGGAGAGGGAAGCTGGGATTGAAGCTGGGTTTTTTTTCAGGGTTTCTCCTAATGATGAGAACCTGGGAACATCTATAACCATGAGTACCAGCTGGCATGACTGGGTTCCCTAAATCAATGGTGTACAGATTATCCCTAAATCTGGCTCTGTTGGAGCCTCCTTTGCAGTGTCAGGCTCTAACTTTCAAGTTTTGCCTCTTAGGATTATTCAAAAATGGTGAAGGTAGTTTCTAAAAAAAAATTAGCAGGATTAAATTAGAGCTACACTTAACAATTTTGCAGATCTGTTGTGATCTGTAATCTCGCACTTCCTGCTTTTGTCCCTCAGAGACATGTCCTGTAGAAAAGGCTATGTTCCTGGGAGATAGGACAGCTAAACTGGGAGGTGGGTAGGATGCTTCACAGTCAGATCCCACAATGGAATTAATGATCTTGGATTGGATATTAGGAAAAATTTCTTCTCTGAAAGGGTTGCCAAGTATTGGAATAGACTGCGAAGGGAAGTGGTTGAGTTGCCAACCCTGGAGGTGTTTAAAAGACATGTAGATGTGGTGCTTAGGGACAGGGTTTAGTGGTGGACTTGGTGGTGTCAGGTTAATGGTTGGAGCTGGTGGTCTTGCAGGTCTTTTCCAACCTAAATATTTCTGTGATTTTATGGGTTGCCGCTGTGAGCTTTGGGTCACGTCCTGGTATGATGTAAAGGGCACAGCAGCAGTCGGAGACACATTGCTCCACCTCCTCCAGCTAACCCACATCCCTTTCACCTCTCACATCCTGTAGACACGATGGGTATTTCCCTTCTTCAAAGAGGGCTTTAAAGCATTATTGTGTTTTGGGATGGGGGTAGGGCAGAGAGGAAATCAAAAGCCCAGCATGCTGGCTCTGCTGACTTAGGAAATGAGATGATTTGCCTTGTGAGAGATTTCTTCAGTGCAGAGCTGGTTGTGGGGTAGTTTGTGGCAATGTTGACTAATTCCTCTTTTCCTGCCAGAGTGGGGGGGCAGACTGATCCCAGCAAAGTGTTGGCTCTGCCTCATGGTGTAACCAAACTCCCTTTGCGCGCTGTCTTTGTATCTGTGCATGCAGAAGTTGCCCCTGCTTGCTCATCAGAACAGGTTGTCTCTCTGCTTCTGGTTGTGGTCAGCAAACTTCAGCGGGTGGGAGGTTTTGTAGTGACCCAGGCTCTGGGAAGAGCACCCTGCCATCCTTTTGGATGAAGGGAGGAGCATCACTGCTGAAGATCTGTTCCAGTGTTAGCTCAGCCTCTTTTTCTACCCATGCTGACTACTAAAATGTGTCATTTTTTTGCCTGAACTATTTGTGCTTTGCTTTGAAGAGGAGAAGGGCAATTTAAAATTCTCCTTTCTGCTCCCTTCTTCTACCCTGCTTTTCTGGGAAAGCCGTCCTTAGCATTTTTCGCTGTGCTTATGTCATGAGATACGTTACATATGTTGTCGTCTCCTCCTGATGTTCTCCTAAAAGAGGAAGGCATGACTGCAGCCTTTCTTCCCCAAGGCTGCTGCTTCTTTCCTCATCCTCCTGTGTCACTACATGGTCATTTGTACATCTGGCACTGTCCAAGTGGGACCACCCAATCTTGTCATCATTGCCTTGCTGAGCATCCTGTGGACTTGGTAAAAGGTTGGTTATGACCTCTGGTGTCACCCAGAGACCCATCCTACCTCTTTGCTCCGTTAGGACTCACTTTTTTGTTTCCTCATGCTCCTATCCCCACGGAGGGTGCTGCTTCATGGCGGCCTTACTGAGATGCCAAAATTGCCGTCTTGCACTCGGCTTTTTTATTCAGTGAAGTGACTGAATGCTGCTGTACCTGCTTTCTTTTCATCATCTGTGACATGGCCAAACATTTCCTGAATATTGGAGTTTCAGGCATTGGGGAAGTGGTTGAGATTTTCCTTACTGGCTTATATGTAAATGCCACAGTAGCGTTATCATTTGCTTAGTATTTTATTGTTTAAGCTAGTGAAGCTGGTGGGCCTCTAAGGGACCACAGGCAGTTCAGCTGTAGATTAAGATTCAGGAAGCCCAGGTCCCTGATTGGCATCGTGCATGAGAGGAGCCAGCCTGATGGGGGACTGGGCCTTCCAAGATGCTATTCCATGGACTTCCCTTCATCAGGAGAACATGTGGAAGCTTTCCTTCTTGCTGGGTATCCTGACCACCTGGACTGCAAACCAAAATCAGTCCCATTGAAGTGATTAATTTGTCTGGAAGCTTCAGTGCCCTTAACATGTGCTGCACATCTGCAAAAAACTGGAATACTTAAGCCAAAGTGAATTGAAAGGAGAATTGGTAAATGGCTTCTGCCTCCAAACCCCTTCTCCTTTCTGAGCCATTAGTCATGGAGCAATAACCAGGAAAAGGAATGAAATCACCTTTTGGATGCTGTGCAGGTATTCTAGAGTTATGCCCTATTAAAAGTTCACTAAATGCTATTAACCTTTCTTACACTGCTAGGACTTACATAACATCAGGAACTTTTTTCCCTTACAGTGCTGCAGAGGCTGTGTGGTGTGTGTGTGCTATTTTTCTCTTTTCTCTATAAAGCAAAAAAGACATGCTGTTTTTGCTTAAGCAAGGGAGATAAGAGAACTTCCTCTTATTCAATCCTGTGGCAATGCAATCCCGACCATATACTACCCAGCTGAATTTAGGCATGTCGAGACATCTGCCTTTGGCAATTTTTATTTTTATTAGTGAGAGAGAGTGAGAGTTAGTGTTTCTCCTCTTTCAGTGTGAATCCTAGTAACCCCTAAGATGTCTGGCTGGATCCCTGCCTGTGCAGGGTTATTTCAGTTCAGGGAATGCACACTGCTGCAGCTCGTGGCAGGCTGCATCCACTCACAGGCAAAGCGCTTTAAATCTTTGCCCTACACACACTGTGTAGCACAAATAAGAAGATGCTGAGAATCCTGTGTTTAACAAAATCTCCTTTCCATGGCTCTTTGAAGAGCTTTAAAAAGATTTTTTTTTTTTTTTAATCCTCAACAAGCTCAGTCTTTTAAAATTAGAAGGATTTGGGATTTTGCTTTTAAGTTTACCTGTACTCTCTCTAAAGAAAAACCTTTGGTGACAGAGCAGTGGAATCGTGTTTATTGTCCACTATTATGCATCTGGTAAAGCTGACACGACAAGTCCTCCTTTCTTTAGACCTTAAATCTCCTTTTTTTCCTAGTGGATACTAGCAGGCTGGTTAAATAGAATTCCTTCATAAATGCAGTCCTCTACAATTTATTAAATAGTCATTTCTACAACTTTGTATAACAACTGGTTACATACCTGCACTGCAGCAGTTGTGACAGGCAGGTTGCAGGCATCAGTGTTTATTAAGAGCTTTAAAATAAAATAATGACCCTTTCCCTCCTCCCAGTCTTTGTGATTTCTTAGGTGTCTGCTTTTGGTTTGAATTCTTGTTTATTTTGGCTTGTTTTTTAAATAGCATGTGGCCATTTAAGATTAAGCTGCAGCTGTTCAGCGTTTGGGGATTTGTTTGATGCCATTTGAGAAAGAGACAGCCTTGGACTTCTGTTGTTTAACAGGGCCTTGCTGAGAAGACGACTCTGACACTTCCTGTTGCTGTCCTCTGCTTCTAAACTACCACTTGTCATCCACCAGGTTTTTCCTCTGCCTCCACCTCCATAATTAATCCTCCAAAGACTAGGGCTTGCAGTTTGTAATCAAAATTATAGCTAGGAGCTATTTGACTAAATGGAGGGGGGTAGAGGAGGAAGGGGGGCTACAACAAAAATCAGAGGAATGATCCAAATAGTGAAGAGTAAATGCTGAAGTAATGAATAATGCACTCATGCTGTCCTTAAGTCGGAAGTAGGAGCCCTGTACACTCTATAATTAGCACTTATATAGTGTATATGCATTCCTGCACTGTAAAATGTCTAAATGAGGAACTAAAACGTGAGGTGGTCAAAGTGGAGTAGACTATGGCTGGGAGCTGTAGCCACTCTGGGTCTGTCCCACCTCCATCTCTGACATGATGCTGGACGAGTGCTGTCACTTCCCTGAGGCTTCAAGCACATCCTGATCACTGAAGGAGCAGCAGCACGTGTCTCTGAGATCTCCCGCTAGCCGCTTGTTACTCTTTCTCAGCACCCGGAGCTGATCCAGGTTAATCTGGGAGCTTCTTGTCTGCCGAGTAAATTGGCTTCACTTAAACAGCTGCTGAATACAGCTTGCTGAGCAGGAGTGGTGACTGCTCAGACCACGCTGTCTGCAGTTGCAGGAGACAGCCAGACCACGCCCTGCCTGTTTGGGGCATCACCACTTGCTGCCTGTGTAAAGCATGGGGAAGTCCACAAGGAATGGTGTATGAAGACGTTAACTTTAAATTACACAGGCAGGAGAGCTGCTTTGTGGTGGGAACATTGCATGGGAGAGGTTTTCCACGTGGCCACCTCTGGCATTTGGTCAGTCCTGCTGCCCATTGAGGGAGACAGAGCGTGGATGTGGCCATGGTGCTGGCACTAGGAGCAGGGTGCCTATGCAGTGCTGTTGTGTTTCAGCATGATGCTGCTCTGCCTGGCCCTGTTCAGCTGTGCTGTACTATTCCTTATCAAATCCAAGACTGACGCTAATTCTCATTTGTTGACTTTTTTTTTTTTAAAACCCTCTGACAAATACAGGGGTTCTGTTTGCCATGAAGTCGTGACTCATGCTCTTGAAATTGCAGGAATTGCTCTAGAAATGACATGGAGTTCTGCCTTCATTGCTGTTCTGCCCATTCACCTGGAGTTTCAGGAGGCTCCACTTTGATGGCATTCCTCTTGAGCTTCCACAGCACATAAGCTTTTCCCTACGACTGAGGAGAAGCTGTGAGCTGTCATGCTTCTGTGCACAGACCTCTGCTGCAGGGAAGCATTTGCTAGGCAGGCTGCTGTGCACAGTGCTTCTGCAGACATTGACCAAAAGATCTGCTTTTGTAACAGTGCCAATTATCGCAGGCAATGTAAGCTTCTGTGTATATGCCCATGTAACACTCTTGATTTGATACTTGCTATTCCACATATAAGTATGCCACAATTTAAAACTTTCTGTGATAACATCCATGACAGAAACTTAAGATTTTTCCTCTTCTCTAGGAGAAATAGATCACTTTAATGAGGCTCCTTAACTGATGGAGTTTGTCCTGATCTCAAAGTCATAAGATACTAGAACAAAGAGGCTGCTGTGATAAGTGAATATAAAGTAACTCAACTGTGCTGTTTGCTAAGCACATTATGGAACAGGGGGAAAAGCCTTCTGCTGTGCATTCTTCAAGGGAACTTTTAACACGGCACGTTAATAAACCCATGCCAGAAAATGCCACACAGTTTAGGACCTCGGCAGGAGCTCAAATAAAGGATTAGTTGCCCTCCACCTACCTCATTCCTGAGGTGTGACTGATTTGACTCTGGTCTCGCCGTCGGTGAGACATCCCTTTTGCGTATCTTTTGGCCAAATATTTCACGACAGCATGTCATCTGCTGTGGAGGGCAGCTTCAGTCTTGACAGCAGGCTGCAGCCCAGAAAGCCTGGGGACCACCAGATGAGATGCTTACAGGGACAGTGATGGCATCCTGTTACGTGAGATGAGAGCAGCAGGGAAAGTGGAGAAGCCCTTTGCCCTCCTTACCATGTGTCTCTAAAGAATCTGGCACAAGCTGCTGTTGGGGCAGGGGAAAGAAAACATCACTTGACCCCTGCATCTAGTCAGATAAGCCACTTCCTTTGTCAACAAAGATCGTTTGTGGCAGTAGATATTGGCCATGCAGGATAATTATCCTTAATGCTGAGTAATAAGTTATTATGCTCTATAACAGTGTGTAATTTGAGGGAGTGGCCATCATGGCAGATGGTAGCCCTCGAATCCAGAGGATCCTGAAGAAACTCAGCTGTGTCAACGAAGCTCTGTGAAGCTCAAATGGAAGCCCATAGCCCAGCACTGCAGGTAAATAACTCCCTGCTTTAGTACAAGTGGGCAGTTGGTTGGTTTGAGATCTTCAGAACAGACAGTAAAGGAAGCTTCCTCACTCAGAAGCTGGTGCAGCACTGGAAGATATTATCTCAAGGTCGTGGTGCTTTGGTGTTTTAGAGGTTCTCAAGACCTCAGCTGACCTCACGGTAGCCCCGTGTTGAGGACATTGCTGCATCAAATGGTCTCTTGACCAATGCTCCTGTGTTTGTGCTTCTGCAGTACGGCTAGAGACAGGCACACAGGATTTGGTTGGTAGAGAGTTCTTCTCTTTTCCACACACAGTCTCAAGGAACTTTCTGAGATGCAGTAGAAAAAGTGAATGGTAGCAGCCTGTGGAAATAGGCCATAGTCTGTCTGGCTGCATGTTTATGTTGCTTACACTTTCTTTCTGAGTGGTCTGTCCCTTCTGCTTCGTGTATTTCTGCCAGCAAACTGAGTAGAGGCTGGTTTGAGGACAGCTGTTGGCCGGCAGAGTGTCGACTCAGCCAGTTTTTCTGACTTTGAGAACTGAGGACGGATTACATTTGCTCCTGGATTAGAGTTACAGCTATGTGATGCATCCACTGAAGGTTTAAATGAAAACCTTTCTGTGTTACTCTGATACTCAGAGCAGAGGCTATATGCGGTTGTGGCTTTTGGCTAACTGGAGGCTTAAGCTTCACATAACCCTCATCACACTTCAAAGTCATTATTGAAGTACAAAACAACTGGACTGATAGAAAGACCGTCTGGTCTGTTATTTGGGTTAAAGTTATATAAATGGCACTTCAAATGCCCCATAAGCTAAATTCCCTTTTCTAATGCAGTATCATGTGATGTTGTAGATGAAGCTGATAGGATATTTTTGTAATTAGCTCTTAGAAAGAAGGCTTTTAACTTCTTACCCTTATTTGACAGGTAGTTTTCTTATCTAATTTGTGCTTTCTGTGGGCTCTTGCAGATGCAACCTCAGTGTTGGCTGACTGTTGTTTTCTGACTACAATATTCTTTGCATTTCTGGCAACCTAAGACTGTAAACAAAATTCTTTATGGCTTAACATCAACACCACTTGTAAATAGTAGTGAAGAGTGACAGAAGGCTGAGATGTCTTCTGTGGCTTTTCTGACATTTAAAGGCTTGAGTGCATGCAAGATGGAGGAATGTCATCTTCACTGGTATGCACAACTTGGTTTTTCTGCCTGTGCTACCTCTGGCTCGCTTCTTTTCACAGTTTTCCATTTCTTCACTTTTTGTTTTGGACTGTGCAACTGACCTCTGCTTTAGGAGGATGTATGTTCATATTTTTTCAAAGCTTGGGTTGTTCTGTTTTCAGTAACCTTTGAGTGGGGTAGCTGAGTGACAGTTTTGAGGAACTCTCATCTGTTGTGCCCTTTCCTTCGCCATATGGGATAGATGCTGTAAAGAGAGCACCCCAGTTGCTGGCAGTGGGTCCTGACGCTGTTCCTGTGTGTGGAGCGGCAGATGGCTGTGCTGACTGACGCTCCACTCTGGTGACGTGCAGACTTGAGAGCGTTAGGCTAGGCCTGGGCTGGAGACACTTGTTGGAGTAGTAGTGCATCAGTGGTATCTCGTTAAACCCACGCTTTCCCCCCTCTCATGGTGACAAGGTCTCAGTCACCTTGACAAAGCCTCTGGACGCCTGCCCCTTGCCCTAGCAGAGCACTGATGTCAAGGTCTTGTCACCAGCTTCCCAAGCTCCACTCTAGGAATACGGGTGGGCTGGCTTTTGGGCACAGAGTGGGAAGTCCTTAAAACATACGGGCTGTCTGCTAATACAGTTTCTGCTGTTTCCCACCCGTTATAATGATGCACTTCATTTTAGCCTTTTTTGTCGAAATGTCCTTGAATTTGTAAGACGACATAAGCTGCTTGTGAAAGCCATGGAGAAAAGTGCACTTGACCAAAGCACTGCTCTTGGTTTCTGTAGTGCTCCCTTTCCCTCATCACAGTGCCTCTCCTCGGTAATTTTGTAGGATCTCTCAGAGCATTTATTGTGCACATTCTTCTGTTTTAATACCCAGTGTTTAGCATCTTCCACCACTTAAACAATTCCAGTTTGGCACGAAGTCTTCTGCAAAAGATGCGCATATGAAATGCACAATGGCTGTGGTGCTTTGCCCGCCTCTTGGAAGTAGTAGCCAGCTCTTGAGGGTCAATCTCTTTCTTAAGAGTGTGCTGTAAAAAATTGTAGAGTTCTGTATCCAGATTCAGCCAGGAAGCTTCAATACTCTTTGCACAACACCAGGCTAAATCTTTGTGGCGCTCAGATGTCATCAGCTGATCATGGTTGTGCTGCCATAAAGCTGCAGCATTGCTCTTGAGCAAGTACTTTGCAAAACAAGCTCACTTTCACTGTATTCCTTTGTAATGAATTTAACTGCGTGAATTCATTTCTCTGAGACAAGGCTGTGCATGTATGGCAAAGTAATACTGCCTTAAATTTCTGAGGCTGAATAAGGGGCCATGATGAGCTTTCATATAAGAGCTTGATAGCATATGGTAGGTTCGTGTACCTAACAGAGAAAGAGAAGCAGGCTCTTTCAAATCACATTTTATTTTGCAGGGACATGGGTTTATTTTTAAAGTAGAGTCCCTATTAACCACTTTGCCTCCCAAGGCCCCATAATTTTGCTGGAACCTTTGTAATTCATGGCAGAACACACACATGGTAATGTGGTGGTGTGCCCTTTCCCAAGCATATCCATTTATTTAACTTGAGGCTACTCAGTTTTTCCACTGCTGCAGTAGGGCAGGATTGGGTGGGAGAAGGTGCTGTTTCTGGAACTAGGACTCTCTACCCCAGCAGGGAATGAATCAGAAAATCCAGAAAAAGAGCCAAATGCCAGGGACTGTGGACACTATAACATAATGCCTATATTTGGAAGCTCTAAGTCACCTTTGATTTTTATGGCCTTCTAAATTTTTGTTTTCAGTGTTGGTCTCCTCCCTTGTTGGACAGATTTGAATAATTCAGTGCAAGTTAAATAAGCTGTTCATGTCCAGTTTTAATGACTCAGAAGAAATCAATGTTGCCACAGACACAACTGTCTCTGTGAGTCTTTCTCTTCCTGTGGAATTATAAGGAAACAGGCATCTTTTGAAAAATTAAAAAAGTAAAATCCTGTGACTGTGGACATTATACAGAGGATTTTGCCCAACTTCCAAACAACTGAGCATAAGGTGAACTGGTTTGGATGCAGACATTATTGGTCTTCGCTAAATGTAGTAAGAAATTAAATACTGAGGAAGAAAAGTGCATTTTGTCATTATATGAATTAAGCTAAAAGCTGACTCCCCCCTTCCTTTAATGCAGGCAACTGGTTTTGGTTTGCTGTCTGTCAGCAGTGAGTTCCAACAACTGCTGTAACTTTTTTGTGCATAGATATAACACACATATGCACACACATGCCACTTGCAGTAGTACTCTCTTCTGTTTATGCCTGAATTATTATTATTATGTAGTGAAGTGTTTGTCACAGGAGCAATCAGTGAAGGTGGAGGTGGAAGTGATGACAAAAGCTTGCTGGACTCTCACCCTAAGTTTTGAATGATTTTGGGAGTTCGGCATTGCATTGCCACTGCATGTACCTGGTCTCTGTTGGTATTTATGTGTGGACAAGATTGCTGTGTTTAGTATAATTTAATGTAGCTATTTGACTTGCTGTTTCTTTATTCATTAGGCTACTACTGTGTAGTCATTATGTTCCTGGCAGTCCCAGGCCTTCTGTGGTTTCATCTCATGCGTTTGGGAATTTGGGACATATTTTCAGCTGCCTAGTCTATTTTAAACTCTCTTAAAATTAAAAAAAAAAAAATCAACAAATAATGGGTTAGAACAGATTGATCCTTTTGAGCCATTTGCCTAATTAACCTTTGCCTCTCAGGAATCAGCTTTGATTCTGTTCAATCAAGTGCAATGTATCCCAGCCCTTAATAACCAGCATTTCTTCTGAGGACCTTGGAAGTCTTCCCTGACTTTTACTTTTCTAACTGCTGCCACTCTCCTGGCATCGCACCAGTTTGCAGGGACTGAGTTGGAGAAGGACAGGAAAGAATAATAACAGAATATCAAGAGAAAACACCATAGGATGGCCTCTAACTTAGTCAAGTGTTTCTGAAAAGTACTGTTAGCACAGCGCTTGAGTCGTCAGTACTCTGCACCTCAAATGCAGATTTATGAACCTAATAAGGAAAGAAAGGACAGAATTTACATGTGCATTGCATGCACCCAAAGGACGACCCTTCTGTGACTTCCTCTAGTGTAAAAGTTTGAGGGAATCTTCTGAGACACTTTATACAAGTAGAAATTATGTCCTGTCTCCTTCCCCCCTTACCTGATAAAAGGAAATAATTAGGCCCAAGATCTGGTCCTCTGTGTGGAGAAATAGGTAAACAGGATTTTTCCCTGTTGCTCCTAACCCCCTCTGTATGATAGAACCCCCCAGAATTTGCACAAGTGTCCTGAAAAAGCATCACTGCCTCACAACTCAGGAGACACCTTTTCTGGGTAAATGGATGAGAGTGATGTTTCTTTAGCCTCACAGAGATGTTCTGAGTTTTGAGCAGCTCCCCTCTTAATTTTGCTAAGTGTGACCTGCTCTGCTTACTGATGTAGTGAAAGTCTGTATGCACAGCAGCATGGATTTCATCCATTTGGAAATAGCTTGGGTTGAGTGTTTCCAAAGAGGTGGTCAAGAAGGCTTCCAGGTCTTATTATACGTGAGCATTCACATGTTTCCTGCAGTTGGTTGTGGTTTGTGTCATTGAGCATGTTTTATTCCCTTCCAGAATTCTAGGAAGAAGTTTGCTGTTCTTGCAGCCTTTTTGGTTTTTCTCTCTTGCATTGGGAATACACAATGCTCAGAGTTTGTGAATCATCGTTCTGTTCCTGCAATGATACAGCTGCACTGAAACCACAGCATCAGCTGAGCATAAATCAGATCCTCAGTGCAAAGTTCGTAGGTCCTGCAAAGTGATGGCTTTGATGCAAGTTTAGGCCAGAGAACAAAAAGCAGAGAGCATCCCTGAGCCCAGGGAACCACTGAAATAGGAAAGGAAAGAAATGAACTCTTTCAATTGCCTCCTGCCTTGTAATGCTGCTGTTCTCCCCCTTCAACTCTCAGTAGTAACCATCCATAATTCATGTTTTCCCTCTTCCAGTTCCATTACAGTTTCCTTTCTCCCCATGACAAATACTTCAATCACTCACATAATGTAATAGGATCCATGAATGCAAACATCAGGGTGGGAGTGTTTGTGTGGCCTGCACTGCATTGCCAATTTGCCTGATGGATTTCAGCTTCTCTGCTCCTGCCATTTACTCCTGGTTCCCTTTCCAACTGCAGTGCATTTTGGTTTCAGACCATGCTGCAGGCAAATCAGCAATGACTAGACATTGAAGAATGTCTGCTTTTATCCCAATGAGGAAGCTGCAAAAAAGTAGCCCTAAATAAATTCACCTATACATAGTTGTGTATATATTATATAAATAATAAAATGATATATAACATGTATATGATCTTTTTAATGTGTATCTATATTATAGATAGATATAAATACATTTAATATGTAAATGCAGCTCCCCGATTTTATCATAATTTCTTCTTACTGTAGACACATTTTTTCCTGAGAATCTTCCAGCATATTTTGTTGTGCCATTAGCTGGCAGTTAGTCCCAAAGCAATATGGCATGGTATTCCCATCCAAGCCCATCAGCTTACTTCAGAAACCCTCTAGTGGCTTCCAGCAGCTGTTAAGATGTGGCAGTGGACACAGTTTTTCCTTCCATTTGAGGAGTGATTGAGAAGATGCAGATGCTTTTATTGGAAAAGGAGAAACTGGTTTTTTTTCTCATCCAGCTTCACAGAGGCAGATGAAGGAAGTGTAGGAGGGTGAAAGTCATTGCCCATGCTTTTCTTTCCTCCTTCTGCTTTTGTTTTCATGGGAGTGTGAGTGAAGAGGGTCTTGGGGGGAAAAGACAACTCTGTAAGTGGGATATGCCAGCAAAAATACAGTCTTTTTACAGTGCATGATCCCTTTGCAGCCCCAGGGTGTTTAGACTTGCTCCCCCATAATCTCACCATGTTAAACATAGTCTGCCATGCTGTTTGTGGGAGCCTGCTATTCTTTCATCTACCCTTGTGCAAGATAATCATGACAGGGGCAGACAGAGTCAGTAAGAGGAGCCTTGGGTCACCTTAGGCATTAGCAACAAGGGACAACTCTAGCAGCAGGTCTGTATTTAAAACAAAGAGCCAAACAGCAAAAAAAAAAACCTCACCCCCACTCCCTCTATACACACCACCCTCACCACCTCCCCCCACATTTGTTTAAGCCACAAGATTTGTGTTTTTCTGTGTTTGTCACTTTTGGGCTGTTACCTTTCCTCCATGTGTTTCTCTAAGCATCTGCCTATGCTTAAAACAATTAGAAAACAGATAATTACAGCCCTTAACCTCAGGCTGTTGCCAGCTGGGGCAGTGAGGACCACCACAGCCCTGAGAGGGAACACACACAGGCGTGGGTAGCTTCCCCATCCTTACTGTTACTCACCCTGTCGTCCAGCAAATGCGGAAGGAAAAGCAGGGGCTGTGGTGGGAACGGTGAGGAGCGTGCCCTTCCAGCAGCAGGACTGGAGGAGACTAAGGTGAGGGATGGGGAGGGCTGGCAGCTGCTGAGGAGTGCTCCCTCTCAGCTACCAGGTACCATTAGCACAGCTCAGCTGCATTTTTTTTTTTCTTTTTTTAGTCCAACTGTCATGTTTCATGCCCATCTCTTAGGGCAGAATAGATTTATGAGTAAGGCTGGTTTGGATAGGTTTGCAAATGCAATTTTGGCATACAAATTTGGTGGCCCAAGTGGTTTTGTCCTGTTCTTTTTGTTAACTAACTCACACATGCATCTGTCAGTAAGTACTTCAGGTACATGCATTCATGCTCTACTCTTAGATATGTCAGTGATCCATAAAACTTTATTGTGGGCCATAATATGTTTGTGGAATCTTATCTCAAGAACAAAGAGGAAGAGTTTGTGGACTAAAAGGAGGGGAGAAAGGAGTTATTTAATGTTGCTCTAATTGGTTTGGGATTGAGTGGGTTTTGTGTGGGCTATTTATAATAATGTCTTTGAGTCTAGCTGAAGCAAGATTTGGTATAGCTGTATGCTAAAGAAGGAGACAGAAAAGCAAGAGAAGTCAAATGGCGTTTCTCAATGTCGTTAACTTCAGGCTTCTGCACTGGCTGATAAAAGCATGAAGCTTTTGGAAAAACTCAGGCCTTGAGCAAAGGTATGTAATTGAGCTTTTGTAGGGCACTGTCATGAGGCCAAGTGTTCGCTTAAACACTTCACTCAGTCTCTGATTGCTGAACTTAATGCTTCACATTTTCCTCACTTTCTCCTCTTTCCCTTTTCCTCAAAATTACCAGGTTCTGCACTGAATGGCTGCACTCGGCTCAGCAGAAATAGGTCACTGTGCTCATTGATGCTCTGCTTTGGGGACCCTCTCTCTTGATAGTGGCAGCCAGGTGACCTGAGTCTGTAATGGCTGCAGTTCTAGTTCTCTGCAGGGGCAGTCCAGAAACTGACTGTAATTCTAAAAGCCTTTCTACCCCTAAAGCACCCTTCAAGCTGGTTTTGAAGGAAGCAGCTTCTCTTCCTCAGGTGAAGACCTGAGGTGCATTCTGCATGGATGGATCTGGGATCAGCCTTGTGTGGCAGTCCCAGTCTATCCCATCTGCCTTGCTGCAGAGCCATAGGTTCACTGGCTTGCAGGCAGATGACCCTGCAGCAGTTCTTAGGAAAGCCCCAACATTCCCCATGACAAGAGCAGATAGGATTTTGTGGGCAATGTGAATTCAGGCTGGGAAGTGGAGCTCGGTGCAAATGAAACATGAAAGCCACCATGAAAGTGGTCCTGATGGCTCATGGTAAACAGGAATGCACCAGCCAGTAAAGGACCTATCTGAAAGTTTGTAGCCTTGCAAAAGACTGCCAAAAAGACTTAAATTACTGCTGGGTTTGTGGCGTTAGAAAGAGAAACCCAATGCTGCTTGTTTTTGAGTAGGAAGACTTTGAGGAAAGGATTGCAATGATACCCTGAGGTGTAGAAATGTGCTGTAGCTATAGCCATTTGCTCAGCACTGTGACTAATCTTCTGGAAACCTAAAGGAATTCCCTTAGTGGAGAATGCTGTGCGTCACCCATGGCCAAAAAAAGAGGGAGTCATGTGTTTCCTTGACAGCACATCATGTTTGCATATTTTCAGTGCTGGAGGAGAGTCCTTCATCCTGATCACTGCATGTTTTCAAGTATTTTGAGTGTGCCTGGGATGCCAGGATATTAATTTCAATAGCTTTGTTTAAATAGATCACGTAAGTAATTCAGTCAGTATTTTTAATAGAGTTTCAGATTCAAGCAGAGCCATTTTCAGTATAGCTTCTCATATTACAACTTTTTTAACCAGTATATTTTAAAGCTGGTAGGTTAGAGCAGGCTCTCCAGGAGCCATAAGGTTTCTTTGGGAAATACAATTTTTCTACAACTTTATTCATGAGTTAATGTTTGCACAACATGGGTGAGGATGAAAGAAATAATGCCAAGGATATATATCTAAAATATGTATCTAAACAGAATTCTTAAGTGTTGTATTGTAGGCTGCAAGAGCTTGGGCTTCAGCATTGGCTTTTGGTAACTCTATTTGCATTTCATTTGAGATTTTTTAATTGAAGAGTTCCTCCCAATCCCACCTCCCCATCCAGTTACTGATGGTATTCCCATCTCCTTTGAAATCCTTGGTGAACAAAAAAGCTACAAACAGCAAATGAAGTTATGAGCTGCTCTCAGTGGTTGTAAGATTGCTGATGTAGTGCCTAAATAAGCAGCCTGATTTCATTTGGAAGCATCAAATGCCTAAAGTAGCAGCCTTGAAAGAAGCTGCATTTCCAAGCTGACATTGCATCAAGTAGCACATACTAATGTTGCTTGGAACTGCTGGAAGAAATAGCAGTAAATAACTGGTTATCAAGAGCAATTTTCCAAGTAGTGGGCTGTAATCCAATGGACAGACACGGCGTCTGTGATGGTGCCTTAACACAAGAAGGATCTTGCAGCTGCTTGTATAAAGGCTGATAACTTGTGTTCACAGATTCCTTTTGGCCAAGAAAAAATACCTGAGGTGTTTTCAGGTGTCACCTGAGGAGAAAAGAGTAAAGTAGTGGGTGGACATTGATCTCTTAATTTGTAACAGCAGAGGAAGTATTTTCCTCTCCAGGAATCAAATCAATGTTGCTGCAAATGTAGCAACTTTGAATTGAGATTTGATTCTGAACCTGCATATGCAGTATCTCTGCAAGATGTAAACCCCTTGTATGGTTCTTCACCTCTGAACAAGGGTACAGCATTTCCATAATATAATGAAATAAAGTAAAAAGATTCCTGCTTCCTGTTTCATTACTTGCTTCTTTGTGACAGGATACTTTGTTTTAAATAAATACATACCACTTGAAAAAGTTCTTGTGGGGCTTTACAGGTGTACATGGGAAGGAAGGTAGGTTTTTACGGTGAGATGATAATTTTTAATGAAAGTGGTACTTGCTTTTGGGGCAATCTACATGTTTCTTCTGCAGCTATTGAGTGTCAGATAACTCACAAATAACGTTCTAGAAATAAATCAGTCAATGGGTAGAAGCATCCGCAGCCTTGACTGATTTGATTAAGTAACCAAAAAGTCTAGCTTCAGAAAGAAAAAGACCAAAGTAATTTGCATGTCCCAAGACATGTACACACAGACTTGAAGCCACCTTTGCAGGTGGCTGTGAGCCCCTTAATGCATCCACGTGTGTGTTAGTGTGCCTCCCTCTCCCCTGTCCGGTGTTTTTCTCAAGTGCACTGCAACAGAGGTGAGTGAAACCAAAATGAAGAGGTGACTCCTCAATTCAGAGACAGGTCTTGACCGTGGCTGCATTGTTCCTGCCTGGGTTATTGGACGTTGTTCTCCAAGGTGCATCAGCTGAGGCTCCTTCTGAGTTGGACACAGCACTGCAGTGTTTTTTAAATGGAGCTGCCTTCTTTGCTGGCTGCTCAGCCCATCTTTATTTTGCATCCTGGCTGAATTACAAGGAAAATTATTTTTAAAAGTACCTTGGATTTGTTTTGCACTTTCTCTAAGTGCCTTCCAGTTCAGCTGAATGTGTATGTGTGCAGCCTAGTGTGTTCACCAAACAGTAACACCAAATCACATGTCCCCTGCTACCATAGTGGTTGGGCTTTAATGGAATACCTTTTTCATTTTCCTGATTATCCCATTGTTTTCTGAACCATCTCCATCCTCTTTGTCTTAGTAAAGGTGGTCTCTGCAGACTAGAAATGTATTGTCTGTGGCTATTTTATAATTCATTGGATATAGGCTTTTTATGATACCTTGAAGACACTGAAAGCTAAAAGTCCATTAAAGTGAAAGCACATTGGTGCTTAGGGATTAGGCTGTGAATACCTGCAGTGGAAAGCCATAGGAGGACAGGACTAGAACTATGCTTTGCCAGCTGCTGTTGCAGGATGGATGTACATAATTAGCATATAAGGTGCCAGTGGATGCTCAAGAATTATGCAGTATTGCTCTGAGGTTTTGAAAGGTTAATAAAACTTTTTGTGTTATATCCTTTGGCAGACTTCTATGTTGACTATTCACACCTTCTTGAATATGAGCTTTTTAACTATACTGGCTTTTTACTCTGTCTATGTGCAGGGTGGTGAGAGTAATTTAAACAATATTTATGCGCATCATTTGATTCTTCTATTGCCATGCAAATGTTTTTGTATCCCCGGGTAAAGGAAATTATCCTCTGGAGTCCAAGGATAATATATTAAGTGACTGGGTTTAAGGCTGGGTAAGGGAAGTGAGCCTGTGGAGTTACAGTACAGGTGCAGAATCCTGCTTGAGTGACTCTCATAGCCTTGTTGAAGTGAATGAACTTCAGTGTGCAGGATTTAGCCCCTAGAGGTAAACTTAGAAAAGATTCAGTAGGTGAAGAAATTTGAGATTTATTAGCAAAGGGCATTACAAGAATAATAATTGTGGATTATCTTTCTACCCTAATTTTAAATGGTGGTGCACATTTCCCTCATCTCTCCCTCAAATTTCTTGAGCTGGGTTGTTTTAATTACAGCACCTCATACATAATGTAAGTCCCTGGGAATGGCTTTTTGGGACTCGTAGAAGCCTGTTGACAGTGAGGAACAAAGTTGACTATAACTGATAGAAATGTCTAGAATATTTTTCTCTGTTTGTCATTCAGAAGATCCTTTGGTGTTAATTTGGGATATTACAAAAGTAATGATTGATGCAATTTCACTGTAAGGAGAATTCAGATGGCTCGTAATTTGGAAACCAAAAAATATCTGCTTGTGATGGTTAATTCAAGGCAAACAGAGTGACGTCGTCTCTCTTGCTTTATTTTGTTTCATCATGAGCATTTCTTGTATTTCTTTTGTCAAGAGAGAAGATAAAAAGAGAGCTTCAGTTCTGCTGTTTCTTCGATTTCTGTAATCCTTGCAGTGGAGTGATTAATTCTCTTTTTCTCTCTGTTTTTTCTTACAGTATCAAGCTTTTGGCTGTGCAGGAGCTAGCTGACAGAGAAGCATTGGAAAAGGTATTAAAAACTACATCTTATGCAACTATTGGAACACATTTAAGCTCTTAAAGCCCTCTCTGTTAGTTGTGCTTCCTAACTTTATGGAATACCATGCTGCACAAAATAGGACATCTTCCTAGCTGCACAGTGCATGAAGGCAGAGGGTCGATGTATTGTCTAAGCTGACCATGTGCTTTTGGTGTTTTCTGATTTTACAGCAAGCTTGGGGTAAGCAATGCTTAATAATAAGCAGTAACTAATAAAATCCAGTGTTGCTCTTCATCCAAGGGTATTGCAAGCACAGCAGGCTCAGGTCAGATACACGGAAGAAATTCTGTACTGTGAGGGTGAGAAGGCACTTGAACAGGTTCCTCAGGGCTGTGGATGCCTCATCCCTGGAAGTGTTCAAGGCCAGGTGGGATGGGGCTCTGAGCCACCTGGTCTGGTGAAAGGTGTCCCTACCCATGCAGGGGGCTTGGAACAGATGATCTTTAAAGGTCCCTTCCAACCCAAACTTCTTCTGGATGAAGAACCAAATTTCTTACTGCTTTATGATTCTTCTGGCCTGGCATGTAGGACTGGATTCCCAGTGCCCATACTGGGACCAGTGGCTTCCCTTCACTTTCTACACTAACTCCTTCACCTGCAGGAGCAAGGAGCCAGCTAAGAGGCAGCATGAGAGAGTTTTTAGGATGCGAAGAAAACAACTGGATTCTGAGCCCTGTTGGAAAAACTGCTGTCTTAGAGCAGGCTGGTCCTGAGCTGGTCCTCACCCTGGCAGCCCCTCTGTGGCGTGGCAAGGCTCGGGGAGGAAGGAGCAACCCTTCTCCTGCCTTGAACGCATCCTTGTCTGTGTGAAGGAGGAGGTCCTGCCCTGCTGTGTTCAGGCTGCATCTGCTGGGTACTCTAGAAATAATGAGTCAGATGAAATACAGCATCAGTGGGTGCTTCAGCCTTGTGCTTTGCCACTGACTGGAGAAGCATTTCACCGAGGTCCTCCACACTCCCCAGTTAATTCACACGGGGCATCTCTTCACCGGTGTTCGTGAACTCTGATTTTGACATGAAGAGGTAGATTTTGATAAAAGGCAGTGACAGAGGACTATGCAGGATATATTGTAGCTTTTCACACGTGAACAAGACATGGTTCTCAACAACTCACTGTGCAAAACAGGTTGATATTGGCAGATTTTGATCACTTGCAGCAGTCAGATTCTCTGGCCCCTCACACCCTGTACACTTCCCACCTTTCCAACAGACCCATACTTGCCTTTGGCCTGATGCCTCCAAAAACATGGCCTGGCAAGGTTAAGTGACTTCAGCCTGATGGGAGTGGTGGTTTGAGGCATTGTCTGGAGCGCTGCAGGAAGCTCTTCAGAAAGGCTCAGCCTCAGAAAAATGATCTTTCTAAATTGGGCTCTCTGAATATTTGATATCTGCTTTCATACAATGCCAAGCTTAAAGAATTTAAAAGGCCAGTTTAGCCCTATGGAAAATAACAGGCTTGAATTATGTAAGTTCAAAGAAATTTGCTGTCTTTATTTTTTAAGTACAGGAGGGGAAAGAAACCCACAGAACAGAACAAAATCCCCTGTCCAGCCTGCTTGCAGAGTCAGGTTTTGAGAACACTGTGCTGAGTTTTGTATTCTTAAGTCATTATTAATTAATTTCAGCATTATACTGCAGGAATATGGAATATTATTAAATGATCATATTTTAATATTTATTCTAAGGTGGGTTTTTCTGGTTTTCAAAGGGAAGTTGCCTTTAAAGTAGCTATGGACATAGTAACTTAAAACTGTTTTCCCTGTAGGACACTTTCCAGTCTGTTGTAGATGGTTTTGAACTTTGGAAACTTTCCTGTATCTAAAATTCGCTGCCCAGCTTTGAAAGTGTCCTTATATGCTTTTGACACTTGCATGGAATCCCAGAGTGAGCAGAAGCTCCCTGCTGAACAGCAGGGCCCCCTGAACAGACACAGGGGCTGCAGATTAACTCTATGAAATCAAACCACATTGAAGCTAAGTGCATGTGCAGCTAGTCTCTTGAGAACCAGGGCCTCGAGGCAGTGTGATAAAATTGTTCTGGCCATGAATAACACAGGAAGACTGTGAGGTGAGGCACGTGAAGCCAGTGGACTGTTGGAGCAGGCTGGGAGAACTGGCTTGAACTGCTGGGCTCTCGCTTTCTGGAAAAGGATTTTGTGCCATTCTATCTTAGGTACTTAAGTGTCTTTAAATGTTTCTCCCACCTTGGCTATTGAAAATGAACTGAACACATTGTGAGAAGCTTTGTGTCATGCAAAGACTCCATTTCTTTAATTTCCTAAATGCCAACTTTTTGGCAAATTGGGCCAAAATGGCCCTTTCAGCCGAAGATCTTGCACTTGGTGGCATTTACGCCTGGTGTTGCCAAAACAGGAGGGATGATTGGCAAGGTTTAATTACAGCCTGTCCTGGCTTGGGACAAGCTTGACTGACCCTTGGATGCTGCTCATGAGCTGGCTTGTTTTTCTGGTGTGCCACAGGCTCCTGTAAGCCCCATAGACACGGTGCTGCTTGTGGAGCTGAGGCCCAGCACCATGCTTACTGTTGTTAGGAGGAATGGGAAAATAATAATTTATTTCAGTGAACCAGGTCACATAAGAAAAACAAGAGCCTTTACCTGGAGAAACTTCTGGGTCAGAGGTGGGTTTGTTGGTGTTTGTTTCGGCCATAGCCCGTCACAGCCATTCCAGCACAGGCTCCACCTGAGTTGTCTTGCTTAAAAACCAAGCCCATGCTTCCCTGTGTTTTGCCCTACCTTGATCCTTCAAATCGATGTGTTTGCTTCCCCCTGCCCCCTTGCTGAGCTTGCCCTGCTGCTGTGGGGTGGCATTACTCACATGCCTTCCTTTTAGTGCTGCTGGCATTTGCCGAGGGCAGGGAAGAGCGCAGATGGCGAGATGCCATGGGAGGGCTTCCAGTCGTGCCAGCCTCATCCCCACAAGGGTTCAAGGCCGCTCAGGCTTTGGAAAGAAGTATCACAGGCATGCAGGCTTGTTGGTGCCAAGTCCTGTGTGGAACATCTCTTCCTCTTCCAGAAGCACAGCTCTGGGAGACACTCCCAGCGACACTCCTGCCCCAGTGTGTTTTTGAGTACTTTGTCTAATTTTGGCAAGTCCTTAATTGCAGAAGAAGAATTCTACTTGGCAAATGTTAATTATTTGGGGAAGGGGAAAAAATGATTCTCCCAAGGAACATGCTGTTTTTATAGTTTAAAAATAAATCCATGTAAGTAATTAGGTTGAACTGCCTAGCCAGGTGACGTTTCACACTGGTTACTGTTTTAGCATTTAAATTTGTAGCCCTTTTCCATAGGCAAGCATGCACACCAAAGCAATTGTTCTCATTGGTGCTTGATGCCAGTGAGTTGTGCAGGAAAAGTCATCCATCATACAAGAAAAATAAAAATATTCTTTGCATTCTAAGCATTTCCTCCTGAATTTTTCTGCCTTTTTTTAAGGTGTTAAGAGGTGTTGAGCCCATTTCTCCTTCAGAGGTGGATTATAGAGGGAAGTTAGATAATTTGTACAATTCAATGATCCTGACAGCTTTTTAAAAGGCCAGGCTGCTTTGTGAACCCCCAAGCAACAGTAACCCATTATTTTCCTATTCGTGTATTAAAATGTAAATGCATCTGCTGTTACTCAAGATGACAGAGGACTCTCCACTTGACTCCACAGACAGAGAAGTTTGTTGGCTTCTCATCTAGGAAACACAAAGCGTGTGATTCTGATGGGCAGTTTGTAAAGTGTGGCGTTCATCCGCAAAGTGATGATTGTTCTGCCTGAAGTTGGGAGAGATCTGCTTAGACTGCTGTGAGACACACTAGGGCTGAAGGGCGATAAGAATTGGGGTGAGAATTCTGATTTTGTTTAGGGATGATGTTCTTGAAGTTGATGGTAACTTGCAGCTTGAAAATCAGTGTAAGTAACGTAAGTTTCACTATTAAGGTCTGCCTGTAACAATGATGGCAAATTTATGTGGGCCATGTCCAAGAGGTCAGTGTAAAGAAAGTGAAAAGAACAAAACAATTATCAGTAGGCTTGCACTGTCTGTGTGGGGATTTTCACCTTCATTAGAAAAGTTTTGGCGGTCACAAATCAAGAGGGATTGAAAGTCTTTCACCTGGTGCCTCTGAAGCTCAGAATGCATTCTCTGGACACCACACACCTTCTCAATACAGGAAGGGATCTCTTCCTTGTGCTGGCCTAACCTTACTTGCTCATCCATTGGGAATATCTGCTGAAGATGATAGAATGAGAAAACTCTGATCAGCCCTGTCCTCCACGTAGATTCTGCCCCACCTCATCTAAAGAGCTATTTCTCTTTCTTCATATTTACCTTGTTGCATTAAATGGAAAACTTAGCTCTGTAAGCAAACAATCTCTACAATCTGGGCTCATTTTTTGACTTTTCCCACCCCCTTTCAGCAGTACTAATGGCTGGAGTTGTCTTCCATGGTGTGGAATCAGTTTCCTGGATTTCCTCACCTGTAGGAAAGACCAGATGTCTGTATCTGGGAAATACTTGCTAAATTCAGCCCCTTCCCGTCACACAGAATTTTCACACTGTGCATGAGGAGTCCGTGAAGCACAACTGGGGTGATAGTGAGGAGGTGGCATTATTCTACTAGAAGAAATTTAACATTCCTGCCATCGATCAGAAGTGGCTTTTGCGTGAGGGGAAATTCAGTGACTACCATTGCACAATTTTACAGGGCAAGTTGTAGGAGATGAGGCAAAAAGGGGATGCTTGTTTCTTTTTAGTAGCATCGCTCTGCTGATGCAATTTCAGCTGCAGTCAAAAAGAGGTTTGTAAAACACTGAGCTGCCCTGTGTGTTCCCTGCTGTAGCCGCCTTCTTTTGACACAGCACCTGGAGAATTTTAACTAAAAATTTGCTTTTGTTTTCTTGATCCAGTGTACTGTTTCCTCCAGATATTATCAGAACATAAAAAGTATGACGTCAATTGAGGTTCCAGAATTTCCAGTATGAAATGCATCTGCTGGAGGTTTTTATTTATCTTTTGTCTGCTTTTGAGTAGATTGAGCCAGATCAGTGTTTAATCATGATTAGGCCCATTGTAATCTCTGTTCTCTATAAAATCCCTCTCCAAGCGGAGCAGGTTGTTTATTTGTGAAAGGTTATCCCTAGGAGCTTTTCAGTGTTTGAAAGAGAGGTGCTGTTTTTCAATTGCAGGGGTAAGCACAGGCGCATCGCCTCTTGCTTGCATGGATGTAAATGTGGTTGTGTGCACATTTGATGTGATTTTTTTTCTTTTTTTAATGTAGCCCAGAAATGCAGTTAATCTGGGACTGAGTCTTTGTGTGCATATTTTTAATTGCCATAATCCTTCTGTACAGTGTGAGCCCTGTCTTGCAATCTTGCTTTGGGCTGTTGGTTAAAAAAGATCATAAGGCGATTTGCACTGAATGAATTAGTTGCTGTAAAGGAGTTATATTTACTGCCTGTTCTTAGACCTAGCCTTTCCAGAAAGCAGTTGACCCCTTTGAAAACTAAATACATTTGGATGTCCTCTAGAGTCAGATAAGGAAACAGCAGTTTTGCTTTCAGAGATCAGGAAAAGGAGATGTCGACTTGGCCACTGACTCGGCCAGGACATTTGATCAGTTTCTTCCAGCCCTGTCACTGCCTCATTTTTCTGCTCACTATTTCTAGAGAGGACAGCTAGAGTCAAGTCTCTGAGCTATGGGATGGACTTCTGCAGAGTTCATCAGCTGATATAGGTCCTCCCACCCTGGTCCTTCGAAGGCACCGTGGAGTCAATGATTGACCACTTCGAGTAAAAGGAGATTATTCCAAATAATCCCACTGATTTTGCTTTAATGCTTTTTCTCACCTTATTCCCTATTACTTTACCCTTTTGTTTTCCCACACCTTCCCTGTATTTCCCCCTCTCTCCCTTGTCTTGCTTGTTTACCTGAGTGCAGGTAATACTCAGGAGTACAAAGTGTTAATTTTTTTTTTAGACATCCCCCCATGGGGTCATGAAATCTGAGAGTGAAGGGAAGAACAGCTGTAATTGGAAAGGAATAATTTTTGGCTGAGTGGAGCTGCAAATGATGTAGAGTTTCTTACTAAATGGGCAGCTTTTTTGGCATTATCATATCTACTACATTGCCTTAGGAACACTGCAGCTGTGCTGTGTTTGCTTCTGGCCTTTCATACCGTCCTCCTTTCTGTCCTCTAGGAGGGATCTAGATGGCTGGAAGTGTAAGGACAGCTATTGGTGGACCTTACCGTTCTGGCTAGGTCCATGATGATTTCAGTAGCTCTCTGCAGGAGGACCTGTGACTCCTTTGTCTTTCCAGGCCCCTCACCTGCAAACTATCATCACATGGTCAGCAGCATTGGAAGCACAGGCTTTCATCTGCTAGGATTTCTGGTGTCTTTGATCTTGGCTGGATTTTTTTCTCTGTTGTTCCATTGCCCATCTCTTTTCTGATGATCAGTGGACTTCAATAAACAAAACACTACAAGCCATGCTGTAAACACCACAAGGAGCTACAGAGAACACAATTTCTCTTAAAATGCTGTCCCTTATTAGGTACCCTCTTCTTCCCTAGAGCACAGGTCTGCCTCTCTGAGCAGTGGTGGTATGGAGCTTGCTTGTTCCAAAAGCGTGGCATTTTTTGTAAATCATCTGGTCTTATCCCTCAACATAAGCCAAACTCACCCAATAGTGAAGTCATTCTCTACACTTCCAAAGCAAGGAGAAACAGAAAATATGTGTTTATAAGTGCTGGCAAGTGTTAAGATTTGGTTGTGGGTGGTAGAAGTAAGAGGGAGCTTAGTCCTTTTTCCTTGATTTCTTCTAGAAGATGGTGGAAGGCAAAGCAAGTTCAAAGAACAGGAACAGTTTTGAACAGTCAGCAATTAGAGGAAGAATGTTTTTTGGTTTTGTTATTTCTTCCTTTTTTTACTTTTTCATATACTGAAATAGCAGCAAGGGTGTTTTAATGTCATCCCAAATAATTTTTGATAGTGTTGCATATGCTCTCTATGGGAAGCCAGGATACATGGCATCTGTTGGAGCAGAACTTTGGTCAGGGTTGAAGGACAGTCCTGTAGACTCCATGGAGGGCATGCTAGTAAGGACAGACAGAAAACCATGTATTATTACTCATGGAAACTTATAAATAAAGAATGAGCTGTTTCAGAGAGGAATCAGTATCAAATTGGGCTCTTTAAATTAAGTGCTAGAGCTGTTAAAAAAAAAAGGAAAAAGAAAGGAGTATGAGATTTTCTATTTTTTTAAAGGTAAGATAACATGACCTAGTACTAACAGCCTGGAAGAGATCCTCTAGATAATAAGCATAAAAAAAAAATTAGAAGGTGAGGCAGATTTAAATAACTTTACAGAAGGTGGCACAGTGTTCTGTAGGGTGGTGTAATCAATGCCTGAAGGAAGAATAAATATTTGAGGCTAGCAATGCTTATGAGTCATGTTAGATGTTTCTTTCTTCCTTATTTTTGTGTTTGTACCATGGGAAAGAATGCTTGCTCTAAGCAGAGATGTAAATCAGTTGGGGAAAACAGTAATACTAACAGTAGGAAAGAAATGAATCCACAAACCACCCAACTCACTTAATATTGCTGAAGTTTTATCATGAGGATGGAGGGAGACCTAAGCTTACATGCTTAAGCAGCTTTCCTTGATTAATAAAGTTTAAATATTGTGATTTCCCTGTTCCCTTTCAGTTTTATTTGTTCTTCTTTTGCATTAGCACATCTCCCCCCTCCTCTTTTCCTCTGGCTGAAGGTAGTATGCAGATGAGGAGATTCAGATGATGGCAAATCGATATAGCTCAACGGTCAGTTTGTTTGGGGTGCTTTTAATCAGTGAATAAGATACTGTTTCTTATCATTTTTGTATCTCATGTTTCATAGGATGACTTTCTATTTGCTTTCTGTATTAAGGGCTAGGTTCTGATAAACCCATTGTCACCTCCTGCAGCCCTGGCAGTTCCTGGGTGAGTAAGGTTGTGTTCACAGTGGTGTCATTTTACACCACACCGCAGAAGTTGATTCCTGGGTTTCATGGGAAAATAATGGACCCAGGTTAAGCATAAAAAACCAAACCCTCACCCCCCCCAACAAGAAACATAAAAAAAAATGCTCCCAAAGAAACAAAAAACCCCCAACAAAACCCCACTAAAACTTCACAACAAGCAAACATCCAAAACCCACACAAACAAAAAACAAACCAAAACCATAAAAAGGTGTTCCCAGGAAGCCACTGACTCCTGGTTGCCCAGTACTGGATATCCAGTCCAAATGAACACGTAGTTTAGGTCTCCAGACAACTGCTGCATGGATGTTCATGATTTCTGTGATTCTGTGATTGCAGCACAACTGCTCAGTTGAGCTGGGTAATATTTGATGACAACATAGTGCAAGTACTTGAACTCAAATACTCAACTTTGGTAAAACCAGCTTGATAAAAAAGATATTCACACAGTCACCAGGGCTTCTTTTTATTCCTTTTTATATCATGTCAGTCCCCTTGGCATGCCATTATAGCTGTTAATGATTATAGTGCCTACTTATGAAGTATAAAACACTGCCTTGAAAAGACTTCAAGAATAAATTTGTGACCATCCTTGATGACCTCTTGATCACCTCTCGATCCTTAATTTATGAATTATGTTTAAAATAAAGTCTTTAGGAGTAGGAAAAGAAGAATCAGGAAACATCTTCTGCCAAATGAGTCTATCACACCAAGTACAAGGAAAAAGTTCAGCTTGTGAATGCCAACATGAAAAAAGAACGCCAAAATTTTCTACATGGAGGCCTGGTGGATATGGCTGTCCTCTTCCACAGGGAAAGGGCAGAATAGATTTCCACCAAACATCTATGTAGACACCTTCCCATTAAATGGCAAGCTGGATGAAAGATAGTGAGTATTCAATTTTGACAATAGGCAACTAAACATCTCATAATTCTTCGCTAGTGCCCCCAGCACTAAAAATGTGTTAGTGGAGTTATTATATTGCCTCTTTCAGTTGTTGTTTTGCTGCTCTGTGCCAAAGGTTCTTCCTTGTCTTCCTTTTAAAGATCTATAAAAAGACACTGTTTACGTAAATAATCGCCTTTGTTTAGGATGAAGGTGGGAGAACAGGCCAGTGAATGATCTGCATTGTTGATCACTGAATGATCTGTCCTGGGAACAGTGCTTAAAGGCAAGCAAAGAACTGGGTTTATGGGCAACAATGTGTTTTTTAATCATATATTCAAAGGTTACAACAGTAATTTCCTCTTAGATGTATTAGAAAATTAAGCATTTGGGTGGCTGTGGTGAGCTATAATTCATCTGGGAGGGCAGTGTAGAAACTCACTGCTAAGTTTTTCCAAAGTAAGTATTCAAAAGGGAAAGCAAGTAACTTGGGAGTGCAAACTTAGGCTCCTGCCACTCCCCAATGGATCCTGTGAAGCCTGACTTAGGGAAAAAAAAAAAAAAAGTGATCTGATTCCAACAAGTTTGTGTATGGAAACAAACCATCACACACTTTTGATAATTGAGATAATGTTAAGCATATCAGCATAATTATTTCCGGCACATTCCCAAAGTACAATGGGTGAGTAACAGCAGTGGCAGGAGAGGGGTGCGTGTCCAGCTGGATCCACATCCATGGGCTGGTTCAAAAGAAAGTCAAGCTCATGAAGGGGCCCAGATACCTGACGTGGGAAACAATGCCTTCAGTTTGAAAAACCTTCTAATCCTGCCAAGCATCGTTTAGTTGCTGCCTGACCTTGGGGTGCCTTGAGTCATGGTCTCCCCTGAGGCTTAGCTGAGCAGTGCCTCTCTGCAGATGTGGAATTACCCACCTCTGAAGCAGGCAGAGGCACTGGACCTCTTAGTTTCTAGTCTACGTATAGCTGGGCTTGAAAAATGATCCTCCTTCTTCCTGTCTCCTCCAAGAAGCTCAGGCCTGAAGGTTTCCTTTCTTAAAAGTATAAAGCTTAGAAGTGGTTTTTGCAGCAAAGCTGGGAATTCAGGTCACCACAAGGCTAACGGGGGTGAGGCTGCAGTACGGTACGTGTTTGCTCTGTGGTCCATAGCATAGTGCCTGGAGCTGTCATTCCAGAGCTGAGTGAGAATCTGATCTTCTGAGGAAATAAATCCTTCCTCTGAATTTCTGGTGTGCTCTTAAAAAGCAGAAGCAGAACATTTTCTAAGAAAAAAAGAGTCCTTCTTGAGTTGGGGAAACAGCCATAGGTGCCTTCAGAGGGACCAAGCTTTGGGACACCAGTTTGCACATTATCCCAACAAATGAGCTTTGTATGTCCATAGCACACAAAGGTATGTAGAGGTGGTGACTGTGCCTATGGGTCCTGTATTATTTCTGAAGTACGACAAGGGGTGAATATTTGGCTGTGCTGAAGGGCTCTGCCTTGATTTCACCTCTTGCAATGAGTGTACAGAGCTTTTTGAAGGGCGAATTAGGTAACGTTTGTGAAGAATGTGGAGGGTAGCAAGAATTTATTTGGTCATGAATCTGGATGTTTTGATTTAGTTCTAGGAACAACAAACCAGTACAGAAAGGATGGGAAGGTATTGCCCCAGGTCTCAATGACCCAGTACAAATAGGACAGACTGGCGTGGCCAAAGGGGCAGATAAGTTTTCCAGGCATGAATCCATAGCCTTTGCCTGTTCAGTGGATTGATTCCTTTTTTTTTTTTTTTCCTTCTTTGTCCTAGAATTTTTCTCCCAAACTTTTAAATTTTTAAAAATTATTTCCTCAGCTCTAACGTCATTGTAGAATTTTGTACAATATGGAGAAAGAGAAAACTTTTTCCGTCACAAATTGATACATATGGCTAAGAGTGAAACTGATCCCCTGAAGGTGGGTTGTTCTCCTTTGAAAACACTCTTAACTACCTGCCTATCAGACCCCCATCTGCCTGTGGGTAAAATCAATACACGAACATCACAAGCAGTAAAGATTATGCAGCCTTTAATGAAGACTTCCTGGAAGGGACTATTCGAATGGGCATGTGAAAAATGTTATAGCCTCACATAAGGTCACCCCAGTTTTCCCACAGGCCACTTATGTGGAGCAGAGCCGGTGAGTGCATCCCGCACGGCAGGGGATGCACCTCACTCTCATGTGCGTATTTTTCGACTGTGCTGCAAACAGGAAAGGGATGTGCTTGAGAGCAAGGCAAACAAGCAATGAAGGCCTGAGACAACATTCTTGTCAGTGGGAAATGGGATCCAGTGATGAGTCTCAATTTCAGGCTTTAATCATAATAACGCTTCCTTCCGTGCTGTTACATTTGGTTATAGGAGAACCCAGATGTCACTGACACACCTGATGCTCCTCTGTGTCCCCTTCCTGAGTTGCTCCAGCCTGTGGGAAGTGCATTCAGTGTTACCCAGCTGCAGAAGCATGCTGAGCATCCTGGCCCCACTGTGTCTTTGATGTCCTCTTGACTTGCCTTATGCTGCCACGTGCACCTGCACCAGGACAACAGTCCTGAAGCCTGTGACCTTTCCCTACCTCTACCTCAATTCCCAGTACAATAAAATGCAACACCCACAAGTCTTTTCACCCCCCAACTCCGCTTTTCCTCCTCAGAAACCTGATCTAACAAAACACTCACCTTCTGGAAGTCAAATCAGAAAGTTTAGCTTGAAAACCAAAGGTGTTGGTTTCAGGTTCTTGGAAATATTTGTAACGTTCTGCTCCTGGCTTTCTAGGTCAGGCTTCATTAGGGTGAGCCAATTGTAGCTGTGTCCTGTGGTAGATTGGATTTGGATTACGGGTGTTCAAATCTGCTTTTTCAATTAGAAATAAAGGACAGTCCAGTTGGATGAATAAAGAAAAGATGATGTGCATTTAATTTTTAATTTATGCCGTACAGAGGGATAGAGCAGGGAAGTCAAGTATGTATTAAAGGATGGATTAAAAATGAGCATTGCCAGATGGTCTCATGAAGCCACTGTCAATTTTGTTGTATCTTCCGTCAGAAATATATTAGATCATATTTCAGGATGGGATTTTCATTGGGGAGTGTTGTGGGCCTTCTCTTCAAGTGCCACTGCTCAATTTACAAGATCTACCTTAGAGCTCTTCTGTTTACCCTTCCTGGATGCACCAAGTCCATCATACTGGGAGATGCTCTGTAGCACGAAACAGCACCTCAAACTGCAAGTGTCCTTCCCCATGGAAAGACAAATCCTTGCTAATATGACACCTCCACATAGCTGAGATGATAAAGAGTTGATAGAAGTTTCTTACTCATCTCTGGTACTCATTAAAGCTGCTCCCTCTAGTGCTTATTAAAAGAAAAGTAACTGTGCATATGTGACATCTAGAAAGGGAAAATTTATTCTGTCATTCTCATCTCTCTTCTCCATTAAGAGGAACCAAAATCACCTTTTCTTTGATGAAGCAAAGAAAGTAGTTGTTTACCTCAACTGCAGTGCCCTTTTGGGCTGACAGCTTCTGTGGTAGTTAACCAAAATGGATATTTAGTTGAGTGCCTTTCTGAAGTTCAGGTGATGATTACTGCACCTAGATGTACCATGCCACAACAACAGGCTCACCCTGCAGTCTCCTCTTCACTGCTCTTTCTCCCATTGCCCTTCTCACAGCCTCTGCTCTGACTCCAGGTCTGAAACAAAGGTATCCTCCAAAGAAGAGTCCCTGGCTAGTAAGAAATGTGTAATTTATTAAACCCTAAGGCATTGTTTCCCTGGGTCACATTTTGTTTCCTCGGGGCTTAGGAGTAGCCCATCTTCTTTTTGAGCAAAAGATGTTCACCACAAGGAGGGTCACTGGCTCAGGGTGGTCCCCAGAGCTGGAATTACAGGAGTAACATTTGGCAGGCCAAGGTGTTCAGCATGGAGTGATGTCATCATCTGGGAAGGATGACCCTGCTGCACAAACGGGGTTGGCTGCCCAAATAGCACCCCAAAACAAAACACAGAGTAACCAGGGCATCCTGAAGAAGAGGTGGTGGGAGCTACTTGTGTGCAGAATTGCAGAGCACTCCCTGGCAGCTCTGCCAGTGGGCAGAGTTACTGCAGTGGAAGAGGTTGAACTTTATGCACAAATTAGATGTTCTTGCAGTGCTTGGAGTGCCCTGGGGAGGCAGGTAGGTGTGTTAGGAAGACTGTAACTGCCTTATGGTCTCCAGCATGTGCCAGCCCAGCATGATTTTTTTCCCTGTTCCCAAATTAGTCCAAAACCTCTTGCCTTCGCTTCTCCAGTCACTCCTCAAATATGCATTTCTCCAGCTTCTCCCAGCTGCCCTCTGTTCTTTTGCTAAGTCAGCCATAAGTACCTGTCTCTGCTTCTGGACAGGCAGGGAGGGACAGGTGCCGGTTCTTTATCGGGGTGGGCAAAGAGCAGTTGCATGTTTGGATCCTCCCTTCTTGGGAAAATGACGTGTTGCTGATCAGCAAATGAAACAGGGCTTGCCCCAGTTCCTGGGGTATTGGCTCTTATTGGTGCCTTGCATGCCACATGAGGGCAATCACAGAATTGTATGCTTATTTTTGGTTGGAGAAGACCTTTAAGATCATTGAATCCAATGGGCAGGTAATTACCTGACACAAGGAGGTTGCCCACTCCAAAGCACAGGCTGCTCTTTGTTTAGAGTATGCCTTGGAGCCTGGTGCTGCCATGTTCCTGCTCCCTGGCAGCACTGCCTATCCCACAAAAACCAGCCCCCAGCTGGAAGAGACACCACAGGGCATCTGTGTAATTAAGCCCTGGTGCTGTTGGTCTCGGTGTGTGTGTCAGCTTTGACTCGGTGTGTGCAGATTATAACCAAGAAAAGAAAAACTAGAACTTTTTTTCCTTAGGAGGATTTCTTCTGGGGGAAAAAAATAGTTGTTTTGATTGACTGAGATTTTAATTTTTCTTTACCACTTGAAGAACTGCCTCTCAAAGGGGTTGGCATAGCTCTAACTTAGCTTTGTATAAGAGGAAAGGCATTCTTTTTCATTGCCAACGTGGACTAGGAGCTTGTCTGTATATTTTTGCTGCATGAGGGAAAACGTAATGTTGCTTGAGGTTGGGTTTTCTGGGCAGAACAACATGATTTGAAAAATGCCATTCTCATTGCAGCTAAAAAACATGACCTCAGCAAGTATGCTGTCACAGCTTCAAAATATGTGTGCCTGTCAGCCTTGGAAAATGAGTACAGATTGAAATCAGCTGCTGTAGGCCAAGTTCTCCATGGCTGCAGTCATACCCAGAATGGGCTTTTTTTTCTGAACAAACCATGTAATCTTATTTGTCGTCTTTTTGTTTGCACAAAGTCAAATCAAGGCCCTAAAAAATATCAACTTGAAGGAAACAAACTATTCAAACTAGTAGACTGCAGACGCTCTTTTTAATAAAGTGATGGTTTCTGTAGGATTTATTCAGTCCCATCATATGCTTTGTGCTGGCTGGACTTTCTAGGCAGCTGCAACCTAGAGATAAGTCTTTTGTCAGGTTACAGTTGAAATCCTAATTTCAACAATACTTTTGTTTTTCTGATTTAAGTTATTTAAGTGTTGGAAAACTCGTTGACCAAATCCACTCTGTTTGAAGACATCAGAATGGCATCAGGAGTGAGTAATTATTGCTGCTGTGATTTGTTGTATTGGCTGTGACCAGCTGAGAGCAGAGCTGTGTTCCCAGGCTGTGCAAACACACTACCTGCCTCCGAGTTCCATAAATCAGCCCAGCCCCAGCACTGCCTGAAGGTACATAATGGGCAAGAACGTGCTATGTTAATGTGGCATCTTGAATAAGAAGCCCCAGCCAACCTCTGCACGTCAGAAAACTGTTTTAAAAGCTGTGCCAAGCGTTTTTGCTTCAGGTGTGCAACCAAAATGACTCTTGGTCTTCTGAGGCATATAAGGGTGCCTGGGTTGTGTGTATCTGAGAATCAATGCTTACAGCTTAAGCCTGCAGGGTGCTGAACTTGCAGACAGGGAGTCAGTGAAAGATCAGCACTTGAATTTCGTTTCTGAATCAAAAGATAAACTTGAAAATAACTATCCTATCATTTTACTGATACCCGTGTAGGAAATACATCTGTGCAGCTCTCTAGCTCTTCGAGTTGTGTTAGGTACATCCCACTGCAAAGAGTCACTGTGCACATGAGGTTATTGTTTGCCTTGCAAATCCTTTGTTAAATTGCTGCTTGATCTGGGGAGGTGTTCTGGATCCAAGATTTTGTCTGAAGATCCTTCTTCACTGTGAAAGCCTCAGCATTTCAACTCAGTTTCTCCAGTATCAGAACAAGATGATGCACGATGGGAGTCCCTCTGTTGCTCTTTCACAGGGATGGCTTTTTCCTAGCCCCTTTCCCCACAGCCAGAACCTCTGCCACAACCAGGGCATCCAACTTCTGCCTATCCCTGCCAGCTTCCACCCAGAGCCAGCCTGGAGCCAACATCAGCTTTGCAAAGGACTCTAACTCCTGTTGAGCCTGGTCTTGAAACCCCTGACAAAAAGTATTCCGTATTGTCCGCACCGAGGTGTTTCAGATCCCAGATTTTCTAGGGTGCTTTTTATTTATTTATTTATTTACTTACTTTCTTTTATTTCAGTCTCAGGATGTTACACAGGAAGACTCGGGGGCTCTCCACAGTGTCCACAGTTCTGGTATCTCTGATCTGCTAGGCATTAGGGTGCAGCCTCTCCAGCTCTGACCATGTGCTTGGACATGTAATGGTGTCCTAGTGCTGTGGCTGTTCAGGAAGACAGGGACCAGGAAGTGACCAGGAAGTGACCAGGAAGATGAGCACCTCTGGGAAGCAAGAGAAGGATGCGCTAGAACTGCGTGCAAGCACGCAGCTGCTTCCTTCATGCATGGAGGAAATCAAGCACGTGTCCCTGGTGTAAAGTCAGAGGAGCCTTAACCCCAAAACTCCAGCTATTGAGTTTGGCCTACGCCCTTCCTCTTGTGTCGTGCCGGTGGCTGTGTTGTGAAGCTCCAGGCAGGGGTGGGATATGGTGCAGCCAGCACCTTTGGAGGCAGCACAGAGGAAACCCCTTTCCAATCAAAAAAGTAGCTCTGGAGGAAAAGTGTCTGAGGGATGAATGTTCTACTTACAGCATTTGCACTGAGTTATTTTAGTTTTTATTTATCTCCAAGTCAGGGGTGACTCAGCCTGGGATGTGTCTCAGACCACCTCCTTTGCAAGCCTTCAGGGAAGGCAGAGAGCACAGCCTGTGCTCCGCTGTGCCTCTTACCAGTGCTTTACTACACACTTTAATTTGCAATTTTTTTGAAACCCTCCAAGCTGATGTTATTTTTTTCCCCTTTCCTCTCTCTCTAGTTTTGTATGGAGCTGAACCAGCCGACGCTGCCAAACATCCGCAAGTGGAAGGGCCCTAGAGGATGTTGGAAGGGTGTTGTTTCCGAAAAACCCTCAGGCCAGCTACACAAGGTACATTAATCCCCAAGTCTGAACTTTGGCTTTGCTTTCCCACCTCCCCCCCCAACAAGGACATATTTTGAATGTTTAAGGCAACACTTTTTTGCAAATCCTTTTTGGCAAGGTTTGCATTTCTTGTTTTTTAAGCTGACTGTTCCTATAGCTTTTAATTGGACTGCTTTTAATTTATGTTTTGGAAGAATTGTGGCACACTTGTAAGGAGGAAGATATGTGTGTGTATTTGGTGTGCAGGTATTTGGGGGAGGGGGATAAAAGCAGTACAGATATATAGATGAAAATCCATGCATTTGGACAAGGTAAAAGTTCTCAGTTCTTCCCCTGTCAGGCTGCAGTACTTTTGACATTTTTTGTGCAAGTCACCTGAGCTTGCTCCCTGGTGCTGCACTGGCTGGCATTTGGAAGGGCTTCCCATTTTCCTAGTTTTCAAGTGAAGAGGCCACAGAGGAGCCCTGCAGCCTGCCATCCTCACCTGGAAGAGTTTACCTTGTGGGCTCCCCAGAATCCTCAGCACAGGTGTTTAAAATGCTGTGGACTCCATTTGAAATCTGCATTGTGCTGTGCTTTTCCCTGAAGCATTTTCTGCTCTGGGAATATATATATATGTATATACACATACATACATATATCTATATAAACGTACTGCAGGGAGGTACTGATTTATTAAGGTGGTGACAGCTGCACCTGCCTACCCTTGACAATATTCAAGAGGTAGCTGCACAGGGCTGGACATCATTAACAATGCCCAAAAGCAGTTTCTCCCAAGGGAAATCTCTCTTTTTCACCCTTAAGGGTGCTAATGAGTTTTCAGAGCAGTGTCCTCCTTGAGCTTGAGCCTGTTGTTGCTGAACAGGGTCATTCTCGTGGTGCAGTTATTGCAGTGTGGATGTTGTGGGTAGAAGCAGGATCTGAGACCTGTTTCATAACAAGTAGTGCCTGTCAGCACACGGGGCAGTCTTTAGCAATCTATTGATCCAGAATGATCTCTTCTGAGCGCTGTTGTTGCTAAATATGTGGCTGAAGTTGTGTCCTACAGCCATGCTGCTTAGAATCCACATCTATTTATTTTGGCTTTTCCAAATCAGGTTGCATCACTGTTCACTGTTTTTGGACTGATGTTTTGGGAGGTGCACCTCCTTTTATTGCCCTTCTGAGAAAACCCCAAAAACGAGGGAAAAATAAACCCAAACAAACCAAACCCCACCACCTGAGCAGCACAAGGATTGTACTCTAGCTAGACAGACACACAGGGTCAAGAAGGGAAAGATACAGTGTGTCTGAATGAGTCTAAAGTTTAATACAATTCACACTTAATTGTGGTGCAGAGTGCAAATGCCCTTCAGGACATTTTTATTCCTGGCTTGGAGTTTTCCTTTAGGATCTCTTATTAGGCCAGATCATTAAAACACTGAATATAAATAGTTGTGCAAAGTTGCCAAAGTTGTTCTCTCCACTTTTTTTTTTTTTTTTTTTACCAAGAATTATTAATAAATGTCTCAGAATTTCTATGTTAAATTCAGAGTCTATAGTCAGTTTTTTCTTGACCTGTACTTCCAAAGATAACAATGGCAGCTTTGACTACAGGCTAGTAAATAAAAATGATCATCCACCTCATTTTACAGATAGGGATATAAGGATATTGTGGTCCCAAAATTATGGGAGAAATGTGCAGCCAAACTAAGAACAGAAATTTTATCTACTTGACTCTTCCTTTTAGCTGCTTTAACAGGAATCTGGCTGAGCTGGAGAACCCTCCACTAAGCCAAAATATCTCTTCTGTCCCTGGGGCTAGTTAGTGAGTCCGTCAGGTTTGAGCACTGTGTAAACAAATGCAGTGAGGTAACACAGTGCAACCCCAAGAACACGGCATCTTTGGCACAAGCTGATTTCAGGATCCTCTGTAAGGCTCAATTACACAAAATGGTGAATGGTGCTTCCAGCTCGTGCTTCCATACATTCTGAGCATTTCAACCAGGCAATGACTTTTGTCTGCCGTGTTGATACGAAGTCTGGAGCCTGGAAATAGCTGTTGACAGCAGTTTTATTCTTCCACATCTTTTCCTGTAGCAGGTTTGAGACCTTAAGGTTCTTACTGGTGGAATAATTTTGTCAGTATCTTAAAGATGAGTTATCAAAGGAGCTACCAAAGAATTTTAACCAGCTTTAATCCTGTCAAGGCTCTTGGGAAGTTAGCAGAGCAGTTAACACTTTTTTATTGCAGCTGAAATGGAGAAGGCTCTTCCTTGCAATGGATTTAAGTCTGATTTGCTTGCTAAGGGGAGTGGGTTTGAATGATGCCAAGGAAAATGATGTCTGGGTGATGGGAGAAGAGGGTGACAGTCTTCAGATTAGATACTGCTGCTGCTGGTGCGACCGCGTAGTATTTCAGGTTTCTGAAAATGCCCATTCCACCTCATAAAGTAATCAAAAAAAAGCCCATTCAGGATCATAGAAGCAGCGCTGAAAGAAGCAGAGAGCTGAGCATGAAACATTCAAGCTGGAAGAGAGACAGAGAAATTGACAGGGCTGAGATCTAGACCAGATTTCACTCCAACAGACTGAAGGTGCCCAGTCATTTTTAGTTTGTGAGTGAAAAAAGTCTGTGAGATGTCGTCGAGCCTGGGGAGAAGCAACAACTGTGCACAGCATCATCTACTGCAAGCCTTACTGGTCATCCAGTGAGACCTCAAGGCACCAAACTCATGGTTAGACAATTAATCATGTGGGTAGCGAACTACCTCATTACTGACCATGCCCAGAGGTATCCAATGCCTTGTCTGGAGTACTTTTAAATGAGGACCACATCAGCCCAAACACGCACGCGAGAGGCAGCGTCCTTCACCCCTGCAGTGGTCCTGAACCTCCTCTGCCTCTGGAAGATAAAACAGATTACTCAGTCCTTGGCTTTACTGGAGCAGCCAGTGTGCAGGTGTGGGGGCTGTTGAGTAGCAGAGTGATGTGTGTTTTAGCCTGGCACATTCACTCCTCAGTGAAGTCAGTGGAGCTTCCCAGGAAGCATTCCTCCCACGTCTGGTGGGGGTTTTGGCAGGGGTGAGATGAAGAAGCCTTTCCACTTGTCCTCTGTATCTTCCACTGACAGCCCAGGAAGCTGTTTCTCCTTTTTGCTTGGGCAGAGCCAAATGGGCTTCCTGCCCTCAGCAGGCACCATCTATATCTATATCTAGATAGATATAGATATAGATATAGATATAGATATAGATATAGATATAGATATAGATATAGATGATATAGATGATATAGATATGAATGATATAGATATAGATATTAATAGATATGGGGCTACATTTGGGTAGAATGTTTTGTTTTTACCATCTTGTGACCGGCATTTCTTTTTCTTTTTGGATTCCAGGGAGTTGAATATTCTGGCTTCCTCTGGGACACAACTGCTGGCATTGAGCTGAAAGATGCCTCATCTCAGGAGACTGCACAGACTAATGGCAATGGGAGGCACTCATATCCTCATCCATATCTTGCACATTTCAAGGTAACTGCCGCAGTGCCAGTCCAGCCTTACAGAACTTTTACTAAAAAGAATTTGGCTAAGATGAAAAGAGACACAGGCTTCTCACAGATAAAAATCTGCATGAGCCTCTGACCCTTCTCGTCAGTGGTTTGATTATGGATAGGTGCTTAATGCACCTTAATATATGTGATAGTTCACCACAGTCAGTCCTTTTCCTTGCTCCTGTGGGAGCAAACACTGCTGCAAGGGAGTATTTGAGAACCTGAGGGTCAGTGGATCCTCAATAGCAGCCAGGCCACAGGGCTGGTGTTCTTGTCAGTGTCACAGAGGGATGAGTAGATGGAGAATGGAGATAGATTTTAAAAAAATAAAAATAAATAAATATATATATATATGAGTATGTGTGTGTATAAGGCACAGTGCTAGAGAGACTTGGGCTAGCATATCTTATGTTGCTGTCACACTTCAGAGTTTCCATTTTAAAGTTTTTTCACTAGGGCCAAACCTTTCTAAAAGAACATCATCACTTTTAGAACCAGTTCTTGGGTATATGCTGGAGCAAACATATGAGCAGAGAGAGCCCATCTCCACACAGGCTGTAATGAAAGGGTCCAGTTTAGGGAACTTGACATCTCTGGTAATGCTTTGAGAAGCATTAATTGAATAATTATTAATAAATAAAGTATTAGTAATTAACTGATACAAATACAAATAGGTCCAAGTGATTCCCAGAAGGTGAACAGGAGCTTGCAGGGAGCCAACAGCTCCTTTCAAGGTACATTAAGTTTCTTGGTTAGTTTCTGTGAGAAGCCAGGGCTAATCACAAGACAGTAGTAATTAGCCCCTGTAATGACCGTGACATTATTTCTAGCTTATTAACAACTGGTTTTGTTAATTTGCAACTGATTTTCATATGCAGCTGACTTCTTTCTTCAACTGTGGTGAAAGGAAGCTGTTTGCTAATGCAAACCAGTTTCCCCAGAACTGAGAGACTATGAGGTTATTGCAAACAAAGCTGCAAAATGCAAATGCCTCCCCACACTGACACACCAAGACACAGCACAGATACAGCAGTGTGAGTCCTACTGCCCCAGATCTACAACTGAAAGTACTGGGAACTGGCACGTGGGTTTGTGTTGTGACCTTCCCTTCCCCAGGTGCACGGCATCGATTTCTCCTCCTTGCCCCCCCAGGTCGGAATGAACGATCTGACCGTGGTTAACCTTCACCTGGCCCTGCCACCCTCCGCAGGAGAGAACAGCGGGAAGAACCACGACAGCCACAAGCTGGCAGCCTGTGCGCAGAGTTTGCAGGAGACTCTGAAAGGTAAGGCAGGCCTTTTCCTGCTGGCTGTGACGTGCACTTTATCTAATTCAAAGGAATTTTTAAAAGAGTAAACTCTGTCTCAGTGAGCATTTCAGAAATCCCCTTATCTGCCTCACAATTGTCTATACCCATATTTGTGTGATGCATAGTGTGACAAATGTGCTTTTCCCTTGCTCGTTGTCCTGCAGTCTTTCCTAATTAACACAAACAGCACAGGAGATCCTACTGGCTTTGACACCCTCTTTTCAAATCAAGTTGCTCCTGTTTTTATGCTACTGTAACAGCAAGTTCTGCCAAAGGAAAGAAAAGTCACTAGAGTGACTTTTAGACCCTATTTTAAGTGCTTTGTGGAAATGATACCTACCTTATATCAGAGCAAAGCTTAATTAATTTTTCTTCCAAGAGAATTGGGTTCTATATATTTAATTTTTGGATAATTGAAAGCTCTTTGGAAAACCCAATGCAAATTCACAGATGGCTGCTAATGAGAAAAGAGACCAAATCCTGCTTTGGTACCCGGATATTATGTAGAATAATTTTGTTGATTTCAAATAAGTTGCTCTGGCTTTACACCAGGGTGAAATGACACCAGAATTTAGTCCTGACCTTGAGCAACGAAATAGGCAGCTGGATTTCTTGACTTCATTTCTGTGAATTTGCTTTTTACTTTGAAGCTTGCAAATTATGTTTAACTTCCTGCAGAACAAAGCAGCTTAGATTCTAAATGTTGCTGATCTTGCTATAGGAACAGAAAAAGTCTGGCCCTTTGTTTACTGCTTAAGAAAGATGTGAAAGGGTTGCAAGGTTGTTTGTGTGATGATTTTACATTTGGCCCAGCTCAGCAAGGTTGGTCACTTGGAAGCGTTAATATCCCTCTTGTATAACTCAAGAGGTATTTGCAGTTTTTCCGCGTGTTCTCTTGTTGTTCCTTTTGAGCTGCAGAAGCCTGTCAGAGCTATTTTAAGTGCTACTGATTTAAGTATTTGTCCACATACTTTAAAATTGGAAAGGATGAAGGTAAACAAAAGGATCATTTGTTTAATTCCCAAGGGCTGAACTGAAATACGGGATAAATGTGTAGCTCTTCTGAAGTCAACTGAGCTGCACTTCCACTGCATCTAAATTTAGACTGTTGGTGTCTTTATTTCATGTTTTAATTTTCATATGGCAGGCACGTTACTGGAGCATGCTTGTTCTTGGCTTAGTCTTTCACAAAAGAAGAAATTCAGATTCCTCCCAACTTGTGGGATGCAGGTGTGGTCTCCTAAGGAAATGGTAGTGCACACATGTGACTTTGAAGTACTGAATTACCCTGCCAAAATGAATTTCTTGCTTAAAATTACCACCATCCTTCAATTTCTTCGAAATTAGTCCACAAAATATGGGCAGTAAGAACTGATTTGTCTGTGGGTACTGCAGTAAATTTGAGTTTCTGTTCCCATTTTGCTAACAGATGCCTGTTCTATTATCTTTTATTCTTACTGAGAGGCACGTGAGCATTTGAAAAACATTGTTAACTATCCACAGCCTCCCTTAATGTAGGGCAGAGTATCCCCACATTTCTCCCATTAGAGTGGTGGGTACTGGTTCCTTTTACCCTTTTTTTTCCTTTCATCAGTACTGGAGAGAGGCAGTGGCTATTGGCTGCTCATAACTAATTCTTTGCAGCAGCTCTTCTGTCTTGTCTCAAGAGCTCCACCAGCTTGTCTTCAGTGTGGTGACCACGGGCAGCACACAGATGTTATTCTGGATGTTACCCCAGTGGCTGGACTCAGGGACCAGGGTGCTGGCTGGTATGAGAGAGTCCTGAGGAGAAGAACTTGTAAGTGCTGGTGGATGAGAAGCTGGACATGACCCAGCCACGTGCACTTGCAGCCCAGAAAGCCAGCCTCATCCTGGGCTGCATCCAAAGCAGCGTGGCCAGCAGGGCAAGGGAGGGAATTCTGTCTCTCTAATCTGCTCCCATGTGAGCCCACCTGGAGAGCTGCATCCAGCTCTGGGAGCCACAACATAGGAAGGACATGGACCTGTTGGAGCAAGTCCACAGAAGGGCTGTGAAGATGATCAGAGGGCTAGAACACCTCTCCTGTGAAGAAAGGCTGAGGTATCTGGGGTTGTTCAGTCTGAAAAAGAGAAGAGTTAGGGAATATCTTACAGCAGTCTTCCAGTACCTGAAAGTGGCTTATGAGAGGGCTGAAGAGGGACTTTTTACAAGGACATGTAGTGCTGGAACAAGGGGGAATGATCTTAAACTGAAAGAGGGAAGATATTGGGAAGAAATTCTTTATTGTGAGGGTGGTGAAGCACTGGTACAAGTTGCCCAGAGCAGCTGTGGATGCTCCTCCTTTGCAGTATTCAAGGCCAAGCTGGATGGGGCTTTGAGTGACCTGGTGTAGTGGGAGGTGTCCCTGCCCATGGCAGGCGGTTTGAACTAGGTGATCTTTAAAGGTCCTTTCCAGCACAAACCATTCTGTGATTCTCTGATGTCTTCTCCCATGTGGCTTGGCCATATTCCATGGGGTACCCATGCATCAGGCGCTGGGCTAACAAGGCTTCTGAGAAGACTTCTTAGCAGCCAATGTAACATCACAGCCTTCTCATCTATGTGTGTCACTCTGTTCAGGAAGGATTTGAGCATTTAAGAGTCTGTTTAATTCATGAGGGAAATCACCCCACCCAGGGCATGGTAAAATCAGGGATTGTATCCTACAGATGTCCCCTTGGCCTGCCGTGAAGCAAATCAGGGTTTCCCAGTTCCTGCAGAGAGGCAGATTTCAACACTGCAGACCTTCTGCAGGCACTGTCAGTCCCTCAGCTGATTGCCTTGGCACACCAGAGCTCAGCCACTGCAGCAGAGGGCTGAGTTAAGGTTCTGCTTTGCTTTGCTGGCCAAGAGCCACCCGCAGGCACTGCCAAAATTCGCCGGTGCTTTAGTGAATTTGAAGACGCATTTGCAAACTGACCAGACTTCTTTTTCCACCTGAGGAGTTCCCCATTGACAAGGACAAGGTTGCTTTGGGCCCAGAGAGTGTGAATGTGTGTGGGAGCACTGCTGAGAGGTCATGAACAGGACACGTGCCTGGCTGCTATGGGCTTTATGCCACCACGTCCCAACAGATGGAGGCTCTGGGTCCTTGAGGACAGCACAGTCTCTGTCAGGGACCTTTGCAGCAGAAGGTTGGTTGTTAAGAGAGCTCCTGCTGCTCTGTCTGTTGGAGGAGGAGGAGGACCAGATTGCATTGGCCGAGGAGCCTCTGGCTCCTGAGGAGCAGAGAATCAAGCCTCGCCAGTCTTAAACTCATTTCCTCCAAAACAGGACAATCACAGCACAGCACCAGTAGCATTGTCTTAATTTTCTGGTTTTCTCTCCATCTGATTGTAACTGTGAGCATCATGATTGCAGTTTTTGATCAGTTATCATCCCTCATTATGAGCAAGGGCATGATTTCTTCCACAATTTTGCTAAGTTTGGCTGAGAGCCATTGGGGCTCATCCCTGAGACCCCTGAGAGCTGCAGCTGCTGTGGGCAGCTCTGCTCCCTGCCTCTGCTGAGAGACCCAGGGGCGTCCAGTTAGACAGAGTCACGCACTCAGGAGGATCCAGGCGGGTTCACTTCCTTCCCTCTCATGGCTGGATGTCTGTCAGGGTCCTGGGAGGCAGACAAGACACGAAACTGCAGTGCTGGCGTGCGTGGTGTTGTTGTTGCAGGAGCTGGCAGAGGTAGGAGCAGGGCTGAGAGGGAGCCAGGACAAGGGGAAGTGAAGTTGGTGGTTGTCTAGAAAACTGGTTGCTTGCTCTTCCTTGCTTAGCACAGGGCTGCCTGATGTATTCCCCACTCTTTTGCAGTCTGAGGAGCCCCAGAAGCTCCTGCCAGAGGGGAACCAAAAGCACTCCTTTCTCTCCTCAATGGCAAATTGAGTTTCAGCTTCTTTAACATACTCCAGCCTATTCTGTCTGTCAACTTTACGCTTTATTATGATTTTATGCTTAGTTATTCTGCATGTAGAAGTTTAAATGGCTGAAGAATTTAATGATTCCCTCCCTGGGCAGTCAGCTGCAGGCTGACTTCTTACCTCCTTCCAAGCATGCATCCAAGTGCTGGGCCTTTTATCCTCTGCTATTTCTAACCTCTCCAGAATGGAAAGGTTAAAGTTTTCAGTCAGTTAAAATTTTCACTTGTAAGTACAGTGGGTTTTTTTCACAGATTTTTCAAGCGAGGGAGGTTGTCTTGAAGATTTGCTAAAAGAGGCATGAGAAGTTTAGGATAGAGTAGAATAGATTTTGTGCATAGTCAAGGTACTGCTGTTAAGATCCTGGCCTCTCTGTCATTTTTAAACACCAAGGATGTGCTCCAGAGGTTTCTGTAGTGGCCTTTTCCCATATAGGGTGGAGATGAAAGCATGGAAGGAGCCAAGTGCTGCCTGGGCTGTTGAGTAGGTGTTAGAACTGAAGGACCAAAGTTATATTTCAGGCTTCCTGTCCTGCCAAGCAAGAGATCTTGCAAGAAATCTTTGTCATGAGATGCTTGCACAGCCACCAGCTCACAGCAGGCATGGTCATCCCATTAGACAAGGACTGATTTTTCTTTTGGGTTCTGATGGACTTTAAAATAACTCAGGTTCAGATTCAGGTAGGGTTTTTCCTTCAAGGGTGGGAAGACTGCTGTCATGAATGTTTTATCAAATAATAGTTAAACTTCATGTTATTTACAATATTATTTGTGACTTACAAAGGGTAGAGAAACCACAAATAATTTCACTAACTATTCATAGCCCCTCTGCATCTTAGCAAGCACCATGTTTTGAGATATTTGTCAGTCATATGCTCTCAGTCTCGATTGCTCTCTTGCCCATTCCCAATTCATCTTTCCTGCAGTGCAAGACAAAAGTGGAATAGATTTTGTTGAGCTTGTGCTCCCTCTCTTGGATAGCAACCTCTACAGCAACAGCAAAAAACGAGGAGGTTTATCCAGAGCACTGAGTATGGTAGAGAAAGTCTGTCCACCCCATCCCCTCTCACTCTTCAATCCCAGGAAAGAGAAACCTTATAGGCTCTTCATAGATCTCTCCTCTAAAGGCAGCTTTGGGATAAATTTTTTTTGTGCATTTGTGCCTCCTTCAGCATCCTTCTCCAGTGGCAAGCAGTGACATGGAAGCATCTCTGGTCAGCTGTCACCATTCTTCAGCTGTTTTCTCAGACATTTCTGGCAGTGGTTTGAGATGGTCATGGACATGTGTGCTTTGTCCTCTTATCCCAGGGCACAGGTGGGATGTCTGCATCCACATCTGTGGGGCTAGGAGACCACACATTGTGGATATGAAATTAGGGTCTGGAGTTTCTATTCTCCCTCATTAGGGTCGGAAACAAAACATAACTGAAGTCATTTTCTCTTCCAAGCTGAGCAGTATCCCTTCAGTCAGCCAGGCAAAAGAGAGTTGCTGTAGTCAGGGAGTGTCCGTGTGGTTTCTCTACTCATTGTCTGCCATAAGGCTTGCAGACTGCTCCTTCATCCTGTTCTTTGGGATTTTTTTAATGCAGAGGTTAGAATGAGCACTGCACTTTTGGCACCGTGGTCTATACCAGCATAAGGCTGCATCTTCCTGAGCTCCTCACAAAAGTGTCCTTGACTCTTAAAGAAAATCTATTTTAAAAAATATCCACATAAGTTAAAGACAGTAGATGTTTCTTCCAAAAAACCAACCAAACAAACAAAGAGTACAAAGGCACAGATTTCTAAAAACCTCTCTGAGACTAAAACTTCTTGTCTTTGACTTTGTTGCTAACAGGGAGTAGCAAGGAAAAGACACCAATATATGGGCTTCAGTAAAGCTGTCAATACTGTCACTCACAGTATCCTTCTGGACAAAATGTCCAGGACACAGCTGGATAACCATGTTACATGATGGGTGAGCAACCAGGTCACAGATCTGGCACAAAAAATTACAGTGAATGTGGTGACATCAGGCTGGCATCCTGCAGTCACTAGTGGGGTTCCGCAGGGCTTCATCCTTGGTCCAGTTCTCTTCAACATCTTCAGTAATGGACATGGGACTTGAAGTTTGAAAACAACACTAAATTGTGAAGAGCTGTCAACTCCCTTGAGGGCAGACAGGTCCTGCAGAGAGACCTCAGCAAATTAGAGAGATGGGAAATCCCCAACCATACAAAGTTTAACAAGGGCAAGTTCCAGATTCTGCACCTGGGGTGGGGCAACCCTGGTTGTGTGCACAAATTGTGGGATGAGAGGCTGGAGAGCAGCGCTGTGGAAAGGGCCCTGGGGGTTCTGGTCAATGGCAAGCTGAACATGTGTCAGCAGTGCCCTGGCAGCCAGGAGGGCCGACCTGGGGGGCATCAGGGACAGCATCGCCAGCCGGGCAAGAGAGGGGATTGTCCCCTCTGCTCTGCACTGGGGTGGCCTCACCTCGAGTGCTGGGGGCAGGTTTGGGTGACACAACATAAAAAACCCCATCTGTTAGAGAGTGTCTAGAGGAGGGCCTTGAGAATGGTGAAGGGCCTTGAGGGGAAGCCGTATGAGTGACTGAGCTCACTTGGTCTGTTCAGCCTGGAGAAGAGGAGACTGAGGGGAGATCTCAGTGTGATCTTCAACATCCTCAAGAGGGGAAGAGGAGGGGCAGTTATGGATCTTTTTTTATGGATCTTTTTTCCCCAGTGACAGGACCTGAGGGAATGGCCTGAAGCTGAGTTCAGAGGAGGTTTAGGTTGGGTATTAGGAAGAAGTTCCTCACCCAGAGAGTGGCTGGGAACAGGCTCCCCAGACAAGTGATCACAGCACAAAGTGTGCCTGAGTTCAAGAAGTGTTTGGACAATGCTTTCAGGCACATGGTGTGACTCTTGGGGTGCCCTGTGCAGGACCAGGAGTTGGACTTGATGGCCCTTACGAGTCCCTTCCAACTCAGCATTTTCCATGATTCTATGACTCTATAATGAATGCAATGATATTTAAAAACAAGCATCAAATGCATTCTGGCTGGTTTTGTTGTCATGAAGAGAATGGCCATGAGTAAATAGTCAGTGAAAAAGGCTTTAAACAGCATTTCTTTCAGGAGTTCAGAGTACAATCACTTTGTTTATTCAGGATGTCCATTCCTCCCATTCTTTTCTATTTTTGCTATTTTCTAGGAGAAAAAGATGTAATAATCCTTGGAGATTTTAACCAGGCCCCAGACAGCAGCGACCATGACATCCTGAGGAAGGAGAAGTTTCACCACCTCGTCCCTTCCAGCACCTTCACCAACATCAGCACAAAGAACCCGCAAGGCTCCAAGTCGCTGGATAACATCTGGATCAGTCGGAGCTTGAAGAAGGTTTTCACAGGTAGAGTTGCTTGAGTGAAGTCGTGTCACCTTTAGTTAGCTCAGCCTCGTGTGCCGGGTTTGGGCAATATCACTCAGCGTTCTCCCTGTGATTCTCTCTGATGCAGGCCACTGGGCTGTCGTGCGAGAAGGGCTCACAAACCCGTGGATCCCCGATAACTGGTCCTGGGGCGGGGTGGCTTCGGAGCACTGCCCCGTGCTCGCTGAATTTTACCTGGAAAAGGACTGGAACAGGAAGGAGGTGACGCGGAATGGGAACGGGGTGACGGTTGAACGCAACGACTCCCACACTAAGCACGAACGATGACGTGAGCTTGAGGGTGCCTCTTCTGCCACCCAGGGAAGGTTCTGGTCACTCATGACTCCACGGCAGAGCAGGACTGCCTTCCCCTCCCTCTCCTTCCTGCTCTCCTCCCGGCACCTAGAAAGCGTCAGCACTTGATTTTGGTGGTCCTGGCTTTGTGCCCCTCCTGGACAGTTCTGGACGGAGTCTCATGGCAGCAGAACAATCTGCAAGGTTTTCCGGGGACACACTGGACATTTCCATGCCTGGAGATTTGGATGAAAATTGTACAGAAAATAAAGTGTACTTTTAATACTGGAAAAGCTCTTTGCTAAAATGCAGCTGAAGGAGGTTTTGCTGGGAGGGGGAGGGGGAAGTGACGGTTGTTTGCCTGTTTGTAAATTGAGGTAATAAGAGAGGCCCCAAAAAGAAGGACATGGTGGACATTCTTGGCAAGTCTAAAATGCCATTCAACACTTGCAAAAGCTGCTGGAGATGATCCCTATGTGACCTGCAGTGAGACCTGAGTGGTCCCTCTGCCCCAGACTGGAGAAACATTGTTCCTCTGCAGCCCCATGTAGGCACCCCTCATCCTTCCTTTCCTCCCTCTTAATGCTCCTGGCAGGGTCATTTTGCCCCAGAATAGCTTCCTGAAGCTTGACTTTGTCTTTTTGTTGGGTGCAAAGTTCAAGTGTTGGGTTTTTTTCCTGCACAATAGTTTTCAGGAGCTGGGAAAGCACCAACTTGTCCCTCTGCCTAGCCAGGCCCCCTTCTCCAGTGCCCGTTGCCTTGCTCCCTGTTGGAGATCTCACAGGAACAGCCCTTGTCCTCTGGCTCTGCAGCTGGCATCAGTGAGATGTAGCCATGGGCCTTCATCTAGGAGTCTGCGTTATGCACTGGGGAGAAACAGGCCATGCATCCTGGAGGTCTATAGATGAGGCCATATTCATGTGATCCCTGCAGGGGCTGGCCCACATGATGCACTGACTCCTGCCCATTGACTTTTCTAGGGGGTTTCAGTTTCTCCCTCTGGCAGACCAGGCAGCTATGCATCCCTTTCCTGAGCCTCACTGCTGCATAAGCCTGGTTCACTCACCACAACAGGGGGTCCAAACCCAGCATGTGGTCATCATGCATATGGCAGGGATGGGGCTGCTTCCAAGGAGGTTTGGGTTCTGTGCATGTCCTGTGTGGGGACACTTCAGTCAGCGCCCTGCCACGGCAGTGCCGGGAACGGAGCATTGAATTTGCCACCGAGGTGAGATTTTTCATACAGCAATTAATAACCAGTGACCTAGAAGGGAAACAGATCAGGACTTCAGCATATACAAAAGAAATAGGTTGAGTGTGAAAGGTGCTGAGCTGCCCACTAAACCAGCGCCTGCTGCTCCGGGCTGCAGATGACCACACATTTTGCTGCTGAGAGGAAAGGGAAGTTCTCTGGCATGGCTCACTGCTCTTGACAGCAGCGCCACACCAAAGGAGATGTTGTAACTGAGGGTTTTAGAGCAAAGCAGTATCATATTCTTGCAGTATTTTTATTGCTTTAACTTTCAGAGATATCACCTCATTTTTAACGCCTCAATAATAACTAATTTCTCAACAACTAAATAAATTCCCATGCAAACACACAGTGGAACAGCTTTTCTGTCTGTATGCAAAACTAAACCTAGAAAAAGGTGGCAAAGCCTGGGGGTGACTCTCAGACTGAGGGAGATTTCAAGGATGTTTCAAGAGGTTAAATGAATGACTAAGAACTCAGAGCATCAGGCCAAAAATGTACCTTTAGTTGCTTAACATTCCCTGTTGAAAATGGGAGGTGCATGCACTTGTCTCTGGCCATTAAAGAAGCTAGCTGAAGACTTTGGCTCCAGCTTTCATTCTCCATCCTTGCTGCAGCTTTGTCCTTTTCAATCAGGCACAATTTTGCTGCCCTCTTTTAATTTCAGCAGCAGCAGATTCCCCAAGAAACTCTCACTGGATAACTGCAAAATATAAGTGAAGATGCAATAGAGTTGCCTTAGTCAAATGAATATTACATGAGGTGAAAGGCAGTAAAATTCCCAAGAACACACTCACTCTCTTGTACCAGCTAGGGTTTCCCTGGTGTAAATATGTTTGGAGGCTGAAATTGTTTTATAGCTATAGAAATAAAACTTGGAAAGGCCAGACTCCATTTATTCTTCTGCGTGTGTAAATAAGCGCAGAGGCACCAAAGCCTAGAGAAGCACCTGCAGCCTCCTGAGCAGGTGATAGTGCTCACAGGTGCTGCAGGAGCCCTTGCTTTAGCTCATGAGTTATCAGGGGCTGCTGGTGTGGGAAATGAGCTGAGCCCCCTTCATAACCCATGTGTGAGCTGTAGGGAAAGTTAATGAGGCTGGTCTGTAGCCCAGAGATTCCTCAGCCCAGTTGGAGAGCTCTGGAAAGGTGACTACTTGGTGGATGAAAAGATGCCCTGGGATAAGATGGGAGGATGATGAAGGAATTAGATACCTACAGGTGAAATTTTGTCTTGCATGGAGCATCTGTATGAGGTGTGTGCCTGGTTACTTTATGTTGGCAATCAGCAGTGCCTCGCTGTGGTCTCACTGGTTTTAAAACGCTTGCTTTGTTTGCTTTTATCTGACAACCCTTGAGGAGGATGAGGTGGTTGTGAGTCTGATAGATTTTGGAGTTCCCAAGAACATCTGTTGTGCTATAGTTGTTCAGAAGCTGAAGTGGTGGCTGTGCTCCTCCTGCCCCTGTGGGAGCAAACCTGAATAGCAATTTTATTTCAAGATGCTCCTAGTGGAAGCTCTGCTGGCCCACCTTGCTGTGGCTTCAGTACCCAGGCAGTGCCAAGGAAGGCAGCAACTAAGGAAAGGGTACAGAAGCAGTGAGCCATTCTTACAGACAGGTGGATACACCTTACACATCTTGGGGTGCCCCCAGGAGCCCAAATTTTGTGAGGCAGGGTCCTGCTTCATTAGTAATGTCACCAATTAGGCTACAGACTGATTTGGTCCAGGTTTATTTTTTGTAAGGCCATATATCTCACCTGTGCACAGTGAAGGTTGGTGAAACTCCTCCCTGCTCACTGCACATGGAGCCTTGGCCACTTCCTTACAACAAAGTGCTGCCTCCTGTCTCCTGCTGGCACCTGCCAGCCTCAGACCTCTCCTGGCCAGGGGACATGGTGACAGCTGATGCACAGCCCATGGTCCCTGCGGTGGCTGTGGCTGGTCAGACCAGTGGTGGTTTCTGCAGGGAACTCACTACTCCTTCTGGCAGGAGAGGCGGCTCCTGGAATGACACGCTTGAGTTTCTACCTTTTAGCATCTTCTGGAAAAAGCTTAAAGCAGCACCCAGCTCACCAAGGGGCTATATCTGGCATTTGGCCTCTTTGCACCTCACAGCAAAAGGTTTTAAATTATTCTCAGCCAAATTATTCTCCTTTCCTATGTGCTCTGACCCCTTTGCTTCATGGGGAAGCCTCTGCTTTGTCCTGTGGGCTTTTAAAAAGAAATTACTTGGCAAATGTCCATTTGGTTACTTGGCTTTGCAGTGTTGTTGCACTGCAGTGTTGCAAGCCATCTAAAAAAGGAGTTATGATATAGAAGGGTTTGGACAGTTGGTAAAAATCTCTGAGGAGCAAACACAAGGAGATTGCTGTCCTGGAGATGAACTTCCAGGAACCAGGTTGTGGCAGCAGTAGGTTGATTAAATCCTGATGCAGCACGCAGGAGTGGAGGCTTGACTGCAAGCTAATCAGCCTCAGTCTTGGCACTCTTAAACCCTAAGGGGATTCAGTGCTCAGTGTCCCTAGAAAATGACAGAAAAGGCTCAGTCCAGGGGACTTCAAGGTTTTCCTAGACATCTAAGTGCTGCCTTCTGACATAGAGTTGATTTTTGGTTTTAAACCTGGTGTCTTGATGGAGCACACTGGCCACGGGCAGGAGCCAGATGCGATGGGAAGCAGACCTCCAAGGTCAGCAGCTGCTCTTCACTGGGAGCATGTCAGGTCATAAATCTAAGCACAGAGAAATTAGGTGGAAATGTCCCATATTTAGGTTATAAGCTTTCCCTTAGCTGCAGGAAGCAAGGCAAAGGCATGCAGGCATTTCCTGGCTGCTGACTTTAACACTTTTGTCCAGAGTTTCTAGATGGGAAAAACTGTATAGGAGGCTTATGTTCTTTGTTTTTCCTAAGCAAAATGCAAAGTTCTTCCCCATGCGAGGAGTCAGACTGGCTGTGAATCAGGGCTCTTGTGGGAAACAGCCTGCAGCAGCTTTTTTTAATCCCCAGAATAGATGCAGCAGCAGGTTTCTGTGAGCTGGCTGCTCTCAGGGTGACTGGAGGGCCTTGCCAGCAGACCATGCAGCTCCCACGGTCACCATTCAGCAGTTCTGGGTTGCATCCCACATTCCACACAGCAGGACAAGACCACAACTGCAGACAGACCCCTTGTCTGCTTACCTGTTTTTTAGGCCTTAAGTAATTTCTACCCCCATATCTGTAGGTAAAAATGCTCCTTTGTAAAATCAAAGTAGCTAAAAGGATTTACTCTAAAGTACCTACAGGTTAGGTGTACACTTAGGAAATATGCTGCTGGATGACCCTTTGATGACCTGTCCTTCTGGCCATCTCATAACCCTGCACAATGAGATGTTCCCAGCCTGAGGGGCATCCAAATTTCTCTTTATCAGCTGTATGCAAGGCCTCATTTAAAAAGGGAAAAAAATGGAATGTTCACAGACCTGAACTGCAACATTGCTCAAACTTTATGTGAAAACACATGGAGCACCAGGGTCTCAGAGCACTTTCCCACCAGATTTGAGGGAGTGGCCTTCAGGGAAGCTCTTCCTTCAGACCTCCTTACTTGTCTCTAGACAAGAGAGGCTGCCTTGCAGCTGAGTGGTCACTTTACCTCCCCCCATTCTTATTGCCTGAAGCTCTCAGCAGGCTCCCACAAAGGTCACTCATACGTGCCTGGCTGGGCACCTCAGTACCCTTGCACACCCTCCTTTGGGGGAAACAACGTGATTCCTTCAACTGTACAGTTGTTGTTCCTTTTACTGACCAAGGGTGCTGGGAGCTGGAGGGGTGTGGGCTAGAGAGACTGGGAAATGGGGAAGCACAGAGATGAGATAACAGATGGAGGAGTGAATCGCCACTGGAGGCATCTCCACGTGATCCTGTGTGTCTGGTGACATATCTTGCCCATGCCTGGAAAAGCTTCTTGGCTGAAAACTATATAGGAAGAGCAAAAATACAGGGGAGCTTAGCTCTAAAATACTGCCAGGAGGAGAGGAAGAAGAAGTTGACTTACAGATCACCTGCGGATTTTTGGGGGGTGGGAGTGGATTTACCTTTTAGGCTCAGAGAGGCACGATATGGTAGTGAATATATTCCTTAGACTAAAAGGAATGTGAAGAACTAGGATTTTAAAAAAAGCAGTCTGATGGATGAGTGCTAGAGACCAGGACAAAGTCAAACAAGACAGAAATAAGCCAGCAAGCTGGAGAAAACAGCCTGACAGGTCTCTTGCTTGGAATGTGCCACAGGATGGAAATTGGGCCCTAAAGTATAAATGTGAGACCCTCCAAGTGACATTTTCAGGGCACTGCTGGGCCAGGGCCTGAACATGAGCCCAGCTCTGCTGCACCTGAGTAGCTGTGCAGTGGAATTGCACAGATCCAGTGGAGAAAGCCCCCACAGGGAGGTGTCCATCCCACTTTGACCGTGGCTTCATGCCAGCCCCTCCTGTGCCACCATCTGCATTTCTCCTGCCACCAACTTTTTTTAGGAATTTTTTTCAGGAATTTTTTCTTTTGAAAACCATGTCTGTACAACCCAACCCTGCTCACTCATGTGAGCCTTATCTGTGGGCTCTCTACCACTGCTCTTTCCTTCTTCATGCTGTGGCCAGTGCAGTTCCAACTTCAGCCTCAGTTTCTTCACTTCCTTCTTCTAAAGAGCTGAAATAATGCTGTATTTCACCCTGCTTGTCCATAGACAGCTCAGAAAAAGATGTTTAAAGTGTCTCAGAGGCACTGTTTGACTGGGGAAGATACAAAATATTTCAGCAGCAGCATAAAAAATTAACTTGGACAATTTTAATGGGAAGGTTAAGGCTATGCCTTGAAAGGCAATCCTGATGACATCTTTCTGCAATGGAGTCAATGTAAATGAATGGGTTTAAAACTAAATATCCAGATTTTCTGGATTTAATCTAATATAGACTGTGAGAAATCGGTAAATGTTCAGCAAAGCCAAAATAGAGTCTCCCTTCTGTACCTGAAAGACAGACAAACTCATTTTAAACTGCATATTGAAAAAACCCTATCTTAATTTTGTGTTAATATATTATGAAAAGTATTAAGACACTTTTAAGTGACTATTCCCTTAAAAAAACCAAATTGAACAGACCAAGAAAATAAATAAATAACAAACCCCAAACAAAAGATTGTTCCAGCTGTTTCCTTTTGCCTTTCTCTTGGCTTAGACAAGGTCTCTCTCAATTTCCACTCTGACTCATGGGTTGCCAGATTTCCATCCTGGTTTCCAGAATAAACGATTTCCATCTTTCCCTCCTTTCAGAGAACCTTGGTGCTTAAGTTGCTTCTTGAACTGCCGGCATAAGCCTGGCACTTGAGTACTACAAAAAACCTTTCAGGGCTGCATTGGTCCTGCAGATCATCTGTAACAAACGTGAGATTTATTCAGTACTGAAACACACCTGCCCAGCCATGGGTGAGTATTGTGTTTCACCCTACTGATGCTGTAGAAGGGGTATCTGGGATACACAGGGCAAGGGAGAACAGTGGTGGTTTGGGAGCCTATGAAGGGAATGGATTTCAGGCCAGGTTTTCCAAACTTTCTAGCAAGGGAAAGAGAATATGGTGTGATAATACTCAGCAGTCTTGCAAGGCAAATTAGCAATTGACTTTTAAAATATTTCCATTACAAAGAACCCACAACCCTTGAATGTTATCCTTACTTACACATGAGGGAGCTGAGCCATAAGGAGATGACGGGAATCCCTGGAGATAAGTAGGCACATTTTATAATGTGAGAGGGGATGAGGAGGGCTGGAATGAAGCAGCAGGGGAGGGGGGGTGGATCAAAGTGTTAGAGTGGAACATTTGGAGTTGCCATTTCCTGCATGAATGGTGCTGAGAATTGCATTGCAGCAAAGAGGCTCCAACGCTGCTTCGGACCATATCCTAGAAAATGGAAGGATAATTTCCTCCTGAGCAGCCAGGCCTTCTGACTGAGCAGGGAGAGTCATACCCAGTGTAAGACTTCAACAGACCCTCCGTGACTCAACCCTAAGTGATGTTTTTGAAAACAGAGTCAGAAAGGCACCTCTTCCACACACAACATAGGATGTCCAAGTTGCTGTGGAGCCGAGGCCATTGGAGAGAGTAACCCTCTCACACAACATAACACTTCAGTACTCTCATCTCTGTCATTATTTTGTCTTTATTTGTAAAAGTTGTATAAAATGCCTTTCAAAATTGGTCTGCTGAAATGAGGAGGCTTTTCCAATGCCGACCAGGTTTCTGTATGGGAGTAACATAGCAAGACATAGATACACAGCAAAGCGACCAAGCCAGGCAGCCAGGAAGGGCTGCCAACACAGCACTGACACCATGAAACTGTGCAGTGACATGAGCTCACTGCTGCTCACCACTGCTGTCCACACACTCTATCACAGAACTTCAGTATCACAACTCAATAACCAGCCTCTTCACAGTGAAAAACAAAAATTCAGGAAAATTTACAAAAGCTACGCTTCAGAATTTGAAACACTTTTACAAAGGGGGAATGGCGTGTCTGATGCCAAAAACAGGAGCTGACAGCTTTGCCTATTGCTACATATTGATACTGACCACTTCCAGACTCCAAACTTTGCACCAGGCAAATCTGTTTCAAGAATAATGAAGAATGGAAGTTTAATGGCACCTACTGCTTTGCAAAAAAGGTGATGCAGGTATTCAAGTAAAGCAAAAAGGCCTGTAGTAATGTTTCGGGCTACAGAGTGGTAAAAGAGTCAGGTCTGCAGGCATGGCATTTTTTGGCAAAAGTGTCACTAGCACAGTGTGGCTTCTGGTTTTGAGGACACATTATGCATGTGCCTGTAGATTATAAGATGCTACTACTGTGGGAGGAGGAAAATCTCTTTGCTTATGTAGAAGTTTTCTCATGGGAGAAAGACAGGGATCTCTCCAGCCATAATAAAATCAGTTCAAAATTGTTTCTTCTTAAAGGACTGTCCTTTTTGCATACCCCAGGGTCAGCAAACTGAGCCAGATTTTTCCACAGTGTAGCTCAAGTGATCTCTGCCCAGTTTACTCCAAAGGCAGCTTTTGACAGTAATCCTTGGCTTGACTTCAGTCTCATGTGGCTTTCTTGCTGTTTCTGGCAAAGGAGCCAAAACCTGGAGCACCTGTGCGTGACTGACTGCAAACAGTTCTTGTCAGGCTGCTGCAACACTTTGTCTGCTCTGCACAACTCTAAAACAAAGCTGGGCAGGCAAAGTCACCAGTGATCAAACTAGACAGCCTGAAGGAGGAGAGAAAACAGCATACAGAGGCTGAAAGGCTTTCAGCTCCCGAACAATACTGACAACACGAAATTAAGGCTGCTGCTAGCAGCTCTCAGTCCCTGCCTTGAAAATAACTAAATTTGGTAAATTTATGCTTGTTGAACACATTTTCTCTTTTGCAGCAGCCAGCCAGCCAGCCACTGCAAACAACCTGCAATAGTATCTGAAAGGCAGCTGCTTTTATGGGATTATTCATAAACCTTCAGACCTCTTAGCCAACCGTCACCTTTTCCTCACGGATTTTCCTATGGATCAGAAAATGTGTTCTCAAGGTTATACAGTAATGTCCTGGGTGTAAAACAAGGTGGGAGAGTTATTGCATTTGTTACATTAAAGAACAGGATAAGAGGGGAGGGATGCTGTGCCTCAGGTCCATGCAAATGTGGTGTGGAGGAAACCTTGGCTCCATCTACTCACCTTACTGTATGCAAGGCCTGTTACCAGTGGGCAAAAGCAGAAGGGTAAAAAAGGGCAGAAGCCCTGTCCAAGGCTCCCACTAGTTTCTGCCCAGCCTCTCTGACCACAGCTGCTTCCCAGGAGCTCAGAGGAGCCCTCGTAAAATTCCATCTACTAAAACAAAACCCTTTGTCAGAATACTTACATACTTTGCCTCACCAATTCCATAATACTCCACAATCAGAAAATGTAGTTTATGTAGTAAGTCCTCTTACATCACCTAAGTTATCATGTGACTAGAGAAAGATCTTTGCTGTAAGGAGCTTTCTCTCCTTGGTCCTGGATATAGCACCAGCAGTTAAAACAGAGGTAAAGTTGCTTCAGAGTGGTGCAGCACTTCTGTTGGAACACAGGAATAGGGCACTTGGGAGTCATCTTCTCTCCCCCAGTCACATCTTCTTTCTGAAACGAGCTCTGCAAGCTCAAGCTTGCTGTAGTGTGGGGGTACTGCTCAAAAATGTGACCTGATCCTCTGTAGGCTCAGGTGACCCAACAAAGAAGTATGTTGCCTGCTGTGCTGGATCGGGGCCCTGTGTTCCTGAATTTATTTAGAACCATAGGTCATGAAATCACAGTTTTGCTCGATCCTCCTCCCAAAACACTGCCATGCTGAATTTCCTAGACATGCTATGCTTGTCCTCAAAGGAGGGAGGCCCTTCCCAGAATTCAGCTTCCTGAGACATATACTATACACATAAAGATGTATATGGTGTAACTTTTTGAGGGAATGAAGGGGAAAGCTTTGCTACCCGCTTACAGTCATTAAAACAGCACTACCTACCTTTTCTCTCTTTTTTGAAACACTAATCATCTCACAAAAAAAGAAAAACCCTGAAACTTTTTGTATTGTTACAGACTTCTATCCCATGGCACAAAGACCTGCTTCTGTGCACTGTTTTTAAACTTTCTGTTTTCATTGCAATGATGACTAAATGGGAAAGTTATGCAGACAGCAATGCAGCATAATCTACAGCAGTTCTATTGCTATGAACCGTGACAGCTATGACCAAAGATAAGGCAAACAAAAGTGAACTAAGGGGGAATTTCTCCTCTGGCTCCTTTCCTCCACCTCTTAACTTGGGTAGGAAAAGGCAATATATTACAAGAGACAGCACTGAGCACTATACCAAGCATAAAAAACAATGTAGATGATTTGACAGATCACTGCAGAGGAATTTCTAAGTCAAATTTTACAAAAATGCACAATCTCTTTAAAAAATAACCAGTATACAATCACAATGCAAAAGGACATAAAGGGGCTTTTTCTGAATTCCACATATTCTGGCCACTCTTCCCTCCCATGCCTCATAAGTCCCTTTTTGCAAGCTCTGGGAAGTCCATCCTCTGCATCCTCACACAGTAAGTGAATGGAGGTCTGTTAATTTATGAGATCCTGGAGCTCCTCGTCAGTCAGCTCATTGACTTCCATGATCTTTTTCAAGTGTTCCATGTACCGGGCATGGTCTTGCAAAAAGTGTGGCACCCTCATGTTCTCAATCACAGCTAATCCTTTCAGGCGATCCACATCCTCATATGAGATCTGTAAGGAGGGACACGGGTCAGTTTAGCAGTACAGTCCCATTGCTTCTCTGCTGCTGCTATAAACTCTCTCCTCTAAATGAGAAAATATTTCAGAGCAGGGGAATTTAAAATCTTGGAGAACCGTTTGAAAACATGAGCAACTGTGTGCTTCAGTGCAAGATGCAAAAGAAGTGTAAATTTAGCACATGCCTTCATAATTCCTGATTCTGCTTTTGATTCAATCACTAAACAGGCTTGTAGGAACGTGAATGAGAATCAGCTACAGCAGCTGCAGGAATAGAGAGGGAAAGGATGGAGCACATGTGAGTCCTGGAATGTCTTCTCAACAAGGCGGAAAGATTTACATGAGATTGGAAAAAACACTATGCAAAAATACTAAGGAACTAGAATGGGAGGGCAGGACAGGAACGGCACAGGAAACAGTTTGGGAAATGCATGGTGCCAGCTGACCTGAACTCTGCTGTTTCATTTTCACTAGTAAATGTGCTTGTGCAAAGCTGAATTAAAATGCACCACTAGTAACTAACTACAGCATGCACAATCCCTAGGCATCCTAATGTTAGTCTTTTTGTTTTCCCCATTCAATGGGTTTGCCTCATGGCATCAGTCTTCTGAGTATTGGTGCTGAACTCTCTGCTGAATTTTGCAGCTCTTACAGGACCCAATAGCTTTTTTCCTTAAGGAAAATGGATATTTCTATCTTCATAGTCTTAGGATTCTAAAAGCTAGGACTTCTAATCACAGTAGCTCAAGATGCTGTGAATGATAGTCCAGAAAGGATGAATGCTTTGGCTGGGCACAAGCTGCCATAGAAGCACAGAGCAGGACTCCTTGGGCAGATGTCCAGTGTGATGAAATTTGTGTGGTTGTTGCTTTGCCTCCAAGCTGCGTGTTCTGGGCACCCTGCAGACAGCAGCATATGCACTGGCAAAGCCCACCAGCTTCGCTGTGCTTGCTAACTGGCACATCCTATTTCTTCACAGGAGGTTTTGTGCCAGGTGGCTTGAGTAGAGCCTGCTCCTTCCAACCTTCTTGCCCCATGTTTCCTCTAAGGAGCTGAGCCCTGCACAGTCTGCTTTCCCTGGAAACAGCCTGCCCTCTTGGCAGGTGATGGTTTCTACTCAGCAGCAATTAAAGCATGCATGAAGGATTCACCAATGTGAAAGGGGGATGGAAGGGCTTTCTGGAAAGACAGGACAGTGTAATCCAGATTGCTAAACCTGATCCATAGAGACAGGTGCATATCTTAGTGATGATAATTGGAACGAAGTCCACAAAGAGAATCAATTTGCATCTGAGTACACAAGTGTGCTTTTATAGTTGCAAGAACAAGATGCACCCAATTAAGAAAATTAACAAACACCCATGCCCAGGCTTATTCAAGTCACTAAGATACTGCTGTTTGAAGATCATGTGGCATTACACCTAATTAACTTACTTAGAAGTGGGTACAGAGGAGCTCTACAAAACCATACCACCTCTCAGTCTGGAGACACAGCACCATATGCAATTAAATTCTTCTCTTTTCCTGCCTAAAAAAGGAAAAAGGATCCTTCTCCTGACATATTTACGTTCAGAGGTTTCTTTTACTGCAGCAAACAAGAAACATGGACCTATAATCTGAGATATGGTTTGAATGGGATGCATTTCCCCAGCCCTTGCAATTGCTAAAAAATTACCAAAGTTGACATCCTGAGGATATCAAAAACATAATCCCATCCTTTGGTGGAAACAGGCTGTCCTCCTTACCACATGTTATTAGTCATTGCACCAGGTAAAAAAGACTGAGGCTAAAACAGGCTTACTTATGCTCTTCGTTATGTGCTCATGTGTTTCTTGAGAAACACAACAGTAGGTGATATTTTGCTGCTTTTACTTTTTCAAACTCTGGTAGTTATGCTATACTTAAGTGCACCCAATATCCGCATTCTACTTCTCTCCAGCAATATTTGCATGCAATTACCACATGAATATTTTGCAATGCTTCCTATATTTGATTCTTTCCTGCAAAGTTTTGAAACTTTGCTCATTTAAGAAGCACCTTTTCTCAGGTGTCAAGCGTTTTCCTTAGTCACTTCTAGGTATGTTGAACAGCCTGCATGTACCCACACCGCTCTCTTCTACACTGTAAGTAATGTCAGAAGCAACAGGAAGGCAGGACATGGAAAATGGGCCAGCCAAGCTTAATACTCCCTTTGGCACAACCTGATCTTCCCACTCCACCCTAAAAAAGCAAATCCCCCATTTAAAGTGGTGACAAAGCACTAGGGTAGATCCCAGTGCAAGTTTTACACTTCTCTCTTTCATGAGAAGATACAGATTTTGGAGAGAGCCCAGTGAAGGGTCACCAAGATGATTAAGGCACTGGAGCATCTCTCCTGTGAGGGAAGGCTGAGAGAGCTGGAACTGTTTAGCCTGCAGAAAAGCAAGATCACAGGAATTGTCAGTGTGTACAAACATGGGCAGGGGGCTTTTCTCACCAGCACACACTGGCAGGGCACGAGGCAGTGGGCACCAGTTAAAATGTGCAACATTCCATCTGAACAAAAACCACTTTTGTACAATGAGGGTGGAAAAACACTGGCACAGGCCACTCAGAGGGGTTGTGGAGTTACCATCAGTGGAGATATTCAAAGCCCAACTGGACATGGTCCAGGGCAAACTGCTCTAGCTGACACTGCTTAAGCATGGAAGTTGGACTAGATGATGTTGAGAGATCTCTGCAGACCTCAACTAATCTGTGATGCTGAGAGCAGATGTTGCTCTCAGACACAAATTTCCAGCTTGACTGCAGATGTCTTGAAGCTAAGCCATTCAGAAAACGTTTTAAGATCCCTTGATTTAAAAAGTTGTAAAGTCAAGCATTTATAAATTATCGTACTGCTAGAAATAAATTGCTTGTAGACCCTTAATGTGGGTGCCATGCAATGTGGATCATAGCGGAATCTGTAATTTTATGAGGAATGACTTAGTGTGTTTTTCAAGTGGCCTGACAACCTGCAGACTCCCTGAAGAGAGAGAAGCATGAAGCAGTAGAGGAACTGTGTGTTCAGTGGTTTAGCAGGCAGAAGCTGTGTGGAGTTAAGCAGGCCTTAGGAAAAAAGAAATTTCAGAGAAAGTTGGAGACCTATTTGACATTGTGATTTTATTTTCAAAGCTTCCTAACTTGGTTCAGTTACCTAAATAGCTCTTGCTTACCAATAAGGATGTTTCTGACGGTAAAGGGAAAACTCAAATGTGGACCAAAACCCTCTATCATAATATGCCCCTTCCCTTTATCGCCCATTGATTACTAAGTAGGCAGAAATGCTGGGATGCCAGCTCTAAATTCAAGCTCAAGTCAATCTGACTCCCTGTTTATGTGAGTATGAACCCTGCTTAATGAACTGTGAAAGCTTAGCAACCCAAGGATTTGGTTCAGGAAGTGAGACAAAATTATTGCACTTCTTAGGGTGATTTGAGAACAAACAAGCCATGACAGTTAGAATGGACCTAAAATTCATTCACATTCTGGGAATGCAGAAATACCATTATTCTGGGGGAAAAAAAGCCTCATTTTTGAAAAACACCTGCCATCAGTGAGAGAACTTTGAGATTGAATACTCTTTGTGGTGGAAGGGGGGTGCATTAATGTCAAATGGCTCATTTTGTTTTCTGCTAGGACCACTGCCTTATCTAGTACCTGTCTTGTTTGGCCAAGGCAGTCTGTTGTAAGTCAGGTAGTACCCCATTAAGGGAGGCAAGTCTGAGAAATATCACCATAAAATCTTAATCTGATAAATGAAGAATGAGGACAAGCTGGCAGAAATTTTTAGAACCTCAAAATACTTGTAACTTGCACAGTGTAATTGAAGGTGCTGTACAGAGCAGAGAATTCTAGATCAAAGTAAAGGCACCATGACTCATAGCTCGTTACAGGCAGGCTTGCTGAAATGATAAAGCTGTACCCTTGGGAATAATGAGTTCAGTCACCTTTCCAAGGGCTGTCAGAAGATGGAAATCAATGGACTCCCTGTATCTCAGGATTCGGAGGATGCCATCCAGGTACACCTGGTCCTTATTGAAACAGCCTGAAAGGAATGGAGATACATTGCACTCTATCAGTGTTTGGTCAAAACATGTTCTCAGAAGCCATTATGAGAAGAACAATTTTATTTTTAAAAACTAGATATTTATCCCTGACTTTGAAAACCTTTCCAAAAACTAGCTAGAAGGCAAAACCCACTAGCCTAAAAAAGAAATCAAACATAGAAGATAGGGCCTGTGAATAACCACAGGCAACATTACATCTGTAGAAAGCAGCTCAAACTGAATGAATTTTTTCAAAGTTTTGCATTTACGTTTCACTTCCACGAAAAAAAAAATCCTTTACTGATTTAGTTTGGAGTCTCATTCATGAGCGTTTTCAGCCTTGTTTTCCACAGCAGAATTCCTGAGACCCCATTTCAGAAAGTGCGGAGCCCAGTTTCTCCCTTTTGCAAAGGTTTTACTGCGTGTCATGATTAAGGAGCTCTGTGCATGTTCAGAAAGCCTCCCTGAAGTACAAAACAAGAGAACACAAATAGGGGACTCACCTGGTTGTGAAGTGTCAGTCCACCCTCTCTTGGCCCGTACGCAGTAATCCCACCTAGTACTGGGGTCCTTGACAAATTTCCCCACGTCCTGGAAAAGCTGACTGAAGGACATCTGGCTGGCCTGGTACACTGTGTAGTAGAGCAGGGCAGCTCTCCAGAGAAAAGGGTCTTTGCGGAACAGGACGCTGTGGATGCTTGCTAGCCCCTCTTCTGTAGGGTTGATTGGTTTCAACCCGTGTTTTCTACGTCCATTACGGTTGCACCAGGGCTGGCTGTTGTTGTTAAAGCCCCGAAAGTAATGAGTTCCTGAAAAAAAAAACCCCAAAAAATAAAAGGACTTAGTGGCACTTAGAACAGTAGCATCCAATGATTAACAAAAATTTATAAAATACATAAGGAGATACCCATTTCAGAATTCTGAGCTGGTAGGACTGGGCACTAGGAAAAGCGATGATTTTAGCCTTGTCTACAACAGAGAATTTTGTCAGAGGTATTCACACCACACAAACATTCACCTGCTGACTGCAAGCAAAATTCTTGAAAATGCTTAAGGACTGCAACAATCAGGAGGACTTGACTTTCTAAATCTGTGAAAAGGAATTTTCGGAAGTCTTACAGGCTGAATTGTCTCTGGCACAGGCTAGGCATTTTAGGGAACAGCAGGAAGGAAAACCAAAGTAAAAGGGCAGAAATGTTGTCTCCTGAAGGTGATTAAACAGCAGTACTGCAGCCTTGGAAGATGCTATGTCCCTTAAAATGTGAGTAACAGTGGTTCTAGGCAATTGCAAAGCTTATTCTTCAGTTGATATCCAGGCACTAGTCAAGTCCCTTTTTTATGTACTTAGTTGAAACAGATGCACTGAAAAATTTGTAGAAATTTTCCACAGGGCTGGGCCAACCTTGTGTAATGCAAAACCACAGCAATTTTACACCAGTTTAGGGATCACTGGGTAAATTCTTCATACCTAAAGCATGCCTACATTTGCAAGCAGTGCAGCATGACAGGAGCAGGTTTGTAATGTGACATGGCTGGAGCAGAGGTTGAACCGTCACACTATTTTGTCTCTCCCTTTTTTTTTTTTTTAATTCCAGAGTAGTTAAAAAAAAGAAAAAATTGCTCTCATGAGCAAAACATCCATGAGCAGTGACAGCACAGAAGGTATGCCCTGGAGCAGAGCCTCTGGGCCAGCATCATCTGAAAGGATTACTCTTTGCCTGCTCCAAGATTCCTCTGGCATGGGAACCTCAGAGCTGTAAGCGGGACTAGCTGGTAGGCTTACTTCAAAAGCTTGCTCTGGATCTGACCTAAAATGCTAATGCCCATGAACCCTAGGAATCCTTTTACTGCACGCTGCAGTAATAAAAAGGTTTCTCCTTCCCTTTAGCGTATCTCCAGCACAGGTTCTTTGGATAAGGATGTTCCCTCTTTCTCTATCTGTCCAGTGCCTGCCCCATCAGTGTGCCACAAGGGAGAATGCATGCAAGTACTCCCCTTTGGCTGCAGAAGGGATGTCATGCTCATACCAATTTCGTGTCTCAGCATCCCCTCCAGCCAGTGCTCTCGCGCGGTGGAGACGTTGATGGTGAGAGTGGGGCGGCCGTTCACCACGGTCATGGAGGCTCGGGACAGCAGGTCCTCCGTCAGATGGACCACAATCTGAAGAGGAGAGAGTTAGAACTGAAAGAGCTCTCTTTCCCCTCCTGTTCATGCTTTTTCCTCTGGTCCTTCCATTGTTTAATTTCTCTTTGGTCCCTTGCCCTCCACAACTCTGTCTTGTGACCAGCAGTCACATGAGAGCCTTCTGAATGAGTTTATCCTACTCACCTGTGCTACTGACAGAACCTCAGACTTTGTGGGGTGAGTGAGGGTGAAGATAGACCGACACGAGACTGAAAAATTTAGTATGGTGACACTGACTAGAGTCAGAGGGCAGGGAGCAATTGCATGCAGAATAAATGAGAGAAAATTCCAGTTTTTGAAATGTGTTGAATTAGCTTAGTGTTACTGAGGACTGAAAAATAGTAGATAAGAACACATTAATTGGCTAGGTATCTATATAATTAGCTGTCTGAAAGCATTTCAGTTGCAATTCTAAAGCCACTGGAATAAGAGGGGGAAGTACTGTGTGCTTTTTCTCCTGTTAAATGATGCAGACTTGAAAGATTGAAATACTGGTAGCGGCTTGTTCTATACAGCAAAATAATTCTTGCTTTCCTGTTCTCTCTTGGAAAACTGGTAATCAAAACAAAAACTGGCAGAGAAGGAAACTAATGCATATTGATATATTTTATTATTTGACTTCAAAAAGCCTTTTTAAACAAGTGACTGAGAGGGAAAAGTGAAACTCTTTGTTGAAGACTAAGCACCTTTCCCTCTTCACGTAAAGCCTAAAGAAACAGTACTGCTCAGAAGAGTACAAGGGAGACTACTTTAAAGAAGATTACTTTTTTAGTATCCAAAAAAAGGACCTAGGAATCAAAGAAATTACTATAACACTTCCCTGTACTCAAACCTCACCATTCAGCTTCAAGTTCAACAGCAAATGGTCAGTTGCATAAAACTTGCATTTAAGAGGCAGGAAAAATAGGTAAATCCCAAAGCATTTCGATTTAAAGGTGCCACTTAGCTTTATTAACACCTCTTCAGCTGGAGAGAGTATTTTCATATTTTAGACCATCCTAAGCCTGATGTGTTAACGCTATTTTCACAGAAAAACTGAAGCATTTCATTAAGATGTACATGGGTTGCTGGATGAGGACGTAGGATCCAGCTGCCATGAAGTCAAACCAAACCAAAAATGAAGAGGGAGATAGAATCACAGGAAAAGACAAAACATACAGATTTTTTTCTGCTTGCTCTAAACTGTAGTTTATTAATCCCACTCTTAGAAAAACAGGTAAAGTCTGGTTATCAGTGTCAAATCATAGTCTCACAAAAATGTGTGATGAGTTTAGCAGTTTCTCCTAATAATAGTATGTTTACCAATTAAACCTAGTTTCTGGGAATTTAATTTTTTTCCTCATGATTCCAGACTCCTCTTGCTCACTGCCAGTGATCTCATCTAAGTCTTTGACTGTCATCTGGTGATTTCGCTTGGATTAATCCCTTTTTTATGCATTCAATTTCATCTGACTTTTCCAAGCAATTTCATGTAACTTCATCAAACTGGTCTTCTAAAATTCTGAATATAGAAAATAAGTTTTTTTCACAGGGCTCTAAAAAATTAGATGGCTAAAACCAGGAAAAAACCAGCACTCAAACAACTCAACAAGCTTTTTCAGACATTTTTATTCACTTATGTCACTTTCATTTGTGTTGCTTCTTATAAATCACTCTCTTGGGCTGCTGCTTATTTTTCTTGGCCTTTTCTTAACTCTTTCCTTTGGTGTAAATAATATGATACAGGAGAACAGATGGCAGAACTGATGAATAAATGGAAATGTGCTGGTCTCCAAGTAGCTGAAAAAAGGAGGGAAGGAAGGGTGTCGTTCTTGGGTACTCCCAAAAGAAGAGAATTTAGGAACAAGCATATAGGAATCAGGAAACAGGCTCAGAGAGATGACTGAAGTGTTCACAATGAATTTGTGTCGTTTCAATTGTTCAGACATTAGACTGGGCTTCGCCATGAGAAAAGCATGATGTAAGGAATATTCTAGTAATTATGGAGGAAAGGCCTCCCAGATGGTCTCTTGGGTCCATCCCTGTCTAATGCCTAAGGTCTACATAAGTGTTTCTTTCCTGATCCAGTGCAGGACCTACCTCACCAAGACAGCCTTCTTTCACCATGTACTTCCTGACGTGATTCCAGATGCGACTTTTGGTCAGCAAGCTGCCTCCAGTGGCCTGTTCAAATTTTTCATAGCTTCCATATTTCTGCAATGTCCGCTTCATAATATTAATGGACTATAAAATGGAAAAGCATAGCAAATATCAGTGCAGTAAGATCCCCGTGTCAGACTTGTATTCTTTCTCTCCCTCTCGATCTCTTTTTTCCTTAGCTTAAAATCCTTCTTTTCTTAACTCACTGGCACTCACTAACAGGTTGTACTCATTTAATACATGCTGACATGCTCCGCAATGAATTTATACCATCTTCAGATGTACATTAATGCCAAAGTACTGAAAAAAGATTCTGATCAAAAAAAAGTAGACCCACATATACCAGCATGATATATCAGCATGATTAGATGATTATCAGTCTTGTGAAATAATACCCATTTTCTCTTTAATCCTGGCAATGTTGTACAACTGCCTTGTAAAACAGATGTAACAGGTCTCCAGGACATTTGCAGTTTGACAGCATGTTTCTTTTTATGTTTTCCCAAAGAATTTGAAAAAGATCAACTATTACCCTCATCTCACTTCATTTCTTGGCATTTTCTAATTTAGGAACACTGAACTATGATTAAGCAGATGTGTAACTATAATTTTAACAATAATATTTCTACCAAAAATGTCTCCTTACAAGAGAGCAGGACATTTAATTAACGGAACTTTAATTTAAACTTTTAATTTAAAGCACCGTACTTCTTTATAACCCCCCCAAAATGAAGGCCTATTTAATGAGATAAATAAGAGTGGTATCAACAATTCTCCTATGAATTGCTGCTAGAAGGAGTCCCTTGTAGCTGCAAAGCTTAGCACGATGCCCATAATCATGATCTGAACTATGTATATTGAAGATTTTATTGGAGGGGCGTGAAATGCTCATCCCCGGTTATCTGCTTTCCAGTATGTCATTTCACACCCTTAAAAGAAAATGTGGTATGGAATAATTCCTTTCCCAGCAACAGTTCAGCTACAGGGAATAGCTTTTAGTCACAGACTTGATAACAGAAGCTCCTGGCACTACCTTAAAAAATTAATGCTCTTGCTAAGAAAATACCACTAACAATAAAGGTGAAATTCTAGCAGACTGAATCTCTTTTTATACACTTACATCCCTTCATGAACACATTTGTCTCCAGCTGTGTAATTCTGACATTGGTAGATTGACTGATTTTCCACAAAAATTGGATTAATTTTTTATCTCTCATAGGTACCAACAATTCTTCTCTAATGTTTTTCAAGTTGAAACTAAGCAACCATGAGTAATTGCTACCGAGGCCCATAAATGACAGCTAGATATATTCTTAAAGTCTAATACCTCTTTGATGAGGGAAATGTCACTTACCTGAATGCCAAAGAAATATTGCACCTAATGTTCAGTATTTCTTTGTCTTGTATATTTTTCCAAACCTTTTTTTCCATTTTTTTAAATTACCTATGAATTTTATCTTCCTAAAACATTGCCCGTTTTATATTTTTTTCGGTGTCTGCACATGCTGAGGCATTTGCCTGTCTTATACAAAATCCTTGGTTGAAGAAGCAACCTAAACATTCCCACCCTTTTCCCAGGAACTTTATTGTCAGCGAGCAGCCTGAACGATTAATGATAACAGTTCTTCAGTCTCCTTTGCCAGGTGCCAGATCCTTAAGACATTTATGTCACCTACAGCTTGTTTGGTATATCGTGTTTTTATGGACAATTAATTAACTTTATTTCACTCTGGAAGAAGTCATCTCTCAATCAATCTTCTAGCATGAAATTTGTCTTCACAACTTGTTGATATTAAATTTCAATTAAATCTATAAGAGCAAACACCAAGTACCCACTTAAATTCTAGGATGCCTAAGTTCATTTGAAATGAAATCCCAGAGGACTCTCCGACCTTAGTGGAGTGCAGGCATTTTTTAAAACCACCTCATCACAACAAACAGTGAGAAAAGGAGCACTGAACATATCAAACCTCCTGTTTGGCTGCCTGTAATAGCAAACTCCCTGGAGCAAACTCCCTCCATGCTACAGGAGGCAGCAGGATTTTGGGAGTCAGGAGATCCAAGTTCTAGCTCTTCCTGCCTGCCTGCTTGTAGGCATCTTCCTGGGCTGTTGAAGACTTTCCTAAATGCTGTGAGACACTTGAATCAACAACACAATACAAATAACAGGTTTTCAGACACAGGTCCTCCTGAAGAAACACAGACCCACTCCAACCTCTCCTGCCTCAACCTGATAGAGTTCACAACTTCAAGGGGAAACTTCTTTATGTGCCATGCTAGGTAACCCACATCCTGGCATTCCATCTACATCCAGATAGGTGTTTCAAGTTTGAACTCCTGCATACTGAGAAAGTCATTAAGCTTAAGCCTCCTCATTGCTGAACACATATTTAGAAATTACTAAGAAGGGTGCTCACCCCTGTCACCTTCGCTCTTGACTCTGTTTCAAGTGAAACAGAAATAAAGTCCTGAAAGTTCTTTCCAAGCAGGCAGGTGTGGCTGGAAGCTCTGAAACAACAGGGAGAGCCATCACACACAGACACATTGCACACAAATCTTTGGGGAGTGGCAGATAGCCCTGACACTGAGATGAGCCCCATCCCCAGTGATGTCCCTGGTTTGGAACTTCTTGCCACAACTACTCCCGTTGAGGGTGGTTCCTAAGGAGAAAAGGTTTGGGAAATGTTTGGTTTCCAGGCACTGACTACAACACCAAGCCCTTAATTTGGGATTCTGCACCTGCCTCCAAGGTGAGATGACTCAGTCAAGTGTTGCAAGAACTTGCTGGGAAAGGGGAAAATCCAGACCAGCATGTCCAACTGTGAGCTTATTTTCCGGCCTCCGGGCCAGCAGAACACCGGTCCTGCTGCAGTTCCTAAGGCCAAACTGTAAACTCTTCAGCAACAAGTAAAAAAATGGAAAAAAAGCAGAACTATGTGGCTGTACGAGGTTACTGGTTAGGAGTAACAATTCCTGTTTATTGTCAACATCGCCTGAAACGTGTGCTTATCCCTCTGATCACTACCGAAGAATGCCAAAAGAAGTAGCAATCCCAAGACAAGCCCCCTTGCACAGCAAACTCTACTGATGCTCAAGAAAGCAACAACACAGAAGCACTAACAAGAGCAAGGCAAGGCTGTTTAATCGACTGGTTTAGGTTACGGTGGTGTTGGCTTTTTAAAACAAATTATTTACAGCTAAGTAGGTCTCTGAATCCCAAGTCACCCATGTTCAGCAACACAGCTCAGTGGTTGAGAGTTATTGTAGAAATATGCACTGACATAATGTCTTGTGAGTAGTGTGAGGCAAGCAGGTCAGAGAAGGTGCTCAGTGATCCAGGAGTCAGCCCCCTACCTGAGTTAGCTCATCCTGCATTCAGAAGCAGCTCTGCTGCAAGGGGGTTGCAGTCTCTGCTGAGATTTGTAATACACACCATTGCTCTTCTTCCTACATAACCTATCTGCTGGGGGGAAAAAAGCTTCCAAGGGGCATCATTAGGTAACATTTAGTACCAGGCTGAGTTTGTTAGTCTAATCAACGGCCATAAAATGGTGGCTGTTTGGGTCAAGAGGAATGGAGGGAGGAAGGTAAGTGTAGGTTTTTGAGGCTAGTCCACTCAGGCTGTGGTATTTTGGGTTTTATTCAGTGTTTATAGGGGTTATTCTTTTGCATGCTTGTGCTTAGTGGTATAAAGGTCACATTTAAGTAATTTAGAGCTGCTAGAAATATTTTTAATTAAAAACTTTTAAATTACCTTGTAAAGAATTCAAAGCTAATACTCACTGGCTTTTTGTATGAGACTGTGTTCTCAAGTAAAGCTATCTTCCTACTGTGGTATCACCAGAAGTGACCTATTAGTCTCTTCTAGGGGAAGACAGACTGTGTCAGACCCTGAGAACCTGTGCCACTTGGATGGCCTGATATGCTTTGTGTTATGTATTAGCACACCTTATCTATGAATCTTAGTTAAGAAGGGAATTTGTTACTAGTGGAGAATGAAGTGTCTTACAATTAAGTGCTTTTTACATGGTGTCATGTTCTTGAATCTTCCACATGCTTAAGCTGTGACATCACTTGGACATAGCAAAGGATTACTCAGTGGTGAATGCCATGTTGTTTAGCCTTCCAGCCCCACCTACATTTTTCCCAACATCTGATACATTTACTAATTGTAGGCTACTTTTATTATTGCCTTAAAAGGTGTCACACAAACACTTGCAATGTGGCATAACTGGTTGATTTATGAATTCAAAACTGCTATACACTGAGTACAAGGGGAGAAGATGTATAACTCTTTCAGGGGGAGGAATCATTCATTTGATGATGGTTGGGCTTTTTTTTTAATGTATATAGAAATAGAATTCTTGCTGCCTTGTACAATTCAAAGAAACAGGTTACACAAAATTGCAACTTGCTGATTTTGGTTCAGCAAATTCCAACTTTTAAGTTTATCTGCTCTGCAAACACTGGGAACAATTATTTCTAAGCAAATATTGCCACCTCTAGCACCTGAGCAAAAATAACAAACACTTTGAGTGCTAAGAAACCTCACAGTGAGGGCTAAGTAGTTTGAGACAGAAAACCTGTAGAGCACAGAGCTGCTGCAGTGACCTTGAAACACAGTGGCAAGAGAATTAACTTCTGTAATATCAGATATGATAACCAATGTAAAAAGTGCAAATCTGCATGCTATTTTCTACTCTCCAGTTTACTTCCCTAAAGGCACCATATTGTGTGACTCATGAAAAAACCTTATTATGAAGAAAATATCACAAAGTAGGAAGAGAGAAACAAACAGAACACAGTATGAGAAGAAAGACACTGAAATAATCATTTTTTCAAATGCATTAATAGCTCAATGTGTCTGTGAAAAGTCAATCAATAAAAGTGTTGGGCTGTGCCCAAGGTTTAAAAGCTTTTATTTAAGAAGAGGCATGGGGTAAAGTGCCTGTGTGTTCCCCACTGCAGCATTGCTGGGCTAATGGTCTGCAAATCCTCAGTGCTCTTTGACTTTAAAAAAATAAATAAATGGGGCACAGTGTGATGTGTCTTCCAGACATATTTCAGTAATGCTATCTTAACCAATTTCACCGACATGCACAAATGCAGAAAGGGCAAAAGAAAACACAATCTGTTTTAATGTCCTAGCAGGCTATGCACAGCTGTGGCTAAAAAGATTCTTGACATGACTGAAAAATTCTCTAAAATTCTCAAATGTCAGGTTTTGAGCTCATTTCACTTAAGTATCCTAAAAGTCCCCTATAAAAATGGTGGTTTCAGTCAGTAAGAGCTGACTGTATGAGCTTTTTACTCATAAAAGAGCAAGCAAGTTTAATTTGCATGAGCACTTTTTGTAGGGAAAAATAGGAATAACTGTTCACAGTTACCAAGGCTTTCTAAAATAAGTGGAGCAATAAACAGAAGCCAAATATGCTTAAAAAAAAAACCCCAACAAAACTGAATTGAACCTTCTTGTAGCAAAAAGGATGACTACAAACAGTTGCGTTTTTACTCGAGACCCAGCTCTTGATACTATGAGTACTTTTTTTGCAACTGAAGTCATCCTTTCTGAACTTAATTTCCCATAAGATACCTCCATGTTTCTTCTGACAAGTAAAATCTGCATGGAAAAAAAATAGCAATGAGGAAAAGCAAGTGCTCCTACAGTACTTGCTGATTAAAATTTTGATTAATGCTGCTTTTTCTGGATAGTAAATTTGCATGAAATTAAATTCAAATTTGCATGGAGATGAAAATTTCTGAAGCTAGTTGTAGATAAAAGAGAGACAGTGACACCTGCTGGGCTTGGAGTTGTGTTAAAGCTAGTTTGGGCATTTTTAAGTGCAAGGTATTTTTGTTTGGTATTTTTAGGAGCTGAACCTTGAACGCATGCTTTTCTAGTGACTCAAACTAAGTCTTGTGAAACAATTTACATCTTCCTTGTTAATTGTTAGAAATATACTTTCTTGAATATTAAATCCTTTACTGCCTTTTAGAAAGTTGTTACAGAGCTTTAATTTTCCCATACTTTTTATGGAAAGGGAAAAAGGTAGAGTTACAAATCAGAACAATATTGAGGAATCATTTGTTATTAAAATAGTCAGTATTTAGGCTTAGGGGTTTTTGTTAAAAGAAGGGTAAACCAAAGACAGGCTTGCTCCAGAAAATCATCATGCATAAAAGGACTTTTAAGGCTATGCTAGCCCACACTAAAAGAGATAATTTGTATTAAATTTGGTTTGTCAAATCAGTAGTTGTTGACTTGCTGTTACCTATGTTGCTCATATTGCTAAAAATTCAAAGGAAAACCTATTAAAAAGCTCTAGTCAAAGAGCAGTTTTATTTGCTGTCATTACAGTCTAGTTTGTTGTTTGGAATTATGGAAGAACATTTTAAGAATAGAACAGCTGTTCCCTTTTCTCATAAAGAAAATAAATTTTTAATGAAAACCCAGAAACCAAGTTGTTAAAATATACAGACATTTTCAATGTGAAAATGGAGACTATCGATACAATGACATAATGGATAATAACACTTCTGTACATTCCTGGATTTAGAAAAAGAAAAAAAAATCAGTCTGTTCACAAGTCAGGGATCAGTTCTTACAATCCCTATTCCTTTTAATTCACATATATTTTCCACCAGGAATTTTCGTTTTAAGTGAAATATTCATATCACAAAGAAGTGAAACTCATGGAATGGCAGGATGTCTTCCCAAGTCAAGTATCACTTGAAAACATGAGAGTCTCTGTTTAGAAAAGCTTGTCAGACTTAAATAAGATCTAAACCATTTTAAAATAAAAAAAATATTCTAAACCATTTAAAAATAACAAAAGTGGGAAGAATTCTGCTACTGTACAAATAAGCACTGGGTTTTGCCACTCAGGTCAAAGTTGAAAGCAAGGCTTTTGTTGTTTAGGTGTTTTTGCAACTCGGGTAGGAAGCCAAGGCAGTTACACATAAAGGGAATGTCTGTACCTATGTTACCAGTGTGGCTGCATGTTCTGAAAAACCAAAATTTTCTTCTCAAAATTTACCTCTCTCTGGAATGGAATTTGGCTGCTGTTTGATTGAGTCTAATGTATATTCAACCACCCTTTCAAAGTTGATTAAAACAAGGATCATCAACATATGCTTATCCAATAACGATGGCCTCAATTAATTGCTGTCCCCTCCCAGCCCCTGTGTCACCAAGAGGATTGGCAGGATTTCTGTGCTGCCTTATTCCTCTGCCTGTTTGGGCACTGTATTTTTCCTATACTGGACCCTGCTCCATTGCCTAAAAAAACCTTCTTCCTTTAAATTATGTTCCATGTAAACCCATTTAGAAGGAACTGTGCCTTTATCCTTTAAAATCCTGTAAAATTTAGAAAGGTTTTAATGTTTTTTATGAAGATTTTATTTCAGTTCTACTAGTGTATTCTCATCTTTGATGCATTTTTCAAACAGCAGTGGAGAATAAGGAGAAATTACTTGCTACAAACACAGCCAAATACCACACAGGTTTTGGAAGAAATAATCACTGGAAATGGAGGGAAATGAAAGTAACTATACCTGCTTAAGAAATCTGTCGGATGCATGGCTGTGCTTAGCTAACACATTTGGCAGAGCAGGGTTTTCATATTCAAACTGAGGATTGTACGTGAAATCCGAGCCGAAAAATTTAACCTTCTCTTTCTCCACATTGGACGGCTTGATCGCAGTCAGCAAACAGAGCTTTTGGCCGGCGGCATCGCCTTCCTTCCCGCGGCTTTTTGACGGCTGCGACTGCTTTGGCTTGGCGAGGCCGGAATGCTTTCTAGTCCTGCTCCTGGGCCGCGGGGGCGGTGGCGCGGCGCTGGCCGCGGCCGAGGCGCTGCAGGCCGGCCGGAGGCCGCCGGCCACGGGGCCAGCGCCGAGCAGGGCCGGCTGGCCCGGCCCGCGGCACCAGCCGCCCGGCACGGGCAGCGGCACCTTCACCCTGCGGTGCTCGCCGCCCCGCCAGCCGCAGCAGCACTTGGTGCTTTTCCTGAGCTTCTTGTGGTGGGCGCACGGCTGCTTCTGAGCGTGGTGCTTCTTCTCCTCTTTGCTCTGCAGAAGGACGTTGTAGCTGCTGGTCCCTGTTGTGAAAATGTCCTTAAGGATGCCGGATGGTGGGTGCTGGAGGCTGTTTTCATTGTTGATGTTCAGCTTGTGTACTTCCAGACTCAGGACTGATTTCCTAGAAAGCTCTGTCTTAGGCCAGTGAAGTTTTTCTGCATTTAGGAGGGAAAAAAAAGAAAATAATGAGGATAAACTTGATTTTCACACAGTGATACTAATCTTAAGGACTCAAAACCGCAACATAAAGGAAACGCAAAATGTCTTAACCGCAGTCCCATCACGTTAATCCTGACTTCTAGGCATAGGGGAGAACTGAGTGTGTATATATCACTTTTGAACAATTAGACTGGGATTCATAAGATCCAGCTAAACAAGTATTTTATGCTTGCATCTCCAGCCACAGCTACACTGCCAGCAGCTAAGAACTTAGTTGTTTATAAAAAGGACCCCACAGGACCTCACGAATATTTACATTAACATCTACATTGCTACATTAACGAATGTGTAGTTTTGAGCTGATTGATCTTTATCATGCAAGGAAGGCTATCTGTAAGGATGAAGAATAACTTAAAAAATAGGAAACGGTATAGGAGCATGTGAGCAGTGTTTACAGTGAAGTCCCACAGGGATCTGTGCTGCGATACAAGCAGTCTGGTGTGATCTCATCTGCAAAATCTGATTCACGGAATTTACTCTCAGAAAAGGGTGAGAACACTGGAAAGGGCCAGCCACTGTGAACAATTTACAACAGCATATGGATAGTAATATACGTTTAAAAGACTTCAGTTTCACGTGTTCAACCTTAATACAGACGATAAGCTATATTTAAAGAGGAGAGAGAGATCAGCTAGTTACACTCCTGAAAAGCCTTAAGACAACACTGTGGTATTTCATCCAATCACAGTGGTTCTACAATAACAGCTGGCTTAAAAAAACACTTGAGAAGAAACATTGTAAACCGAACTAAGCACAAGAAGCAAATTATGTTTCTTTAACGAGAGAACCCTCCTTTCTTGCTCTGACCCCTGGCATAGCCTTTGGGGGACACTGGTCCCTGGTGCAGAGCAGCTGCATGGAGAAGCCATTGAGGATTAAAACTGAGTTTAACACTTGTGCTGGCTTGTTAGAGAGAAGTGACCTCGTTTCACTGGTTCTAACCATCCCCTCCTCTCGGCAACCAGTTCCTCCTAGAACATCAGGTGAGCTGAAACTACAGGTACAAATAAATTGTGTCACAGAGAAATGTTTCCTACTTCTGTACCTAAAATAAAATAATTCATAGAAGAGGAGATATGGCTGAAGCATGATTAAAGCCTGCAAAAGGGATTTGAGCTTCATCCCAGAGTTATACGTAGTTGAGCTGTAATTACATTACATATAGTAATTATACTCTGAATGTAACAGTAGCAAGAGATCATTAAATGCTTCCAAGGTGGAGAAAAATCAACAGTGACTTAATTTCAGCTTTATTTTCACAGTAAAATTTGATTTTGTTCCCAACATAAGCACCATGACAATGTATTTTATGCTGTTGGACCTCTGTCAGTTCCATATCAACCTGTGTTCCTCAGTTCTCCCAAACATCCTGTCCTAAAAAACAAGAAGACCAGAGGTGAGACCACATTTGCATGAACATATGATGGGTGATCTACAGCCTGGGTGTTTTCTCCACTGGAAAAAAGAGAGATAGAAGCATGATATTATTTGCTTTCACTAAAGCATGTGTATCCTATGGAAACTCATTTTTCTTCCATGGTAAGTTTGTGAATTCCCTTTTTACGCTTGGCACAGGAACGCGCTCCTTGGCATTCCTGTTCAAATTCTGTCAGATCATTCTCATCACATATGTGACAACCTGCCTACATGGCTTATCTTGCTTCCCCATGGGCTGTCGTGGTGAGAAACCACAGTTCCCCATCACTAGGAGAACAACATCCAACTAAATACATAAAAGAGATGCATTTTTTGGACAACAGAATAGGATGACCACTCTCATACTCCTAGGCAAGTATTTGAGATGGACTTCAGACCTGCATCAACTATTACAGTATGAGAATCCTTACTTTTAAGAAGGGTAAGTGAAAACTAAATTTTCCAGAATGTCTGAACACATATTAAATATCTGAGCACATGATTTTGCTTACGTAGACAAAATCGGAATTGGAAATTACACAGCTACTTCTTAAAATATAGAGAAAGAAATAACATGCAACTAGAGGCATTAACACTTCACCTTCTCTAGTAACCAGCTCTTAAAAGCCACAAAGAATATAGAAGCCTTAAATTGCTGCTATAATGGAACAATTTGAACTAATATCACACATGTACCTAAGAAGTGATAAACAGAAAAAAACCCCAGAAATTTTATTCAAGGAAACAACTCAAAATTACCTTAAACCACCCATTCCCTCCCTCCCTCAATGCTTGTGTCAATCTAATACCAAAAACTCATGACAGCAAGCTGTTAGAGCTGAGGTACAGTTGGCCAGTAATAAATGCTTCTATATGTAGACAATCACTGAATGCTGTAAATCAAAATTCTCCTGAAAGTGTCAGAAATGGTGCTTGAATGCTGAACATGCACTGGCAGGTTTCACATGCACATGGCTGATATCAAAAATAGTTGTTCCCAATCTGTAGTTACTTTATAAGCGCAACCTCGTAGCAAAGTGATTTTTCAGCTGCCAAACTAAGTGTGGCTGTCCTGAATTTTCTTCTCACTAAAGGACACTGTTCCATGCCTATTTGTGCTGGAAACCTAGAATCAACACGTAATCTGGCACATTTGAAATATTATACCCTATAACAAAGCAGTTTTCACAGAAGTCATTTAACTGCTGTTCTAAAATTTTGTATAGGTCTTCTGAACAACATTACCAAACAAATTAGAAAATAATATTTGAGACCATGTCAAAATCATGTTGCAAAGCACCACATTTAAAATTCTTTCTCTAGTACATTTGTTTAAGCTGTAACATATTTTAAACCCACATCTGTGAATCAGACAGCATCAACCAAACTAAGAATATACTGTCTTCTAGGAACTTGTCTTACTATATCCAAGAGTTTCCAATGACTAGCAATGCCTGGTGATTGAAAAAGAGGTCTAGTATTCTGAATATAAAACAAATTCATTGCACAGCCTGCCTCCTGAAAACCTGCTTCAGTATTTCAGAAAGTACTGAGATACCGTGCTGCTATAAAGTAGCCAGTTGGAATGGATTATCAACCCAGATTAATTGCAGGGATTGCTTAGCAGTGATTTCCAGCTTTAAAATTCTGGATACCATTGGACAGATGACTGGAGATTACTTCTAAAAGATATGAAAAAGGCAAATTGAAAACCACCATGCTATGGTGTAACACTACCCTGCATACCAGGATACAGATATCAAGCTACAGATCCCATAGGTTTTATCTTTTGTATCTCATCCACGTGTGCTGCATGTGTTCTGAGAAGTACAAATCTGAATTTCCTGACTTGACTTATTTCTGTTTCTGCAGTAAAAAACTATCAAAGAACATATGCTCAGGGCTCCAGTTACCTTTGAGAACCTCCCTCATGTAATTTATGTACAAGGATTCTTTTCATTGTTCTCACTTTCAAACACTCAACAGTCACAAAGCCACAAGTCCTTCAGCAATTAAAAAAAAACAAAACCCAAACCCATGACAAAACTAATGTAGTCTCTTCCTAAAAGATTCTCCATCATGTTCACTTCCATTTATTTATATCTTGTTCCTTTCTACAACAACACATTAATAAAAACATGGTCCTAGACACACAGGTGAAATATTACCTGCAATAATCTGCCACATTTGGAGTGCAAGGTGATGGCAAGTGATAAGCAAGGAGGAGGCAGAAGGGCTGCCTGTCCCCATTTTGTCATAAGTAGGGTACCAAAGAACAGAAAACCCTCCTGTTAATGGCAACTTGGTCTGTCTTGGGCCAGAGTAGAGCTCTACCCCTCTTTAGTGCCACGGTGTTCAGCATCTGCTGTCCCATAAGCTGGGCTAGCAGGGCAGCCAGCCAGCCAGCCAAAGGCAACTACCCCTGTGAGTCTAAAGAATCTCACAAGACAGCAGGTTGTGCCCTAGCCAAAATCCCATCATTGTCAAGACATCAGTTGGAACTGGCAGTACTGGACTTAATCCATCCTGCAGACACAAGTGTACTATGTGTCATGGAATAATTCAAAATACTGCAGGCTTGATTTTGCAAAAAGGGGAGCTTTATCTGTAATTTCCATTTATATACAGGTAGCTATTCCAGTGTCACAGCAGTACTGGAAAAGGGATGGAGTCCACGAGTGCTAACAGAGAATACGTGGGAACCACAAATTTCATGACAATTCTGCACTGATGAAACACTTTCCATGTATAAATTCCATCCCAGTCACTAGCCTTGAACCTTGTGCCACTGCAGACACTGCCTAATCTTGTCAGAGGTTGTTGGAAAAAATGTTAGATTTTACGTTATATAGGAGCCAGGTTATATTATTGGTCTCTGTCCTTTAGAAACTGATGGACTGAGTTAATAAGTCAATAATATGCGTGGTTAAATCCCAGTGGTAAGCATTTTTCTAGCCTTTGGAGAGTGTTGTATAAATAACACCTTCCTCTAGGCTACAGGGCAGCTACTATCCAAGCACCTTCTTAAATACCTGTTCCATAAGTGGAATGAGGTTAATGACAGGTATTTCTGGGCATGGATATCTCTGTCTGGCTAGCCTTGCTCTTAAAGAGCAGAGAGATCCTGCAGTTTTTGAGCAGCTGGCATTCAGGTTATATACTGCAAAGTGTGACTAAGGTGCTTAGCAAACATGTTGGTGGACCACTTCCTCCTATCCTAGGGATGTAATGGCCTGAGCCACTACTTTTGTTTTTCAGATTACCATTACCATGTTACAATATGGCTGAGTTCCTTTTTGCTCAAAATCATTTCAAGGCTGACTTGAATTTTCAAATTTATAGGAATGCAAATAGTGTATGTGATCTGTCTACAAGCAACAGTTAAGTTTGAAACTGTGAGATGAGAAGGAACTACACAGATGTGACAAGTAAGATTCTTCCTTTGACACACTGTGCAAAGGTATAATTACATTACAAAGAAATGTTTATCTCTGATATTCAGACAATTTGAATAGATTCACAACACCCTGTAATTTATGGGCTCTAGACTGTATGGTTTGTGTGTGCAGAGGGCTACAGAAAGAATATTCTGAAAAAAAGTAGGCAACAGAAAGTGTTGTATATGAACTTGTAATGTTCCACTGCCTCTCAAACAGTACACGCTTGTATTTGTGGCATAACAGAATCTGACTACAATCCTATATTCTATTTCCTCACCACTGGAAACACCTTTAAAGTTTAAAAACACTCCAGTTTTGAAAAGAAGCTGTCTGGCAACTTGAACTAGAATGCATTGGAAGCTCTGTCTACAATGACTGAACATGGTTTAACAGCAGAATTAGGCAATGAGTTTCTGTAAAAACACTGACATTGAGTTACTTTCTATTTTCACAAGTATCTTAGTTATTACCTAGAGCCTGTATGATATTGGGAACTTTTACATTTAATCTAAGACTTTTTTTTTTTTCCCCGAAAAAACCATCCACCTATTTACTTTTGTCCTGTAAAGGTGTTATCTATCATCCAGCCTTTAACCCAGCTTCAAAACCAAGGGCAGGTTTCAGCTATCAGCCAACTTGTATATCTGATTCATTAGCTGTCAGTGTTTGTAATTCTGTATTTTTAAGGCTGATTGGCAGTTTGGATTTTCTTCTTTAAAATGACAGAGCTATATGAGAAGTACTCTTTCTACCTGAAAAAAAAAAAAAAGGTATGCACTGATTTGCAAAGTTTCCTGCACGTTTACTTCTATATTGAAATACAGTATTATGTAACTGACTCCAAATTCGGGCCCTTCAAATTAAATTACATGAGCACAGTAATAATCAGTAAAAGTGAAGACTTGGCTCTAATGAAATCAAGCAACAAACTCCCAGTGATGCAATAAACTCAGGATATAATCACAGAACACTGATTTATAGGCAGACCTGCACAGGATGAAACTCTCATCCAAGCAGCTCTCTGGCTTGTTTTACTGTAGCATAGGTGCAGTCAGGAATATTTGATGGAGGGATATGGACTCAAAATAACTATTTTTCACAAAATCTCATCCTTTAAGATTGCAGTGGCTATTGCACATCTCCAGGGATGCGCTGATCGATCCCATGAACTTTATTTCTGTTCCCATTATCAGAAGTAACACTCTAGTCATAACCATGCACAGATGGAACAGCATATCAATTATGCAGAGAAAGAGTAGCTGTAAGAGATCTTAGTTATGATTGCAAGGGTATGGAATGAGGGCACACTAAGACACCTCCGGCAGATTTCTTGTAGATAGACTTCCCCATGGAAAAGTAACATTGGCTTGAGCAGCTGAAGTAATGACACATGAAAGGATGTCAAATTTAAACAAGGAAAACATCTGTTTTCAAGCAGCAACTGTATTGTAGGCTTTCCTGCGTTCCACATGTACAAAGCATAGAAGATAGCAGTTTTGTGTGGCACCAAGTACCTGTCCATATTATCGTTATATAGTGATAATACAGGTTTTTATACGCACATACCATAAGGGTTTCCTAACTTCTCTGAGAACACAGCAAAGGGTAGAGCCAAAACGTGTAGGACACCAGATATAATCAGCAGTAGTTTTACTGGCATTCTTCCTTGCATGGTCTGTCCCTCGCTCCAGCGGAGCGGGTGTCATCTCCGCACTCCCCCGTGTCCCGAGGCAGGGTCAGGGCCCGCAGGTGACACGCTCACTCCCCATTCACCGAGGGGGCTCCTGCTCCTGGAGCCAGGCAGGTGTGGAGTCCCTTCCCCCGTCCCCAGGGACCAGGTGACACCCCCTGCGCCGCCCGGGCGATGCCTCCCCGCTCGGCAGGGAAGAGCTGCCGGCCCGCCGGCTGCCCCAGGCGCGGCGGGGACCGCGCCGCCCCCGCTCCCGCTACTCACCGGTGACACAGATGGACTCCAGCATGGTGCTCCGCCGGCAGCTCCGCCGGCAGCGCCGCCGCTCTGCCCCGCCGCCTGCCCCTGCGCGGCGCGCTCCCGGCTGCTGGGTGGGCAGCCCCGAGGGGAGGCAGCGCCCGGCGCCGCGGGATACGTCCGCCTCGCCGCCTCAGCAGATCCAGGGAGCGCGGCTGGCCCCGGGCCGGCAGGCGGGAGCCGCGCCGGCAGAGCCCCCGCCCGCCCGCCTGTGCAGACTACAAGTCCCGTCGGGCTCCACGCGGCCCGAGCGCTGGCGGGGGCGGGGCGCGGGCGCGCTGCACCCTGGGATCTGTAGTGCAGCGGTCGGTGTCCCGGGGTGCCACCCCGCCGACACCACCCAGGAGCACAGGCAGCAATTGACAACGAGAGGACACAGTCTTAAGCCGCACCGAGGGAAATATAGGTTGGATATTAGGAAAAAAATTTTTATAGAAAGGGTGATAAAATATTGGAATGGTCTGCCCAGGCAGATGGTGGAGCCACCATCCCTGGATGTGTTTAAAGAAAGACTGGATGTGCCACTTGGTTTAGTTGAGGTGTTAGCGCTGTGTTGGATTCGATGTCTTGGAGGTCTCTTCCAACCTAGTGATTCTGTGATTCTAATAAAAAACACCAGCCCACTGTATCCCAGCAGCGTAGACGAGGCTTTAGTGTCATCCTTTGCAGGAGTCTATCAAGCGTAACTCAGAGTCCAGCGTTGCAGTCCTCTGATAATCAGCAGCTACCATCATGCCTGCAATTGGTAATAGTTGGTACGATTGGTAGTTATCTCCTGGATCTGTGGCAGGACTGCGTGGGACAAGGGTGCTCAGCAGGGTATGTGCCACCCTGGGAGACGGGTCTTATGCTAGGGGGTGTCCCGAACATATAAAGACAATGGAGGAGTTGCATCAGCGCAACGGTTTAGGGCTGTAACTGATGGTTATCATACACTGATAAGTAGTAAATAGAATTTAAAGTAGAAGACAGACTTTATATTACAACCTCCTGTCGCCTTACTTGTTGTGCAATCTGTTGCTGTGCTTGTGAAACCTTTCACTCCTTGAAATACAATCTGTGCATTTTAAAATTGAACATCAAATAGGAACAAGTTATTTTATCTTAGCAATCACGGTTGTGTAACCCATTAATGTAGGCACGGTGTAGGAAGATTCTGTAGTCTTCATGCAGACTTAAGGGAACTACTAAAGTCAGATTACACATCAATAGATTTTACTGTGTTAATAATGCATTTACTTTTCTTAAATGGTCAACATTTATTGGAGAGAGCAATTTAATTGAAAGTGACTTACCAGCACCATAGTGCTTAACACAGATTATGTGAAAGTAGTGATCTCCCAGGGAGAGGAGAGCTGGGAAGTTGTGTGGTTATTTAGTTGAGTGTCTTAAATATCTGCCACGTTCCCTCCCATCAATAAATCTATATCTACAATGTGCTCTACCCAGAGATTCCCTCCATAGCACCGTCCAGTAAGACCTGGCTGTATCATCAGGTAGCAGTGGAGGAAATTCTACAGATCACAGCTTGTTGATACTTCAGAGAATCCCTTTCTGTGTCCTACCTGGAAAAGTTTTACTGAGTTTCATGAATCCTTCTTAGACATGCATACTTGCAAGTATGCAGTCACAAGACTGAGTAAACACTGCTAAGATAGCTCTGTCTGTTTTCATGTCAGTCTTCACAGACAATAATTAAAAAACAAAAGGGTTTAAAGCAAATATTTCCATTTTATTTTCTACTGCCTCACACACAGTCAAACCCAGGTACTCTTAAGACCAGCTATGAAAAGACTGAGGTGTCATTTTTCTCAGTTGGCTAATGAGAAACCAGCACTGAAACACACTTCTACTTAGCTGACAAATTTGATGCCCCTTTTAACTCAAATTCTTTGAAGATCCAAAAACATATATGCTCTGTCAACATGTCCAAGTTTAACCTAAAATACCCTCTAAACTATTTTGCTAACAATGTGGCATCTGGAGCTTGCAGGCTCGTCTCCAAATCTCAAATTGCAGGAACTGAATAAACACTTTTAAATTTAGAGAGAGAAAGCTATCCCTAATCTGTTAGAGTTTGCTTGTGATACATAGCAATTACAGGGAAAAAAACCCCCAAAATACAATTAATCAGTTCAAGCACTGCAAATAATTAGCACAGCTGATGAAGAAATGATAGACAACTGCTAAAATGTAAAGTCAATGTACTATTTTACTGTAACTTCCCAGTGATTTTGCTGCATAGACCCTAATTCTCCTTCTAGAGCTGCTCTTTTATATATACTTGGATGCTGTAGCAATGAAATCAGTAACTATCCAGCTATTTTTGAGAATTTTCACATCTACCTCCTCTCCTTGCTCCATCTAGGGGATGCCTTCTCTCCATCTCTCTCATCTCCTGCGTGCTTCTCCCTGATGTCCATGTAGTCTTCATTCTGTAGTCTTCATGCAGACTTAAGGGAACTACTAAAGTCAGATTACACATCAATAGATTTTACTGTGTTAATAATGCATTTACTTTTTCCCTGAGTGCTTGGGCAGTCAGTCATCCCTGAATCTGTTGCCTCCACTTTGTTTTTTTCTCTTTCCTCACTAGCCTTTTCCTTTGCAGGACGGCATGAAGGTTTTTTTAGGTCATACTAGCTCCTGGCTGTAGCAAGAGGATACCAAAAGCAATAGCAGCAGAAGGCACAAAGAGGGGATGCTAAAAGGCCACCTGTCCCTGCTTTCTGCTTCATCTCCAAGCAAACTTTGACGCATTTGTTGATTAAAAGAATAACATGGAAAGGTCAGTGGAGAAAAACATTACTGAGTATCTCATGACAAAAATGCTACACATATACACACACACATATGTATTTATATATAGTGTACCTCTAGCAGTTCTGACCTTAAAGACATCTTAGCTTGAGAGTCAGTCTGGAAAGGCAGTGGGGAAAAAGACAAGCTACTCTGTCATGAAAAAATTCCTGGAGGCTATCAGTGCAGCTGGCTGACTTGATTTACCTATGGAAAAGCGTCTTCATTTGTGCCCACTTACCTGCGGACGAGAGGGCTTCCGCACACTCCAATTTGGAGCAGCGTTGAGGATGCCACCCAGAAGCAAGCCGCCTCCAACTGGAAACCTGGCTACCCCTGGAGTGCCAAAGGTGTCCCACAAGCAGACACCAAGATGGCAGGGGGCTGACTTCATTTACCTATGGAAAAGCGCCTCCATTGGTGCCCACTTCGCTGTCGACGAGAGGGCTTCCGCACGCTCCAGTTTTGAGCGGCGTCGAGGATGCCTCCCAGGTGCAAGCTGCCTCCAACTGGAAACCTGGCTGCCCTTGGAATGCCAATGGCCTCCTAAAAACTGACACCCAGATCACAGGTGAGTGTGTTTATTTAACCATGGGAAAGTGAAGCAGAGAATTTTTAGAGAATTTAGAAGAGTTTGAACCATAGAGACGTGGAAAAGGGGATTCAAGGCTTCATAGGGACCAGCTTAGGCCAAGAGTACGAATATGTGCTCTTCATTAATTCTACTCCTATAAGGCTGGAAGGAGCTCTAAGAGATAAGGAGGCCCTTTGCAGAACACCTGTTACTTATGAAAATGTCGTTGAGCTTGCAAAAATGAGAAGGGGCCCCCTATCAAGAACTGCTGAATTTGCTAAAATATCCAAGAGAAGAAAGACCACGCATGTGCAGATGCATCATGGTGAAAAGCACAAGGCCAGGAAGACTACAGACCTTCAGCCTCTCAAGCCCCCAGACTCATTTCTAAGACCACTGACTCAAGAAAAGGATGAAGTGCATAGCCGCAACTAATTTCCATACCAAGCGGAGGATAGGCAGGGATAGATAATGAATATGTCTAGGCCTTCTAGAATAGGCAAGACTTTTTGTGAAGAAATAGAAGTTAGTACATTAAGAAGATAGGCAGGATTTGGGAAGGTGCTCTCCCCCTGAGTCCAGCGCTGAATAAAAGATGTACCTACTTGACAACTTTCATGGCTTGTGGAGTCATGAGCGCGTTGGAATTGGCACCCCAGATGGGACTTTTCTGCTGGCTCCAGGATCGGGCTGGGGAACGGGGGAATGCAAAGGCGCCTTCCAGGATTTCCTGGAGGAAGACTCCGTGACCTTGGCTCGTTTACTGCAGCAGCAGCAAAGAGCCATTGGCAAGCGGTTAGTTTGTTTTGGGGAGATGCTGAAGAGGTGGGTGAGGAAAGGTGTGGGTAGAAGTGAGCTAGGACACGTAGGAGGAGATCATGGGATCTGGGCAGAGCATAGAGGTTCCTAAAGCAAGCCCCTTAGGTTGTGTTCTAGCACATTGGAAGGAAGTTGCAGGGACAGGAGGTACTGAAAAGAAGTCCACCCTCATTAAGTCCTGTAGTCGGTGGTGGCCACTGTATAGGCTAGATGACAACGCAAGGTGGCCGCCCACGGGAACTTTGGATTCCAATACTTTGTTGCAATTCATGTTATTTTGAAGAAGAGAAGGCAAATGGAGTGAGGTCTCGTATTGCCGTATGTTTTTCTCTCTCCGAGACCATCCTGAATGGCAGAGAGATTGCGGGATTAGGGCCCCTCGTGACCCCCTGGTGCTAGCTCTGAAGCAAGAAAATAAAGCAAAGAAAGAGAAATCTTTCTGATCTCATTGTAGCAAGATGAGGGAACATAGGGACAAATTGTGATGTTTAGATGAGCCACACTGTGGAAAACAGTTTAAATGACACAGTTCCACAGTCCAAATGGATCTATACCCATTGCTAGGAGCCAGAATTAAAGGTGACATTCATCTTCAGCTTTAACATAACATTACTTCCAGAGATAATTTCAGATTTACCTGGTCATGCCTTCAGAGATAATGTCATAGTCACTTGGTCAAAAATACTGCAATGTCTTGCACGCAGAGGAGTATCTTTATAGGAATATTAGCATCAATAAGCTCTGCAATGTGTACAGTCTGGAAGAGCAGTGACACATTTTATTGATGTCCATATCTGTCAGAAGCTAACACGGCAAAATTCCAACACTTACACGCATATATAAATGCAGATATATATAGATGCATATATAAATGTATATGCATATATGTGCATTTGGATTTTAAATATGTATATGTGTATATATATATGTACGTACACTTGTTTTAACATCAGTTTTATTTGGTTCCTCCCTCATATTCACACCATCTTTCCGCCATTTCTCTATGACAACAAAGAATCACCGATGAACTATGAAAGCTGAGAATGAGAGAGTCCTTAACTAACTCTGCATAATTTGGCACAGCTTCAGGCTCTTCAGAGTGGCAAGGTCAGCCTTCCCTCCCTGCTTAATGACTCTTAGCTGGCTGAGTATGTCCTGACAAAACAATTTCACTGACCAAGTGACTCCAACTGACCATCCTTCCAGACATATTCTTTCTAGAAGCTCCTTCAGAAATGTCTGACATTGCCTTCTGATTCTAGCTGGGTCCTACACTCCTAGTACACAGCAAATGCAGCACATGCTTGTGGGAGCTGCTTACTCATAGACTTATTCAATGGGACTGCTATTTTAAGATGCACAACTTGATACATCTCCAGTATTCAGATTGGTTTATCCACTGAATTTTTTCACGCTTTATGCTAAAGAGGCTCAAAACCATACACTCAATGCAACAAGGGCAAACAAAACATAGACAAACCTTGCAGTAAAGTACAGAGAAGTAATATGAACCTATGACTGCATCTGACTGTTGTCTGCTATCATATGAGGAATGAAATCTAAATTGTCTATTGTACCCTCACAAATGCTCTTATACTTACTAATGAAAAAGGGGATGCGTTCCTGTGGCAGAGAAGTGGGTTATAAAAATATAATAGTCACGGTAAAGCATGCACCTCCTTCAGTAGAGACTGATGGACCAACAAACCCCTCTTGACCTTTCCTCTCCTAACCATCTGTCCACTTCTACAGCAATGCCTTGTCACTACAGGGGTCCTTCTCAGAAAGGCAGGGTGTTGCCTTTGGCAGGCAGGACTGGCAGGCAGGAAGGGCAAGCAGCCAGAGTACAAGCTGCCTGCCGAACTGCAAACACCAGCAGATGAATCACAGGTACCTTGCTGTGGCAACACAAATACCAGGTCAGGCAGCACAGGCAGCACAAGACAATCTGCCCTGTGCTGGTTTTGGCTGGGATAGAGTTAATTTTCTTCACAGTGGCTGTTGTGGAGCTGTGTTTTGGATTTGTGCTGAACACATGGTTGATAATACAGAGAGGTTTTGTTATTGCTGAGCTGGGCTCACATAGAGCTGAGACCATTTCTGTTTTTCCGACTGCCACACTGGCCTGGAAGTTTGGGGTGCATGGGAGATTGGGAGGACACACAGCCAGGACACGTGACCCAAACTGACCAAAGGGACATTCCAGACCATCTGACATTATGCCCAGTATATAAACTGGAGAAAAGAAGGAGGAAGGGGGGGACATTTGGAGTGATGGTGTTTGTCTTCCCAAGTCCCCGTTACATGTGATGGGGCCCTGCTCTGCTGGAGATGGCTGAACAGCTGCCTGCCCATGGGAAGCACTGAATTAATCTCTTGTTTTGCTTTGCTTGTGTGTGCAGCTTTTGCTTTTCCTATCAAGCTGCCCTTATCTCAACCCGCAAGTTTTTCTAGCTTTTACACTTCCCATTCTCTCCCTGAACCTGCTGGTGGAGGAGTGAGTGACCAGCTGCATGGGGCTTTGCTGCTGGCTGGGGTTAAACTACAGCCCACCAAAAATGACAATCTATTAAACATTTGTACTTTGTGCCTTTTGAAGTTGGTCAATTCTTTTGTAGTGCTGGGATAATTTCAGCTGATAAGCAAAGTTTTCCTAGTAGTGCATCGTCCTTTTTGGCTTATCAGGTGAGCAGTTCACTTATTTCTTAACCTGAAAAGAGCACCATGTTCCTCTCTCTATTGCCGCTCATTTCCTTATCTCTTCCTCTTCCACTTTGTTTGCTTGATCTCCTATTTTTTGCTAGTCCAAGCTATACAACAGACTTATAAAATGAGAAGGGGATATCCAAAAACCACAAAACACCTCCTTAGCAGCTTTTTACAAGAAACAAACTTACTACTTGTGCTGTAGTAAATGTGAGTACATGGAGTTTTGGAGGCATCTCTCACCTACATGCTGGGCTCAGCACTGTCCTGCAGCAGGAGCTCCAGTGCTTGGAGCAGGGGACCCTTTGCAGCTAACATTAGTGAGCAATGATCACTAATAGCTGTGGAAAGAGTGATGATGTACTTCTTCATCAAAGCATTTCATTTCATGGGACATCTGGATTCTCACACTTAGGACAAGATCTGTAGAGCAGAAGGGACTTTTCCAGGCCTGGAGAAGGTGGTCTTCTGGTAAACCCTGTTTTCAAGGAGAAACACAGACTCAGTGAGGGGCAGAACCCAAGGTATAAACTCACTCTCTTTTTCCAGTTTCCACGTATACACCTGGGACAGCTACTGAGCTTTGCTTTGCAGATTCCCACATAGTTTGTCAGGTTAAATGCAGCTATAAAACAGCTGAGGCTATTTTATTTACGTCATGAGGAATAACACCTTCCAAGTGGTATCAGTGACAAATTCAGCCAATGGAAATAGTGTTCAGTAGTGTTGGGGAAAAGCATAAACCAAACCAGAGGTATTTTCCAGCTCCTGGCTGTTTTTGGAGATTCCCTGGCTACCTCTTCATCATGGTGTTAGTAGAATCCTAGAGTTGGAGCTGCAGTGCCTCTGAGATGGGGTCAGTGCAGGGCAAACACTGTCTTACCTTGTTACAGACTCACCAAGCTCAAAAGAGATTTTGGATTAGACATATAAGAAGACAAGCTGCCCATACCAACCCACTTGCAAACAGCTGTTAGGGACCTGCACCATCTCCATGTGGGCTCAGGCTTGAGGCAGCCAAAGGCCCTGGAGATGGAGAGAGGCATGTTCAGAGTTCTCCCAGTTCTCATCACCACGGGAAGAATGAAAGAAGAATTATTTAAAATAACCTCTTGGCCATTTCCATTCCCTTTGCCTTCTTTCATGCTTTATTGTAAGGTGAGGCAACCCTCTGTCATACCACACCCAGGTGTTCAGTAACACTGTGTTTGTACTATAGACTGTTAATTTAGGTTTTACTCCATCAGATGCTTCTGTCCTTGTCATTAACAAAGAGCCATGCATCTTATTTTTATATCCTGTTAGTTAGTCTATTTTCTGTGTCAAAGCAGATTGAAATATTAAGGATATTTACTCATCTCTAACAAATCCTCAGCATAATTATATGTGTAGTTTGTAGCTGACACGACATAAGGGGCCAGTGGCTCTCTAGGGTATGTGTATGGAAAATATAATTTCAGCTACGTTTATTTAAATTTCAGTAGAATTTGTCCCATAAGAATCATCTATTTATTATTTCAGATGTGCATTTTTTCTGAATGTTGAAAAAGGGATTTCCAAAGCAAGACACTGAGCAGCCTAAAATCCTGTCCAAGTAGCACCCTCTAGTGTTAATATGTTACTTTTGCAGAAAGGGTTTCATGATACTGTATGGTTGGTTTTTTCTAAAGAACTGACATAGGAAGTGAAAAAAAAACTACTGGGAACTCATGTAAAACGCATTTCATATCCTTAAATCTCTTATTTAGCAAAACATACAGACTACACTTAATTTGAAGCACCTATTTTGGTTTTAAAAACTTTCAGGTGATTTTGTAGGTAACATTCTTGGCCTTCCTTAAAAATAATTTATTTTATGTGTGTCCTCTAGTTTCATTTATCTATTTAAAATATGAGAATAAGATGGCAAGAGGTCAGAAAATTATGACCTGTTAAGCTTACAGCCTACTCAGTCTTTAAAAAAAGAAGCTAAAGCTGCCAGAACACTTCTTTTGTTAGTGAAAAATGGTTTCTCAATAAGAATATCCTAATTTTTCCATTGTTCAGAAAAATATTTTGAAAACATAAAATGCAATAAAATTTGGCTGGTGAAATTGCTGATGTGATTATGTGATTACTTCATTTGCACTACGTTGCAGTTGAAAGGAAGTCTTAGGTACTGAAAGTAATATCCTGGTCTAAATTAACATAGCAGCACTTAAGTACTCTCATGCCCTTTGCTTAATTTCAGAATTATTATGTCAGCAAATGGTACATCTGCATATGGATAAAGAAAGAAAAGGGGGTATTTTACCTTGAGACACAAAAGAAGGAAGTCTAATTTTCCTTCTCCAGGGTAAATCAGTTAGGAGACCTAAATGAACAGCCCTGAGAAACTTTCTGTGATTTAGTGATACAAATGCAATATTATACTGACTGAAAACAATAAATCTTTTGAGTGCACGAAACGCAAATATTTCTTAACTCCCACAGCCTTGTAAAAAAGCAGAGTTCAAACACCAAGAGATCTTTTGCTGAAACTGAGTCCACTTCACAACTGTCTTTTGTTGTTAATGAAATACAATTTTTGTCTCATTCTTTGTTTCACTACTTCTCCATTTTAATATATCTTCTTTCTTTTCCTCTGTTTCTTTATCCTCCCTTGTTGTCTGTTATTTTTCACTCATTTTAGTTCTTTCTCCCCACAATCATAGAATCAGTAAGGGTGGAAAAAGAACTCTAAGATCATTGAGTCCAGCCATTAGCCTGTAATGTTTTTGCTTTTCCCTCCAGCTTTGATTTCTGTGAGATTTTTACCTTCAGTTGCTCCTCAGAGCTTCTGTAACATCTTCCCCCAGCAAGCACCCACTTTAAGGGTTTTCCCCCCAGCTACACTTGCCAAGGCAGAGTAATGAATGAATGAATGAACGAATCCTTTTCAAATCCTTTGGTAATAGAAAACAAAGCCCCAGGTAAAAGTTACACTGTAATGGCTATGGGGTCTCATACTGTTTTAGTCTGGGTGAGCTGGTTATGAATTTCCTATTTGGACTATTAGGAGAGAGCTCTGAGCACTGCTAATTTAAATCCATGTCACACATTGGGTTACCCACTCATGAAACCTGTCTTGCTCTTGACATAAATATATTCCTTTACTGGATAATGTCAGCCTAAATTGCCTCTGTGATTATCATAGGAGCTGACAAAAGCAGTATAATCACCTTTGGCTTGGCTTAGAGAATATATCCTAAATGTTGCCCATCAAAATGTTTTTGATTATGTAATGTTTCTAATAGAAAATACAGATTAATCCAAACTGCAGTGTTTTGCCAGACAGTGGATCTGCCCTTCTATTTACTGTTTGGAAGTGAAATTGCCTTTTTCTAGGCCAGCTCTTTGGCATTCTAGGATATTCAAGAGGATCTGAGCGCACAATTTGCTCTTCATTTCAGAATCACTGAAAGGATGGATATTATATTCTTACTGCTCTTGTGTAGTGCAGGATTCCCTTATTATAGGGGCCCTGCTGGGGGGCCTGTGAAGAGGGGAATTTCTTATAGCATGACTTCAACTTAGACATAGCCAAGACACAGAGAGTCAGACCTGCGCCATACATCCTCCAGGATCCAGTAGAGGCAAAAAAGAAGGTGGGCTATGGGAAAGAGATGACCTCAAGAAGCTCTTCAAGGGCTGTCACCTTGTCTCTTCCCCAAGGTTCTTCTTCTCCCTTTGTCTGAAGTCATGGGGAAGAATTAATTCTAATTGGGGCTATAGCCCAGAAATTATGATGCACACCACCATGTGCTAGGCCATACATTTGCTTCTCCTCTCTGTGGATTCCCATGCAATCCTACTACTAGGTGGGAAATGGCTTTCAGAATCATGACAGCTCTCCAGCTGATTAGTGGAAGAGTGTATTTTTTCTGGTAAAAAACACCTTTTGAAAGGAAATCTACACTACAAGGAATACTACACTACTGTACTCTAACTACCATGCTACAAATGGAATCTACTTGCAAGTGCAAGATAGGGCAGCATCAACTTTTGAGTTATTAAACAATGAATAAAAGGAAATGGCAAGATGGAAAGTAGTAATTTTCTCTAATTGAAAGGTTTTTTCTGTGCATCAAAGAAGCACCTTGCTTATCCTTCCTTTGGAATCAGAATTATGAACTCAGTTTCTCAGCAGAAAGAAAGTTTTAGGTAATATTCTCTGACAATTACAGAATGGAGCTACACAGTGGACTACACTGGGATCAGAATTTTCAATGTCAATATTTTACATTTCTGATTCTATTGGTATTGTAAGGAAGCCAGAGATAAAAACACTTTGGCAAGTGTTCTCCTTATTAGTTAAAAAATACCCCACTCTTATTAAAGTGCTAGTGCAAACATCTATAATCTTCTGAAATGAAAATACACCCCTGAAAACACTCAATACACTTTAAAACCTTTTGAAGGAAAACTTGGGAAAGTAAAAATGTTCTTCTTGCCTTGTTAAAAGAAAAATGACAGGCTACAGTGCCTAAGTTCTCAACTCCCGTGAAAATTGCAAGCCAGCAAAAACTGTTCCCTGAGTGCTTTGGGGAAGTGTTATTGTTACAGAAAGAATTTATTTTCATTAGCTTATGCCTGGCAAGAATACATCTTAAACCACATCACGTGAGGTGAGGAGACAGTGAAGGGTATGATTCATAATTTTTGGATGCAGAAGTCTGGCATGAAATATAAAGCTGTTGAACAGGCAGATCTGGCTCATTGTTCTGCTGGTTTCACATGGCATTCCTTCCTTTTCCTCTCTTTTTGTTTGTGCCTTCAAACAAATTGATCTTGTAAAAGATCAGTTGATTTTTTTTTCCCCATGAGTTGCTGTAGAAATAGTTTTACTCATTTATTAAAAAAAAATGTAACTCCAACTGAAAATTCCATTGCTAAGAGCTGTACCCCCACCACTATGCAGACAACAAGCCTCATTTTTATAGCACAGTTCCTGAAAAGGATTGACTTTCTTTGGCTCCTTAGAGTGATAAAAGGATAAGATATATTCACTATCCACTGGTTCTAGGAAGACAGACATAATTCCTTAACAAGATGAGAAACTAAGTATTCTGTTTATTTCTAGCAGGACCTTGATGAGTCTGGATCGAAATTATGAAGAAATTATTGGCTCTGTAGAGAGCAAAAGGGTAGGACATTTGTCACATATACACTGCATTGACTTAAGCAGTTATACACTCATAGGAATCTCCATTTCATCTTTCAGAGTACACTGTATAGAAATACATTTACAAGAAATTTATTGCACAGATTAAGAATCATTCTTTTCCTCTTTTTAGTGATAATAATTAGCATATGTCAGTATTATTTACACATCCTTACACTAACAGTGCAGCTACCCCCATTCTGTCAGCCCCCAGGCTGAGCATCATGTGCTATTCCGTGTCATGTGAAAGACACCAGCAATGGATGGAGCCACATTTGGAAATGAACCAAGGACAGATGGAGCTGCACTGTGTAAATCTCACAGACCCACATGTACAGCAGAAAGCACGTTTAGATTGCAGTAATTCTGTATTATTTAAAGGGTTCAAATATAAACAACTTTTCTTCCTTTGGGATGGCAGGAGAAAGAAAGGACTTAATGGTAATTCTCTCGATTTTCTGCCAATTGCTTTGAGCTCCATATTGGCTATTTTGTCTTCTGGTGTTTTCCTGCATTCTCTACTGCTCCATTAAAGGAATGTTTCTGTTGTTTACCAGTGATAGCTAAACCCAGTTTCTCTTGAAGGAAATAAAGCCTGTTCTTTCTTACTTACCACTGATCAGGCTGGTTCATAGATTATGAATGAGTGACAAGTCCCATCTGCTAAGTCCTAATTTTCTGCCTGATGTGTGAGCAAGTTCTGACACTGGACCTCAGACTGCTCCAACCCATGTTTATCTGAGAACAGTGAAGAGAGGTTTGTTTTCCAGAGTGTCCAATCTTGAAGATTTCTTCAGAAAAGTATTATCTGATACTATATTTTTAGCTTCTACTGCACACTGATGCTGTGCTGTTTGCAAATAAGACACTGGAAAGATGTTTTAATGAGGTACAATTAGAAGAGTTTTTTGGTTTGTTTAGCAAGGCAAAATAAAGGCTGAAAGAAGAAAAGACTGCTGCCTATAAATAATCAAAGAGGCAAGAAGCACAGCACTAGTGAAGAAGGGTATTCATGCAAGGTAATGAACACTATTTGCATAGGAGCAAAAAGGTCTAAAGGGGTGCCGGTACGTATGGATAGACTGGAGATTTGACAAAATTCATTCATTTGGGCAGGCAAGCCTACAGCAGCCTCCTAATGGTAATGGCAGATATGAAAGAAAATAAGCTGTATTTGTGATTATGCTGAAAACATGTATACAAAGGGGGTTTGGGATGGTGCATGGATAGCAAGGAGTGGACCTCAGCAACCAGTGGGTCTCTGCTAATTCCACATTCACTGAGAAAGGTGTGCCAGTGAAATGGTGCGAGGGACAGCCGTAGGAAGTGGTAGGTGAGGTTTCGTGAGACCCACAGGCTGTAACACTAGGAGAAACACAAGATCATGAGAAGGATCCACGAGTTTCACAGCTGCACTGGGGTAAGTATCCTCTGCATTTACTGCATCACACAAAAATCATCTTTTCTGATGACATCTCCATGTCAATTCCAGGTGAAAAATTAATCTTCCAGTGAAAAAGGGTCAGGGCACACTCCTACTGAGCAGCTGCAGCAAGTGTGATCACCACGCACTATCACTCTGCTTCCCTGTAAAGGAGGTAAAAGCCTCTTAATTCGAAGAGGGGCTGTCAGCAAGGAGGAGCGGGAGGGTGTCAAGAGGACATAGTCTTTAAGCTGTGCCAGGGGAGGTTTAGGTTGGATATTAAGGTGAATTTTTCACAGAAGGAGTGATTAGCCATTGGATTGTGCTGCCCGGGGAGGTGGCGGAGTCACCATCCCTAGAGGTGTTAAAGACTGGACGTGGCACTAAGTGCCATGGTCTGGTTGACGATGTGCTGTCCAGCCATAGGTTGGACTCCATGATCTCAGGGGTCTTTTCCAAACAAATTCTGTGACAGGGCAGCCATGGCTGGATGGACTCCGGGCACGCAACACCAGGAAGCACAGGGCGGCAGGGCCACACACAGGCTAAGACGCAGCACCCGGAGGTGCCGCGGCCGCGAATGCAATGCCGGGATAGGCAACCAGGCTCCCCTGGGTCGCCGTCCGGCCCCTCAGTTCTCCCGGGCGGGCGGGCGGGCGCGGCCGCCTGCTGTCGGATTGGGCGGCTCCCCTGTCAATCAACGCCCGCGTGCGGGCACCGCCCCCTCTTCCCGTCGTGCCTGCGCGCGGCGGGCGCTGAAATTCAAATCCCGGCAGCGGTTGGGGCGAGCGGATCCTGCGCGGGCAGCGGCGGCACCGGCACAGCGATGGACCCATTCACCGAGGTGAGGGCACGGCCTGGCCCGGCCCCCCCGGGTCGTCAGCGGGTTGTCGCTGTCGGGGACCGCGGGGACACAGGGCAGGGAAGGGGGCTGCTCCTTGCTCCGCGCTCTCGGGACGGGATAGTTGCTCCTGGCTGAGCCCTGTCAGCCAGCCTCCTCCCCGCTCGCGGGCGGACTTGCGGGCTTGCAGCGACCCTCTTTCTCTGCAGTGGGGAGACCCTCGCTGCCCCGCCCCGCCTTGCTCCTGCCAGTGCCTCCGCTCCGGCGGCCGCCTCGGTTGTGTCAGATCCTGCCGGGAGAAGACAGAGCACGAGTGACTGGCGCAAAGGCTTGCGGAGGAGAGGCCCTTTCCCAAGCCAGGCGTTTGCCTTTCATGCGCGTCTGGCAGATAAGATTTCCAGCGGGGGCGGAAGGGACCCCGGGAGCGGGCGGGAGCGCTGTTGACACACTCTGTGCCTGCCATACTTAGAGGTCGGGTCATAGGTCTGTCCAAAGCGGAGATCATCTGATAAAAAAATGCGTCTTATTTGGCACTATTGCCACCTGGGATTGGTCACTTTCTTTGGCAGGCACTGTTCCTCTTTTTTTTTTTTTTTTTAAAAAAAAAACGGCTGTTAGTTGTTAGGGTGAATTGGCTGTGTGTGCGCTTAAGTTTTACAGAGGCAAAATTGTAGTAAAATGAGGAACTGACTACCTTAAATCTTGTATGAAGGTTGAAGGTTTCTTAAAGATGGTATGCTCTACTCTGATTCCATGTCAGAGGTGTGAGGTTTTAAAGCTGTCTTGTCACTGCTTTGAGAAATGTCATAGTAAAAGGGCCTTCAATCCACAGCCTGCATAAATAAAACCTGAACTGCTTAAAAAAATCAGATACGCTAATGAAATATTCTCTCCTCCCCTTGTAAACAATTTATCAAATTGACATGCTTTAAGTAATTTGGGAGCCCAGAGAGGGTGACTGCACAGATCTGATTTTAAAGAAATGAACGTAAGTTGTTGATCTGAACAGATTTACTAAATGTGTTATGCCAAGGCAGTTCTACCCTACCCCCATGTAAAGTCTTGCTAAGTGTAAACATCTAGAGCCTCCTTCCTTAACTGGTAATGAGTGACGTGATCCAACTTGTCTTAAATAAACTTCAAGTCCGGACTACTGAATCAAATTTAAAATGGTTTTGCATGCTGGGAGATATTCCAACCTGTACACACCCTTCTTGTGCATAGCTGACTTTGAAATGCTTTGAAAATGACCAACTGTGAGGCCACTCCCCAGAGTAAACTTCATTCAAGTGTTAGTCAGTATTGCAGAGCGCATAAAAAGCCACTTATCAAGAATATTTCTGCTGTGAAAGACATTCCACTCTTGTGTAAAGTTCTGACCAATATTAGTGTCCTAGTATTGGAGTTTAGTAACTTTCCCCAAAGTTCTGTGAAAAGAAGGCATTTTACCACCTATTTTTAAGTATTTATGTTCTGTGGTTTGTATTGCTTTTTTTTTCCCTTTTAATATAAACTTCCCTTAGTTTAACTGTTTTCAGATTATACCTGTCTACAAATTACCATGCTCTGTTACTTGCAGTGATTTGGTGAGGCATTTTAAGTGCTGATTATATAAAGTCAGCACTTAAAAGCATGCTGTTAATTCAGTGTATGCCAATCCCTTTACAGTAGCAAATTTTGTCTCTGTCAATGAATTTGAAGTCAAATAAATCTTGCTGTAAGATTCAGTGGAATGCTTTCAAATCAGTCCTGAAATGTTTATTTTGGTTAATCTTGGGGATAAAAAAAGCTAATAACCTTCTGAATCTCAACCAAATTATTAATACAGATTGCACAGAGGAGATGGTGCAGTGGGTACTTTTTCAGGATCGCAATGAATGTGTTATTCGTGGGTGTTTATGGCTGATTTTGTAACTCACCTTTCTTGTGCAAAAGGGTTTGTGTTGTTACAGAATGTTAGAATAGTCTAGGGTGTTTTGTACTTTGAAGTATTTTTTTACCATTCTTAGAGGCAAGTATGGTTTCCTAGCATGGAGGATGAAGAGAAATAAGAGATGCAGTTGTTTGGGGAAAATTTGCAAATGTGAGGTTTGAAGTTAACTGTTCCTTCACTTGCTCCCTTTGCTCTATTCTGCCAGTGAAGCAGGGTAGTTAGAGCAAATTCTTGTAATCATATGTGACTGAGTATTTTCTCTAATACGTACTTTAAAACATACTTTTGAAAAACTGAGGTTGTCCATTAACATTTGAAGTAGGAAGGTTTTTTTCCGATTTTTAGAAAGTACTTTTGTAACACAGTGATCTTCTGACTTTGACTTAGTAGTCCTCAGATTCCTTGATATAGTAAAATAGGTAATGGTCTCAGGCACATAATGTGATTCTTGGTGCTGTACTGTGCAGGGTCAGGAGTTGGGCTTCGGGTGGGTCCCTTCCAACTCAGGATATTCTAGGATTTTAGACTTCTATGATACTCTGAAACTTTGTCATTGGAGCAGTTGGAGAATGTACTTGTAGTAAATACCCTGTTGTTGAACTTGGAAAGTAAGCCTCAAGTTGTGGAGTGTGGCTTACTCATCGTGTGTAACAGCACCGTTGGAATTATGGCAGTTGAATGGAAAAATTTGAGATGCAAGAAGCCAATAGGAGCTGGAGCTGAACAACAGAGGCGTGCATTCTTGGGAAGTGACATCTCATTTGTAACAACTGAAACTCTATTTTGCTCAACTAACAAAACAGAAAGGAATGTGCCTCTATTTGAAAAGAACTGTAGGAATACTGTTGTAAGACATATTCAACTTTTTGCAGGAAGGAGTGTTAATTTCAATCACGCTTAGGATTTTTTTAACGTAGGTATTACATCTGCTTTGTAGCTCTGCATTTCGGAAATAAGCAAAGTTGACTTGTGGACACAACTAGCATGGAACCTGCACTGAAAGCATTCATGGCATTTCATGCATTTTGTTTTTGGGACTTTTTTTCCCCAAATTCCTCCTCTTCTTTGAAAGTTAGCAAAGCTGAGATTAGCTTTCACAAAAAAACTGTTGAGATTGACATTCTGTTTGTCCTGTGTTGCCCTACAATGGAACATTGTTTAGGACTTCAGCCTTAGACAGTTAAAAATGTGAAATGTGTATTTAATTGCTGTGCAACAGGACAGATAATGGCTGGCACAGTTCTCACAATAATTTATGTGCCACCAAACAAGTGCAGTTTATATGCTTCCCTTTCAAGGCCATAGTTCAATTGCACAATTTCTTGTCTCAGCCTTAAAACCTAGATCAAAAGAGTCATTAAGTATCCTTTAGATGTGATCAAACTGCGTGATAATGACTCACAAATGCTACTTTTAAAACAAACAACCAAACCACAACGTACTTTGAACTTGAGTACTGTAAGGAATCACTTTGTACTAGTGTGGAACACTTACTAAAACAGCTATTTTATATGGAATATAATCAGGGTACTCAAATTTCCAATGGGTAGGGAACGAGAAAGAATTATGTAGCTTAATTGGTATTTCTTGATATGTTTTTTCTGTATAGAGATATCTTAATAAGCAGACTATTTACCATAATATAGCTAGGTGTAATATCAGTCTATTCTTAAAATTTAAGCTCAAGGCAGAAAAATTCACCTTTTGGTGTAGAAGGTGTAATAGCATTTTTTCTTATTAATATTGACAGCCACACTTTTATTTGTTGAATTTTTGTACGACCTCTTGACAATTGCTTTAGCAATGTGTCAGAAAACCCTACTACCAAGACTTGACAGATCAAGACTGTCACGTGGTGATTCAGGATAAAAACAACAAAAAATTACTTTCAAAATGTTTCTGATGACTTTGGGGTGTGTAGGAGCCTCTCTTCTTCAATTTTGCCATTGCTTGTGTCTCTTTAGCCTGATTTTCCTTCAGAGCCAAGCTAGTTGGAGACAATAGTTGATTTAATGACTGAAATTTGGAACCTACTGTCTATATATGCTAAACAGAATTCCAACATCTTTTGCCCTGAGCTCTTACCAGTTAACACACTGCACTGTCTGGTAACATGTGACTTATTGACCACTCAGAAACTCCTCGAAAGAACCCGTGCCAGGCGAGAGAACCTGCAGAGGAAAATGGCAGAGCGGCCCAAGGCGGGGGTGAGACCCACAATGCAGACCAAGAGGGCCAGAGAGCCTTTGGCAGAAACTGGTAACCAGGCACCTCTTGCCAGTGACGAAGGTATTTTGTAATGTTTAATAAAGATTGTCTTGATACGAGTCCCATCTTTTTTCTGAAGGGAAAGTGAAAACACTGAGTATTAATCTTGAACTAAGCAGTGATGGATGCAGTTACCTGGCCACTAGAACTAGCTCGTATTTAGCTGGACCTGAGAGCAGATGTGCCAGGTCATTAGTAAGCTATTTAGAAATAATTGCATAATGCCAAGGAGAGTGCCTTTTGTTTCGTGGATTTGGGAAGGGCATTTTTTTGGGAAGCATATCAGAATATTCATAAATCATAGCTTTATTTGCACTACAATTTTGTGTTGTCATAAAATATTTTAGATTGTTTGAATACTAATTTGCTTGAATATTCTACTTACCTATCCAGTAAAACCAGATACAAAGCCATCACCATCAAAGAGGCTCTGCCCTAATGATATAGAGGCTCAAGCTTCTAGTTTGGAGAATGTACAACCAGTTCCTTCAAGTTCCACAAGCCATGATTCTTCTCAGATGACTTCAGAATCACACGAAACTGTTTCTAACAGAGCTTCATTGGTTCAGCCTCTTGAGAAAGTAAAACCAAACACGAAGCCAGAAACTCCTGCAGCCCTCTCAGTCAAAACACGTATGCAGAAGTTGGCAGAACAGCGGCGCTGCTGGGATAGTGAGGGTATGTTTCACTTGCTAAACACCGTTGCTGTCTCTCAGCGCTTGCATTGATGATTATGTTGGCTAGAAGAAGATAATTTTGTGTGTGGGAAGGTTAATGTTTTCTTAAAGAATTCTAAGACAGTACTAAGGCAGGCCTAAAATATTGAAGCTGTTGTCTACAGCTTAATTTTACACTTTTTTTTCCTCTACTAGTCCGATGGCTTGCTCCTCACAAAGCTGACATAAAATTAGTAAACTGCTTGATTAAAAATGCTTAATTTGCTTAATCTCACTGCCTCCAGGGGTAGTAGTTTGATTCTGTTGATGGCAGGAAAATCTAATTGTTGATAAACTCAGTATATAGTATAATGCAAAAGATGCAACTATATCTCAATATATTTCATTAGCAAAATAAATGTGTTTTCTTTTTTTCCAGATCCCTCTGAATGTGTTCCTCTGTCTCCTCTCCAGTCAAAAGATCTGTCTGTTTCTCCACCTAAGCAGACATCTAATGCCCTGGCAAGTGAAACCCCTATTGGGAGAAGAGGCCGTTTAGCTAACCTTGCTGCTACAATTGGTTCCTGGGAAGATGACCTAAGTCATCCATCTGCAAAGCAAAACAATGCACAAGAACAGCCTGGCACTACTTGTTTATCCAAATTGTCCACTACAAGTGGAGCATCTGCTAGAATCAATAGTAGCAGTGTAAAGCAGGAAGCTGCATCCTGTTCTCAAAGGCTTGTTGAGGCTTCTATTAATAAACCAGCAAACTCAAAGAGCGCGGTGAGTGTCTGATTTAGTTGCTGATTAAAAATTGATTTGAGTATTGTATTGGGGCGGACAAATGTTAGCACATAACTGTTTAATCTGAACTTAAAGATTTGGTGTGAGCAGTCAGTCTATTTACAACTTCTGTTTTATTGCAATCCCACATGCCCTTTCTTCATGCAAATCTGAAACAGCTTAGAATTCCTTTTATTGAGACTTAAAGATGAGAGTACTTATGTGTTTTGTTGATGTCAATGTACTTGATTGCTGCTCTTGACCATCAGAAGGGGGTTTGTTACAGAGGTACTGGGTTTTGCTCTGTAACTTCATGTAGTTGATTGAAATTGTAAATGTTATTGCTGTATGAAGGCTCAATCAAATGATGAAATAAGTAGTACCAGACGCTTACTGTTCAATTTATGCATTTTCTGCAATGACAATATCTGCCATGTGCATTCTTGTTTAGGGAAATGTGGGATAATACCTGAAATAGCTGGTAAGAGCACCTGGAATCAAACACTGAAACAATTTGAAATACTGGATAAAAAAAAGTCTTTTAAAGGTTAACACTTGTTCTTGGTTTTTTCTTTTGTTGGAGGAATAGGTATTAGGTGATAATATATGCTATGCAGAGTGCTTTCATTATTTTTCCTCTTGAGAGAACAAGAACATAAATCCTTTTTTTTTTTTTTTCTTTTTCCCTTTTTAAGGATCCAAACAATTTTTTAACACAGTCTTCAAGAGCCACTGCTCCCTGTTCTAAAGAATCTGAAAAGAATCTCTGCAGTCCTTGGAAAACTGAAGAGCATACACAAACAGCGAAGTCAGCTTTGCCTCAACCAGTTCAGTCCAAAGCAGAGCCAGTCAAAGGAACACATGTGCAACTTGAACCTAAGGGTAAACCCACAACACCAGGTAGGCTCTTCTTTGCTTTCAGTAAATGGTCATTCAAATTAGGCCTATGTGTGCTGTGTTGAAAAGTACATATTAGTTAAGAATTTAAGGTACCATATCAGATAATGCCTATTTCCAGCTGTAACTTGAGTAAAATGCTGATGAGTTCTGTGATAATTATTGTAAGTTGTGCAGCTGCTGTGTTTTGCAGGGGACGTTTTCTTGAACACGGTTTTAGTAACCCTTAAGAGCAAAAGCAGCCTAACATGTTAATTGAGATTATTCAAAGTTTATTTCAGATTGTTGGATACTATATGTATCCATTCAATATCATGTTAATAGCCTGCATATTTTGAAGAAATCAAAGCTTGGTGCCACATAGGTGCTCTAACTTTGCAGTGTCTTTATTTTCAGTGATAGCATTGATGTCAAAGCAAGTGAATATCCTCAGTTTTAAATTCAATTGCTTATTACATCAGAAACCTGCACTAACAACTTGAGCTCTTAAAAATTATAGCCAGAAAAGCAAGTTTTAGATATGCTGACAGTAAAAGATAAGCTCAATCAAGCAGGGTGGATGCCAAACAACATATCCTCCTCATGTACTAGAATGCTTATTTCTGTGAAAGATATAAGTGGGGCTGGTTGTAGAAGAAATTTGGAAACGGCAAATACGTTTAAATAACTGGTGTATTACATGTGGACTGCAGTAAGAGAGACATCTACTTGCTTTGGTTTACTGTTTTATTAACATCACTGTTATGATTTGCATTTCAGGTTCAGTTTGTATAAAGTATAATGGAGTAAGAGCTGTAAAGGAGACAGCTTAATTGCTTCACTGGGAACCTTCATCAGGATACAAAATTGCAGTGATTTCTTTAATTTTGAGGGTTTCTTTCAAGGCAAAACAATTGTTCTTGTAGGGGGATCAGGAATTAAGCCCTTCCTGGAACGCTTTGGGGAGCGCTGTCAAGAGCGTAGCGCACGCAGCCCTGCTACGAGTACTCCAGGGTGCAGAACACCCATTGTTACCCCAAATACAAGGACAATCCAGGAGAGGCTTCTCAAACAAAATGAAAATTCCTCTACTGCCAGTTTAGCGCTTCAGCTTAAACAGGTATGACTTATAACATGCATACCTAGCTTATAAGTTTGGGGAAGGTTATTACTGTTCCGCACCTATCTGAGGAATCTGAAATGCTTAAAGCTGTCAGCTTTAAAGGTGTCTTAAAGCTGTCAGCTTTTCTCCCATTGCCCTTCATTCGTTTAGGAACGTGAACGAGAACTTGCATGCCTTCGTGGCCGATTCGATAGGGGCAATCTGTGGAGTGCAGAGAAAAGTGACAGTTCGAAGAGGAAGCTTCCAGAAGCTAAAATGGTAATGTGTTACCTCATCAATCAAAATGTGATAGTCTGAATTGCTTTAACATATTCTGAATACAGAGTTAGACATGGAAGTCTATATAAGGGATAAAAACCTATGCTTTGGGAGTGCCCGGGCTGCGCAAAACCACTTGTCGAATGATTTGTATGACTATTAACAAATTATTAGTTTTGTTACCTTTTATAAAATCAACTAAGACAAGTGATACTGCTTTGAGCCAATTGAGTTATTTACTTTTTGATGATGTTAAGGGAGTGGTGCAGGTTATGTTCTATAACTGCAAAAGCAAAAGAGCTCCTCACGCAAATATTTAATATTTACTGCTTCAGCTAAATATCTTAGATAAATAGGGTACTGGATAGGCAACCTCTTTTTCCTAGCAGGTGTTAAAATGTGCTTCTTTCTGGTAGTTTTTTTAGTCACTTTAAACATTACCTCCTGAATGCATTCTGTTTTCTTGCCAGGAAAGCCAATCTCAGGCTAGTCCAAAACATCCTCCTAGTTCAGATGCCTCTGCTCTTGGATCATCAGAAGACACATCAGCAGGTGACAGGCCAGCAAAGTCTCCCACTGTGGAGTCTTCAGGTGAGAACTGTCACAGTTTGCCCGTGACTAGTGCTGGACAAGAGCACAGCACTTAGTATTCGTGAGTAGGAGAAGAGGCCAGTAACACTGATGTGTGGAATTGGACCTCTCCTTTGGTTACTGATTATCTTGTCTAAATCTTCTTGTATGATAGTAGTGCTCTGCACTCCTATACCACTTGGAAGGATGGCAAGGCAAGAGTGTCTTTTTGTTTGTCAGTGGGTATACCTATGTTTCAAACTTTAATGGAGGTTAAGTGCAGGGAAGTGAGTGAGAATTGTCAGTTACATATTTAGTCTATCCTGTATCTGAGTATCCAAATTTCCACCAGAATCTCATGGGAGGGAACTCTTCCCATGTAAGTATCCCTTTATGTTATTAATTTTTATGGTAGGACACATGAAAAGAATTGTGAGGTGCCTCCTGGCAGCCTTTCTGGCGCTTACTGAGCAGAAGAATCTTCAGCTCTCTGTGAAAAAAGTGTGAACCTAATTAACACTCTTGGTAGCCTGTTTGTTCGTAAGATCTATCAAATGTCCTAGAAAAATTGGGTTTGTGCGCAATGGTTTCTGTGTAGTGGATTTTTTTGTTTGTCTTTTTAAAATCTTCCCTTTTTGTTCTTTAGTGTCTGCACTCTGCTATGGTTTCAGCATTGTTTCTTGTGATGTCAGTTTTCTGATTACAAGATAGAAGTCTAGATGTATGAGTTGTGGAGAGTATTATAATTTTTTTCTGAAGTGTGACAAACTGGAATATTTAATCTAGTCGTCTTTTTGTTAGTAAAACTTGTAAAATTTGAAAACTAAAATAAGGGCTAGACATAATACTTCTTTTCTTTATAAACCCCTTAGATACTTCTAAATATGAAGAGGCTGATAAACCCAGTCCTCTGAAGATTGCTGAGTCAAAGAGCCCTGTAAAAGCGATGTCTGTCTCAAAACTTGAACAACCTGATGAGAAACCAAAAGGTTTGTATTGAATAGACATGTATTAATAACTTAGCTCTTTATTGCCACTTCTCGAGGACAGTGTTAATATCCTTCAAGTCTGAACAATGAATTCACTATCTGTTTGCTGACCCCCATGTGTTTTGTAATGAGGTTTATATAAAACAAATTAGCAAACTTCTTTTATCATACATAACCCTTCTCTCTTGACATTCAAGTCTTCAAGGAATATTAAAAAGCTAATATTAAAAGTTCATTGGGAAAGGACAGAAATGACTACTGTTGGACTTGCAGTTAAGTTTCAGATGTATTTGAACTAAAAGGTTGAAATTTGTCTAAAATGTGCATATTTTCATTCCCTTTCTGCATTGTTTATACAGAAATATGTAAATAAATGTAACGTAAAAATAGTATATTAAAATAGCCATGGAAGTATATTTTTAGGTCCTATATGCCTGACTGTAAGAAGTGCTTTTTAATCAAGCTTGCTCGAAAAGCAAAATGAGTTTGCTTCTCTGTTCGTTTAATGAGAGTCTTCTTGCTACTAATATATTTAAAAATGTCACCCTTCAGATGAAGTATACGAAGGCAAAATGCGTGTGGATGACGAGATGAATAGCTCAAAAGTGATAAATGAGATTTTTGAAATTCTTCAAGAAGATGGTCCAGATATAGAAAAGCTGAAGAAAGAAATGAGCATGAGCCTGGAAGGTGAAAGTGATGAGGATGAGCAGGAAGAGTCACTGAACATTTCATCAATGTCTCTGTTAACTCCTCTAGTGGAATCTGTTGGTTCAGAGGTGAGAATTCAGGGGGGGTGGGGAAGGTCTTGTTTATCACACAGATGTCCAATTGGCTTGTGAACTGTGATATTTTGTAGTATTAGGATATCTGGGCAAATAAAGAAGTTACAAATGATGTTTTGCTTATGAAAGCATGATGAGGCAAAGTTATTTTTCTCTGAAAATAGTGTAGCATATTGGATGCTCTGCTAAACAAGTTGTCTTCTGATAAATCAAACCTGTTACTAGTAGTGGACTTGCAGTGATATACATGCATTCAGTGGAGTGACTGCTGATGAAAAATGTGAAGAGAAGTAATTATGTAACTGTACTGACTGGGAAACTAAAGGTGGCAGGCATCTCATTGACTTCAATAATCTGTTAGTGTCCTGTTAGTGTAAATAAATAAGCTTGCTCTAGGTAAAATATTATCTGTTAAATAGTATTAAGCAAATTTACTGTTTATATGTAAAATAAGTAAAGGAGAGAGAAAACAGATTATTATTATTATGTAAACAGATATCTGTAATATAATGTTTTCTTTTCCTCAGGCATTTGGTTCTCCTTCTAAGTCAACTGGGGAAGGCAGCAGTATCAGTGATGTTAGTGTGAAGTCTGAGAAGTTCCAAAGGACTAGAGTTCCCAGGGCAGAATCTGGAGACAGTATTGGCTCTGTGTCAGAAGATCGTAACCTTCCTTATAGGTAATAAACACAACCCCCTACCCCTGATCCTGGAAGTGTACAAGTTAAAACACTGGCTTTTTTAACTCTTCTAATGATGCATACTGCTCAAACTCAAGCAACTTCAACAAATAAAATTAAAGTTTTATTGCAAGATCTCAGCCTTTATCAAAGATTATGTAGTCTTTAATGTTGCTTAAATTTAAAATCAACTAATAGAATGCTTTCTTTAAAGCCATTTAGGCAAGTTGGAAAACTTCAATATATAATATATATCTCTGTATATACTAAAAATAAGATGGCACATCTATGAAACGTTTTGTGGGGTTTCCTTTTTTATAAGTGTCGATGCGTACAGATCCCAAAGATTTAAGGAAACTGATCGTCCTTCAATAAAGCAAATAATTGTTCGCAAAGAAGATGTTGCTTCCAAACTAGAAATGAGAAGAAATGGCCCATCTGATCAAGTCAATATCAAAAAGAAAATGCAGGTACCTAATAAGCTTCTTAAAATCCTTTTTCTAATCTACTGTTTCCAAATTTAATTGCCCCTGTGAATGTCCAGGACATTAACATACTGCTTACAACTGCAAAATTAGGTTGTTTAGCATAAATATCTAATGGTAGGGAATGATGATGCATAATTTGAACAGCTAATGCTCCTCTTAAAAGGATCATCTTATAGATTAAGTCTGGAGAGAACAAGCCATTATTCTGGGAAGGAGACAGAGAATCTGTGTCTTAGCACTGCCTTTGAATTAGGCAGAATTTGTAACTACGTATTTTCAGTAGGTAATAGTCTGATATTTACAAGTGCTTTGTTCATCTATATTGCTGAATTTCTGGTTAGTTCTGCTTCCCCTGGTGAAGGGAAGATGAGATGGGATATGGAACATACAATATTGGAGTCTTTCACTCTCCACCACACCTCTGAGGTCAAAAAAATGTTGTGCTGCAATATTCTTTTGCCAAAGTAACAGTAAACTGCAAGGCTTTTGTAGTTTGCTATCTAAAGCATCTGATTTTCTTCTGAAGCATTGCCCCCCAGAAATGCTCATCTTGAGACATTTCCTTGTTTGAACACAACACTAAATCTCTCTTTTTGGTGATTATTTTTATTATTGGTTTACTCTAGGAACTGAACAATGAGATCAACATGCAACAGACAGTGATTTATCAAGCCAGTCAAGCTCTGAACTGCTGTTTTGATGAGGAACATGGAAAAGGGTCACAAGAAGAAGCAGAAGCAGAGAGGCTTCTTCTCTTTGCAAGTAGGTTTTTATACTCAAGTTCAGTTCTTTGTAATAACATTTTGACAGGGTTCATAATTTCTTCCCCAGGCATTTATTGTGTTACATTGTGGCCATTTGTTAATAGTTCTTCACCTGGACAAAAGAACAGGATAGCATCTGTTGTCTCAGCTCTTTTTATAGGCAAGGGGACATTTTTAGTATCTTTCTTGACTCTTATATTCCTACTACACTGTAAAATGATTAACATTTAAGTTGCATTTTACATACTCATGGCAGAAAAAATTGTTTGGTACTTTCTTCTGTAGAACTAAAATTAATTTCTTCATGCAGCTGAGAAGAGAACTGCTTTATTGGAAGAACTGAATAAACTGAAGAGTGAGGGACCACATAATAAAAGAACTAAAGCTGCTTCTACATCTGCTGAATTTGCTCCTTCCAGGGGATCTGTTTCCATTTCAGAAATGCGTCTACCTCTAAAAGCAGACTTTGTATGTGGTACAGTTCAAAAGCCAGGTAAAACTAGCAAACAAAAGGTTTATTTCTTTTCTCCTCCTTCCTCATTCTCCCAACATATGTTTCTGGTTCATTCTCCCTGGGTTTTGTTTTTTTTTGTCTTCTGCATTGATGTTTTTAGAAATCGAGGGATAATGAAAATTTAGCTATTGAATTCAGTTAATCTACTTCTAGTTTTTCAACATTTCAGTAAAAGCTGATGTGTAGTTAAGCTGGCAGACCCAAGGAATATAAAGAACTAAGATGATTATCTGCTGATCTGACTGAAACTTCTTGCTCTCCTCTTTCACACACTGGTTAGTGTAGGTCTGGCCTGAGATGCCCCAGGCAGTAAAGCGGTTGCTGTTAATCCTGTGGAGACAATTTTACTGGTGGACACAGTATAAAGAAAATAAAATGGTTTTAAGGTTAAGTTTATAAGCAAGCCTCAACTGTAACTACATATTTTAAGTAGGGTGAAACAGAGATTTGCTTAATAGTAATGCAGTACTTGCAGATTTTTTTAGATACTTGGAGTCCTCTAGCTAACCAAACCATCTGATGTGTACTTACAGAAGCAGGAAATTACTACTATGTAATAATACTGAGATCTGGAGGAGAAAACATGGTTGCAACTCCATTAGCAAGTACTGCCAATTCCCTGAATGGAGATGCTCTTACATTTACTACGACGTTTGCTATGTAAGTATAGAGAAACACTTTTTTTGAACTACTTTTAACTCTGATGGTAGAGCATGCATAAAAACATTTAAAGTCTTAGTTATAAGAATGTCATAGTCTGCAAAAAAAGTATGGAAAGATTTTGTGGTATAGCTATTTCCTTCTTCAAAAAATAGCTGGAAGGCACTTTTCTCAGAAAAGCAACCTAGACTTATTCCACCATCCATCAGCTATTTCATCTCTTGCATTTTCTGCCTTTTGTTCTTTCCTGGAACACCTGCAATGACAGATGGATTGCTGTGCTTGAGATGTTTTTCTCTTTTGCAGCAACTAACATTTTATATAGCTATTTGGTTTTGTTATCTGGAAAAATAGTGCTCTTACAACTATAACTTCAACTCTCACATGCCAGCTAAAAAGCTTTGTGAGTTGAAATGGGTGTTTGTTAGTAAGTCTTCAAAATATATAAACAAACTCTGTTTTTAAAGTTCAGTTGTACTGGAATTTTCACTTGAAACTATTTACTCAAAAAACCCAATCTGTGACAGGGAAGGTGCAATCTGAGAAATGGTAGATGCACATTATCTGCCCCTTGTCCTCCCCTCCCCTTTTCTTCTCTGAGTTCTGGAAAGTATTTTTAAATAGTCATACACTAAAATCTTCTCACTGCTTGGACAATTAAAAGGAACAAAAGGAGGGAAGAAGTAAAGAATAACTTAAAACCTAGCAAAACCAACCAAAACAAACAAAAAACCCCCGCAAACCCTGCCACAAACCAAAACAAAAGCCTTTTTGCTTCAGTTTGTTTAATTTGGTTTTTCTTCTCTTTTAGGCATGATGTGTCAAATGACTTTGAAATAAATATAGAAGTTTACAGTTGGGTATGTATCAGTTCCTGTCAGGAAGAGGTGTAAGGGAGAATGGTGTGCTGTACTTTCTCAATACCTTCTTGCCTTACAGGTGCAGAGAAAAGAAGCTACAAGCACTGATAAAAGGAAAAAGACAAATAAATCTAAGGTAAATGAAACTTGAAAATCAGTATGTAATGTTTCAACAGAAGGTGCACTAGGAGAGCTGACTGATAGTCTTAGACAATCTGTTGCTTGCTTTTACTCCCTTCTGGGAACATCTGCCCTGACAGATGGATTACAGAGACCTACAGCAATTAGTAGATTGGACCTGCAGCACTTGGTTGAGTCTGAAATATATTGGTGGGAAGAGTCTCACTGCTGCTGCAAAATGTTAGGCTTTGTAGACCTTTATTTGTTAGATGTGGGGCCTCCGATAGTGATTTATTGCCCTTTTCTCCACTTCAGTTAAACCATGCCAGTCAATATGCCCTACCGTGGAGTTTGGTTAGTCTTAAGGATTTTGGTGATCAAATAAAAACTCCTCTTTCTCCCCAGTATTAAGTATAAGCACTAGATGCGTATTTCTTAAAGCAAACATTGTTTTAGTAAGGGTACACATAACAAGTGTTTGTGCTTTATTAAGGATATGTAAACCTAAACAAGCCTTTCTGAAGGTGGTTAGGGTTTTTTTTTTTGTGGTGGCTTATTTTGGGTGGTTTTTGGGGGTGTGTGTATTTTTCTTCTTTTCATTGTAACAGAGTACAGAGTGAATTAATGGCTTCAGGTCTCATTTCCTCCTTGACAAGATATCTGTCACTTGGTAAAAACAAGAAACTTGAGTGTCTCTCAAAACAATTGGAATGAGTACTTAAGTCCTGTGTCTGCAAGCAGAAATAGGAGATTTCTTTATTCTTTGATTTGGCACAGTGAAAGCCTCCCACAGTGAAAGCTTCCACCTATTCTCTAATAAAAGTTTCAAGTCCCCGGGTTTACTTTATTCCTGTGCTACAGTTTAAAGGAGTTTTTACTTGAAACTGAATGATTTCGTGCTATTGTAGGTAAGTTGCTGATACGAGGTTAGACGTTTGCCAATGGCATCCTGTATCTGCTTTTTGACAAGCTGCTTAGACTTGTCTTTCAGCCTCAATAAGAGTACATAATTCCAGATTGTGTTTAATATACAGTCTCACTTAAACTTCAAGATTTTAATTTGAAAATAATAATGTATAACAGTAGTATATTGAACATATCCA
>WAAE01006246.1:0-76640 GCA_013400495.1 Nicator chloris | reverse complement strand
TTTTTTTTTTTTTTTTGGTGACCTGAGCTCTAAAAAATAAATCTGTGCAGCCTACAGTTGCTCTTTTCTAGTAAGGGTGGCAGCTAAAACAATTAGAGAAGCACTAGTCTAATCATCCTTTGTTACTGTACTATTTACTATTAGAAATTAAGTCAGCATGCCTGACATTGGTCATCTCTAAGAGGTAACACCTTCTATTTTAGAAAAAAAATTGCTAATTACCTTTTCCTTAATTTTTCAAGCTCTCAGCTTCAAAGTTTAGTTTGCTCCCTTTTTGCATTTGCTGGTATGGATGCAACATTAAACTCTAGAAAATAGATATGTATTTTATAGACATCCATATTTTTACGATGTGATTCAGCCAAAATACTTGAATATTTTCTCTTTTTACCAGTGTAATTTGTTGTCGGTATTTTTAACTAATTTTACTTTATGTATATAAATGTAGAATCCTTGTGTATGATTTACATTATGCATGGCTGTAACAATTTCCTTATTGCTTAAGGTTTTGAACATTGTACTATGATATTATATCAAACTAACCAGTATATGTCATGTACACCCCCCTTTTACTATCCTACAGGTAAAGCTATGAATGGAATATTTACCTTCTGAGTGATTTTAGGTGTGGCTGGGTGCATAGGTGCTTGTTTGTGCCTATTACTGCTCCTTTTCTGTTATGTCATCTGAGGAACATGTACCAAAGATGGGATATTTAAGGTCATGACATGGACTTCTCATGGAGGCAAAGGTAATTTTCATCCTGTACCTTTTAGTTTTTGAAATTAATATTTTGATTAAGAAACCTTGAGGGTAAAGAATGGCATCTAGCCTAGACAATAAGGCAAAAAAATTATTATATCAACTTAGAAGTCCTTCTTGGAAGGTTTTTCTTTGACTTGTAGTGAAGTGCTAGCCTTCAAAAACTTGGTACATTTTTTGTGCAATGAATTGGATTTATGCAATTAAGTTTAGGAATCAGAATTGGTAAAACAAATCCACATTAGAAGAAAGCAAGCAAGAAAGTTCCATAACTCAAGTATGTTTTCATTCGTATCTTCCTTGTCTGAAGGGGGAAAAAAAATCACAGTGACTCAGGGGACTGTGCTTAGTAAATTTGAGCTTTCCTTCGTAAAATGTGAGTAGAAAACATCTTTATTCCTTAGGCTATCATCAAAAGCATAGAGATGATAATCAAAGATTCAATAGAGTTTGCAACAGGAACATCCTGAATAAAGTACCAGATTGCAGAGATTGTAATCTTAGATATAAGGAGCCTTATATTTTGGGGTTTTTCTGAGGCAAATCTACAATCTGAGGAATTTTATGTCATTCCGAGCTTCTTATCTGCACTGAATTCTAAGTGAATGAGAAGATTTTTTTTATTTCTTTTTAAATGTAGTCTGGCCCTGTTCACAATGGGATTCTAACATTTCCTGTTAGAGGATGATTTATCAGGAATTTAATTAATCTCCAGTTCAGAAGCACAGGCTTCTAAATTTAAAAAGAAAAACAAGCATAACACTTAAAGTGACCTAAACTTAGAATTATGATAAATAAAATAAATAAAAACCTAAACTAAAATTACAAAAAAAAAAAAAAGATGATCCCAAACCAAAATTGGAAAAAGGAATGCCAGTCAAGCCTGTTACGTTCAAAAGACAAATATGATTTTTGTATTTTAAATCTTAGGTTAATGGTATAATGCAATTAAATACTCTGTGTCCTATCAAACATAAACTGTAGCTTATATATTGCTGTTTTTCTTAGAGATGTTAATTTCTTGTCCTTCCCTCTTCCTCAAGCTAGATATGATTTTGAAACACAAGCAAATAAATGTTAATTCCTTTGGCCTCTGTTCTGCCATTCCACTGTTGAAATTCTGCCCAATTGAAAATTTCCATTCAGACTGACTGGCATTTGTTGAACTGGTGGTTGTTGTTGTTATTATCATTATTTTACATTAACATTCTTTTGCAAAAATCATGGACTTTGTGCAACCCTTGCTGTGCCTATGCATGACATTTTAAAAGCAGCTGCTTCTGTGGATCTTTTTCACAATAGTGCATTTTTTCCTGAAGACACTCTGGCCCTTACAAAAACCCTTCAGTTACTTTTAAGCCTTGGTCTGTGATGTTTCCAAACTTGTATGTGGAGTAGGTACCACTCAATTTAATACTATGCCAACCTAAGAAATACTGAGACCAAATTAAAAGGTACAGTAAAGAGTAAATAAGATCAGTGGAAGATTTTTCAATATCTCTACACCTTCTCCTTTAAAACAAGATAGGATGTTCTACAGACTTTGCCTCCAAAATCTCTGCTCTACGTTACACTTCTTATGATCAGAATTAACAGGTATAATAATATGCACAAGGAAATAAATGGAGCAGAGTGGTTAATGGGGGTTTCTTTAAAAGTGTTTTTCAGATTTACAGTAATTTTTTTCAGCCTACACCGTGTTAGAAAGGAAGATAAGACCATAGTATGCCACTATGCCACACGAATCCTTCTTGCTCTTTGGGACACTACACATGCTGTTTGCTTATTAAGGCAGCAGACAGTTCTCAGAAGATGTCTTATTTCAATTATAGAACTGATTTTTTTTTAGTATGCATTAATGGAAAGTGACTGGAGAATTCATCTATGGTTCTACAGTCCTGAAAAGACTAAAATTGTGTGAATTCATGGCAATATATTTCAGAGAGCAAGAGCTCGGCAGCTTCCTTTAACCTGCACTTACTTTACCTTGCTTGCTTCCCTATGGTGAACCTGTAGCTGTAACAGCAGCAGTTGCAGCTGGAATTAGAGCATATTTGCCCCATTTGGCCCTTGTCACATATATCAGGGCTTGAATTCCACCTCCTGCTTTCAGTTCCTTTTTTGTTTGTTTGATTGATTGATTGATTGTGAGACATTTTAAAACATTATTTGTTCTTCAAAATAGGAAAAAAGAAATCTTACGAAAAATGAAATAAGAACCAGTAACTTAATGCCTTATTAAAACCTAACACTTTCAAAAATGAAAATCCTAACATTCAAAGATTGCATGTTCTTCCCATCTCCCCTCTTTTTCAAAAACTGAAAACTAATGAATTGCAAAATTGTGAATAACGGTAACCTTGCGCACTCTATGTGGAAGAAGCCTCTAACATCAGAGCTGAGTTTGGTGACCCAAAATAGCTAGGTCAAAGAAGAAATGAAGTCCTGGAATATTACTGAAATCCTCCCAGCATGCAACATTTGTCCCTATTATTGATCCTTGGTATACTTGTAAGAGCCTAATTTTCCTTTTTTGAAAAACAGGTATAATTATTTTTCTCTATCTTGTGAACAGATTTTGGGAGGTGCAAATACAAGTTTTTAAGCACATTAAATTCACCAAATGAAAAGATTGCTTCCTGCTTCTAAATGTTCTGTGTTTTATATATTCTAAGGGTTCAAATGATATCTCCTTTGTGGCATTTATTATTTCTGTGAAGACTTGCACAATGTGTCTGGTAGGACTCTGATCTATAGTTCCTGTCCATCCATTACATCTGTACATATAATTTTAGTCTCCATTTCTTGTTTATTTTTCTTCCTACCTCGCATTTCCTCCCAGGGAAGAATTTACTTACCCCATGACTCAACACAGCTGTCTAGTCCTCAAATTAAACCTTTCAAACATTGGCTTTTCCCAGTCACCCTCTACCTACAGTTTTGTTGTATCTGAACTTCATTTTCTCTTTTGGCATCTCTGCCTGCATGTGCCATGTCGTGCTACCAAGGATTAGTTCCTTGTCTGTATTGCTATCCTCTCCCAATTTCCATGCTCTCCTCGAACACCTTTCATAGATCCACCCCATCAATGAGTCTTTGCAATGCAGTTTAACCTGAGTGTGAGATTGATTGCTCTAGGTAGCTGTCTCTGTGCTGTAATAGCCATAAAAGCAGTAATGACAGCCTGCAGTGCCCCATATTTTCTTCTTACTTTTTGCTTCAGATGAGAAAAGTTCTCATGGAATGCTCAAGAACCTCATATGTTGTGTTCTTTCAAACGCTGCTTCAAAACTTCTAATTTAAAATGCATCTGCTAGGCACAGATAGCTACTGTCTATTTTGTTACCTCTGCCTCTCAAGGATACTGGGTTTGGGTGGGAGGGAGAACACATTTTCATTTCTGTTTTGGTGAGCAAACACCTCTGCTCTCTGGGGTAGAGACCACCATCTTTATTCAGCACCTTAACAAGTACAACAAAGCCCTGCTACAAAGGCTAGCATTCTCAGCAACTAAAAATAGAGAACATATTAAATATGGCAACAGTGAGAACATAATGCATATGATCTCATTATCTTCACAGAAGTTAAGATAGTCTGTTTCTCCTACACTATCTACTGTATAACAAAATACATGCCCTACTGCAAATGGGCACAAAACAATTAATTCCTCACCTGAACATCAATGGCAACACATGCGTGCCTCAGCCTCTTAATACCAAAACCACTTCCTAATTAACTGGAGATTGGAGCAGGGTTTGCCTCTGAAACAACACTTAAAATGTACTTTTCAACCAATGTCTTGGTTTATTTAGGTCTTTTTATCGCCTTTGCTACTTAAAAAACCCTAAGAAACACTATTCGCTGTCTTTTAATTTTATTTCTTTCTATTAGTAATCAACATCTGCTTTTCAGTATCTTGTCATTTTATGTGCATGGAGCTGTGTTTAGATTTTGTCCCTTTTCTTTGACTCCACTCTTTCTTGTCTTGGCATACTCAGGTGTTGTACGCAGACATCTGGGCTAAAGGATGGTACACAGGTGGGAGTGGATGGTTAGGTCCTGATGGCTATACATGTTTATGATTTCAAATGTACATAAATATAATATCAATATAGCCATTGCCTGCTAATACTAATAGTTTTGATTATTGCTGTAACTATCAAAATTCAAAAATGACCAATTGTAGAGAGAGGTCAGTTTTTACTAACCCAATTGATGCAGTTGCCAAAAAAAAGGAAATAGGCTTAAGGCCCTTCTTTGACTCCACAAGCTTGTTTGGTTTTTTGTCATTATTGCCATTCATTTAATAAATGGGATTGCTTTTTCCTACAGACCCCTTGCTGCTATGTTAATATCTGTGCTCAAGCTCTGAGCATGTCCAACAGTGATCTTGAATGAGAGTCTGTAATTCTGAAAGGGCATGTTGTGTCATCTTTGTGTCTTCTGGGTTTCAGGAGGGCTTAAAGGATGACCAAAACCATTTAATGTGCACTGAACAACTTTTAAACGAGTGATTTTCCAGCAAACTCAGTAAACACAATCTTTAAGCATTTCTCTTCCTGTTCCTTGCTTCATACTTGCCTTAGACTACAACTGCATCAAGAGATTTGAGATTTTCTACAAACTCTATGAACTACAGTGGGGCAGAAATCTCACATAAAGTGTGTGAAGGATTCTGAAGTGTTTGCACGATTCTCTCTTGGTATCTGTACAGGAGGACATGCAAATTAAAGCCATCTGTGAGATTATGCACAAATCCTTATACTGGCCTGATATTCAAGTGACTTCTAGATACTTCATTATCACTTTATCATGGGTGGCCATTTCATTAATTTAATTGCAAGGAGAGAAACCTGGAAACTCCACTGACTCTGCAAGAACCTATTGCAATTTACATTTAGATGTTTTAACTTGGTTTGTTCTTCCATTGACTCATACATTGCTATATTAGGTCCTAGACTAGTATAATTTATAGCTTATTTTTATTTTCTCACTTGGTAAGGAAATGAGTATTGTTGTGATGGGATTATGATGATTTATACAACTCAGTCAAAAAGTCATTTGAGTTGTTCTCTAGCATTTTGCACTAGAGGACCACCTGATGCTTTGGCTGTGTTGGCACAGAGAGCTGAGAATTCGTCCTGATCATGGATTCACAGTTCTAGATGATTCACTCCTGTTATGTAGTAATTGTCAATTAAATTAATACATATGAGTAGCATTTTTGCTCCTCAAAGGTTCAGAAGGAACTAGATAAGGACAATCCAAGGGGATAGCTGCAGCCAGTATCTCCACAATCAATAATAGACTATTATTATCAACAGTACTTCTCAAGTTAAGAACTCAATGCTCAGTATCTCACTTTATAGGCACAAAACCCCAGTGAGATGACAGGGGCTGCCTCTGTAGGAATTACTCAGAAGACCACTAGGAGATCCAGAACAATACTGGGGTTATTCTGCTCCAACAACTATGCCAGGGCTCTAACTGAGTTGTCAAGCCTTCTCCTTTCTAAAGCTTTTATACTTTGAAGCCTTGGTTATGATGAAGGCTGAAAATATTATTAAACTTAACTTGCTTTTCATCTTTCATAGAATCATAGAACGGCTTGTCTTGGACCAGATCTTAAAGGTCATCTAGTTCCAACCTCCCTGCCATAGACACCTTCCACTAGACCAGGTTACTCAGAGTTGCATTGTGGTTTCGGACACTTCCAGGAATAGGATATCCATCAGTTCTCTGCAAAACTTGTTCTAGTGCCCCATCACTCTCATAGTGAACAATTTCTTCCTAAAATCTAATCGAAAGCAGCCCTTTTTCAGTTTAAATCTGTTCCCACCTTGTCCTGTCACTGTATGCCCGTGTTTAAACTCCCTCTCCATCTCTCTCTCAGGCCTCTTTATATACTGGAAGGTGCTGTAAGGTCTCTCTCCCTGGAGCCTTCTCTTTTTCAGGTAGAATAACCCCAAGTCTCTCAGTCTGTCTTCATATGACAGGTTCTCAAATCCTATGATCAACTTAGCGGCCCTCTCAAACAAGTCTGCATCTTTTTTATTTTGGGGGCCTCAGAGCTGGATTCAGTATTCCAGGTGAGGCTTCCCAAGAAGAGAGTAGAGGGGAAGAATCTCTTTTGATCTCCTGGTCACACTTCTTCTTCCTGGAGCCCAGCATATGATTGGCGCACATTGCAATAAAAGATTTGTCTGGACTTTTAATTTCTTGCACTCTTTGTGAAATATTTTAATTTTAGTTTTCCTGTGTAACATAATTTTCTAGTACATCAATGTTTCCTGAAAATTGCCTGCATTGCGTTATCAGGTAAACAGGCAATGAAATGCAGTTGGTTGTGGAGGCCTCTAGGTTTGTAATATTAGGTCTAAATGACAATGATGTATGCAATGTGCTGTTAATTCATAGAGTCAAACTGGGATTACTCTGTTGTTTTCTTGCCTTTTTTCATTGAAGATACTTGTTTGCATGTACTTTTAATTCCACATCTCATTGTTTCACATATTAATATAATCACAATTTTTTTCTTCCTACCGGTACGTTCCTTTTTCCTAATTTAAGGTTTAGTCCTTGATGGTGCATTTGAAAAAAAGGCTTTACAAAAACCATAATGTTGGGCAACTATCTGCCCTATTAATTTCTCTGGTTTTTTTCTTTTTAATTTTGTGGTTATATACTATTTTGTTATATGACACTAGCATCACAATAAAATAAGCACTGTTAATCTTCTTAAAGAATCAGTGTCAAGAGGTTAAAATGTGGTCAAGGGTTAATTTACCAGACAGAAATCTTCATTAGGTTTTCAAGGATTTGCTGTAGTCAGTCACATACATAGTTGTTATTTTAATGAGTCTTCTATAGACTATGTTTTAAAAGTTGTTGCTCAACAGTTGTTTGGATGGAGGGCATACTTTTTGTTGTCTGTCAGGCCCATCAGTGACATCAAAGCTTACTGGGGAAATGCCTGGAAGGAATGGATAAAGCAAAACAATTTCAAAAACTAGTAAGGTGTTTTTAACTTAGGTTTGAAATGTACTTGCGTATTGTTCTCCAATTGCAACTATCCTTTTTCTAAATTATTTTCTTTGGCATAAACATAATTTTACGAAGGTGTCCAGGTGGTTTATTTTCATAATGAAATATTTTTAGTGTATTTCTCTTTCTTGTTATCAAGTAAATTACTTTTTTTAAATTTTTTTATATTGAACTTAGATTTTATCATACTGGATTGTGATGGTTTATTTCTTGATTTGAAAATGTGCTTAAACTCTTTCTATATTTTCTAGAAGAAACTGGTATTTATTAAATTTTCTCTTTGCTCTGTCTGGATTTACTTTTATTTTTTACATTACAGGAATTATTTATAGGTCTATAGTGTGTCAAATTGAACAGAAAATACATATTTCATTGTCCTCTTTCAAATAAATGCGTGAAGTATATATATTGCCATTAAGAAATGGAAATAATATATAATTTTAAATATATAGAGAAGCTTTATAGTGTACTTGAACATGTCTATTTGTAAAAGAGAACTAGTATCTTATTTCTAAAGCAGTATTATTAGAAAAGTTGATTTTAAGATAATTTCTTATACTAAAATAAATTCAGCACATTTTTTTGGATATTTTCAATTTGGTAAAAAACTGTTTCATCCTCTCAACTAAAAACGGAAGCAATTTTGAAGTTAATTTTTCAGTTTCTTAAAGGATTATTTAAAAAGAAAACATATTTAATTGTGCACTACTATTAACAGTACTAATATTTCAACATAGTTGCAAGAATTTTGAACAAACATGTAAAATTACATAATAATTACTATGCCTTTACCAGTTAACATATGAGGCAGTTATGAGTGATGATGATACAAAACTGCAATTCAGCACACAGAACTACATCTACAGCATCTTCCTCTTAATAGTTAATGAAGTTTTTCTGCGTACCACTCAGCACAGTGGATGAACAAAGATGAGGATAAAGAAGGCTTCAAAACAGCTTTACTCTTGCTTTCCTCCCTAGTGTGTGTAACAGGGCCAGAGATGTGTGGCATGAGGAGGAACAGCAAGAAATACAATGCTTCTCCTGCCAGGATCCGTTTGTTGCACAGCTTCTCTTGGAGTTCCAGCCCAGCCAGGACCACAGAGAGCTCGGCTGTTTGCAGAGCGTCGACTACCACAGCTCAGTAAAGCAGGATGCCAAACTTGTGCACGTGGACGTGGGTGGTGGTGGTGGTATGTGCTGGAAGGTGGCCACGGTGCTGTGCCAGACTTTGTAAGGTGCAGGTTGTGATGTAGGGAAGTGCAAGGTGGGACCCAGCCATGTGAATTTCATAGATGATACCTAAAATGTGATGGCTCTGACGTAGCTTTGGAAACTTCAGTTGATGTTGGTTTAATCACCTTGGCTGACTGGCACACTGACAATTTTTAATGCAGTGTTTAAAGGTAAGAAAATCCATTACTGATTTTGCTTTAGAAGAGTATGTGGTGAAGTCTAGTGCGTTGGGAGCTAGTTGATGGGTGGCTCAAGGTATCCATCCAGTGGGATGGGGTGGTCAGCTGGAGACAGTAGCTTCATCAGCTCTGCTGGTCCAGGGGTTAAATTGGCCACTTGTTTCCCAGGGTCATATATGTAGCCACGGCCTTCCCATAAACCCAGCAGCTGCTCCAGTCTCAGTATGGGTATAAATAAGAAAATGATGGCCTTGTTAGAGAAGCTGTGATGCCCCATCCCTGGCAGTGTTCAAGGCCGGGCTGGATGTGGCTTTGAGCAATCTGTTGTAGTGAGAGCTGCCCATGGCGGGGGGTAGAATTACCAATTATTTTAGCACAAAAGTGGCTTACAGGAACAGCAACTGAGAGACTTGATCAAGAACAGAATAAAATTATAGGTTTTTACCTTTAGAATAACATCACTCTCTTGTAATTGCAGGTATGCTGGGATGGGTGTGTGAAAACAGAAGGAGCAAGAACACAAAATACAAGCTGCTGGTGGATGTTTTTCCTGAGAAGGCCGTATGGGAAGGACAGCAGTGGTGGGAACATGGTGCTTCCCTCTTCCTCAGCTGGATTGTACAAGTGAGTGTGGATAGTGAGATCAGAAAGGAGTACCATCAGTGTTGTGGCAGAGACTAATATGCTCCAGAATAGAGTGTAATGAAACAATTATAGCTTTTGAAACAAAGTAGTACAGAAGAAGTAACCTGAATATTGTTAAAACCACCACAAGGAAATTATGCAAAAGCAGGTTTCTTTGGTTAGCTTTACACCATTAGCTTCAAAGTGAGCCCTCAGCAAGGGCTGAGTGAGAAGCTGGACTTGCTGGCTTCGGGGCTGTACTTGGTAAATGCTGAATGACATCAGATCACAGAAACTTGAAACTTCTGTATCTCACAGCAAGACAGCGTAATGAATACCTAAATTTACCACCTGATTGCTGTGATACCTGGAATTTACTGCTCAAAGAGAGGACAAATATAGCTGTTATGAAACCACACAATCTGCTTTGGTGCATCTTGGCAGTTCAGAAAGGCAAGAGTTTTTGGACACAGCCTTCCAACAGCCACTCTGTCCAAAGAACAGAAAGCTTGCTTTCTTAGAGAAGTCCTCAGAACCCCTGAACTTGGTAGGTCCTGGTACCACTACACCAGAAATTCCCCTAGATATGGTGTATGGGTGCTGCCAAATTCTGTCCACAAAACCTAGAAATTATGTCATCCTCGTAGAAATAAAAATTGCTTTCTATGATTCAACGAAAAGAAAAAAAACCCAAACCAAAAAAAAAAAAAAAAAAAACCCACCCCAAAACCGCGAACCAAAAACACCCATCAAAAAAACCAAACCTAGAGCAACCATGAGCCCCGGGATGACACCAGCTCCGGGCAAAACGGTACGGAGCGTCTCTCGCCGCGCTCACGTCCGGGCGCCCGCGGCGCTTTGCGCGGCAGCTCTGCCACCAGAAAGGGCGCGCGTGTGCGTGGGGGGAGTGTTTTGCTTTACGGAGTCAGGGAGGCGAANGGCCGGGGCCGGGGCGGGCGGGCGCGCGGCGATCCGGCGATCCGGCGGGGGGCGCGGGGAGCCAATGGGCGGCGGGGATCCGCCGGCGCGGCTCGGGGGCCCCTGGAGGAGGAGGAGAGGAAAAACCACGGGATTGAGCTCTGTCAGTGGCGCTCGCGGCTTCCAAGGGGGAAGTGCCGGGGAATAATTAATGTTTTTATTAAATTTGGAGGGAATTTTTTGCAGCCGATCGCCGCGCGTGGCCTTCAGGTGGGTCTTCCCCCGCAACTTTGGCGGCCGCCCCGCAGGATGGCGGGGCGGCGGTGGGGCTGCGGGAGCGATCCTGTGGGAGAAGGTGGCTGGTGCGCGGGGCGGGGGGGCCGTGCGTGTGTGTGTGTTGTGTGTGTGAGCGGTGAGTGCGTGGCCTCCGGGCGCCGCCGCCGCCGCCGCGAGGTGCGCGGCGAGCCCCGCGTTCGCCATTACGAGTTGAGCACACGCTTGCGAGAGCCGGGGCTGCCGCCGGCGCGGATCGCCCGCGGGTGCGGCGCAGTGTAAATAAAGCCCTGCCTCTCGCCCCGCTGGCTGCCGCCGCCGCGGAGTGCTTTTGCTCCGCGTTTTGCTGGCAGAAGCGTGTAAGCCAGGTGAAGGCAGAGAAGGGAGGGTTGTTTTTATGAATGGGACTCTTTGAGGTTAATTAGGTATGCAAATGCAAGCAGTTCATTCATGCTTTTTTTTTTTTTTTTTTTTTTTTTTTTTTTTTTTTTTTTTTTTATNTTTTTTTTTTTTTTTTTAAATCTAAAAGCCATCTTGTATTCCCCTCTAGGCTGATTGGAATCCAGATCCCGAGGAAATCTCCAGATCAAATGCCCACTAAATAAAAACACTGAGCTAAGACTCGTGGAAGAGCTGCAGAATGGATGGATTTTATGACCAGCAAGTGCCTTACATGGTCACCAATGTGAGTGATCAGTCCAAAGTTGGTGTTTATAAACTTGACTCCGAGTTATTTCTGTGGGGGAGTTTTACAGACACAGTCTCTGCTTTGTTACGGCTGTAGGGGCGACTCTTCATCTCGGAGCTTTGCTTGCAAGATGAGCCTATCTTCTTAGTTATTGCAGTAAAGCATCATGTTCTTTTAAAGACAGTTTTGGGATGATTAAAAAATCATGCACATGATTAGCGGATGAGGGAGGCGAGAGCAGCAGCAGCTGCATTCAAAGTTTCTGGCTGCGTTTGCCTGCAACGTTCAAAAGAATGAAGTTGAGGCAAACATTAACCTTTTTTTTTCCCTCTGTTATTTTTTTTTTCTTTTCTTTCAGGACTTTGCGAACAATTTTATAAGTAACACAGGGAAAGAAAGCAGTCTATTATAATTTCATATCTGGGTTTTCCTGCATAGCTTATGCTATGGGGATTTATGGGCTATTGTGTAGGTTTGTATACTTTAGATGCTAAAAATACGATTTGTATTGTGTTCCTGCTTGAGCACCTTATATGTGTATTGTACAAATAGATGTCTGCATAGATAGACAGAAATGTGTTCCATTTAGACATAGGAATCTTTTGGAGGATGTTAGGTGCTCAGCGGTATCTTTTGTTAGAAATTGAAGACTTCCAAGGAGTCCCTGTTTGAAAATGTAAGGAATTTATGCCAACTTTGCATATTCCTGATTAAATAAAAAAAGCCCAAAACAAACCAAACCAAATCTCAAACCTCAGATTTCTAAAGTAACTGATCTTTTCTGTTTATAGAATCCGCGTGGGAGAAACTGTAATGAGAGACCGACAAATGTCAGGAAAAGAAAATTCATTAACAGAGACCTGGCTCATGATTCAGAAGGTGAGGGTTTGTTGTTCCCCCCCCACCCCCTTCTCCCTTTCTTACTAACACAGAGAGGCTTTTTGAGAGCTATTTATTTATTTATTTTGGAGATAAATATATCTAGATCAATCTGAATAAACAAGACAAGAAAACTACATTTACTAATGCAAAACAAACTGGCAAAGGCAATAAATTTATAAAGTTGAAAATCTTTCCTTGACTTACCCTGTTGCATTTTGTGCACATGTGGCAGGCACACAGATGTCATGCACTGAGGCCAAGCCTTTGCAGTGTCTGACACAAGTTATGGCACCTGGCTTTTTCACCATCAGGCCTCTTCAGATTTAGGGCATTCCTCATCCTTCCCATTTTTTGACGTCCTTTTCCCTGGTGTGTCTTCACTGATGGTAGCAGGAGTGAGAGAATGTGGGTGTGGAGCTTTGATTTTCACCAGCTTTACTGTATAGTCAGGCTTCTGGTGCCTGCTGACCTGTTTCTCTTGTATAACACTAACGGGGTTAAAAATCCAGGGAATTTCGATTAAGGGAGCCTAGAGTGGAGAAAGTTTTGGGAGGCCAAAGATTTGTAACTTAGTCCCATCAGTAGCCACTCAGGACTGTAGCTTGAGAACTGTAGGCTGGTAATAGCTGTTAACACTTCTTTAGGTTACAAGGTCTGTATTATGGTATGCCTACAGCCCTGAAAGTACATGAGACATACAGGAAGATATGTAGAGGCCATAACTTAGCCCTGTGTAAATCTTACCAGGGTGAGAACACACCAGCACAGTTTTCAAAACCCATTCTTGCCTGGAAAAGTAGATTGAAAAGAATTTCAACTTTCTGATTTCCAGTTAAATCATTTCCCAAAGTGCATGTGGGGTATCAGTCCACAGGATAAATGAATAAGTATATGTAAATAGCTATCTGTCAGCATTCATAAAAGAGGAAGTCTTTCTCAAAATACAGTAAATTAAAAATAAACCATTTGTTAGTTCAAATATCCTACTTTGCAAACAGAATTTTCGTAACTGCATTTCTGAGGCTTGCAAGTAAGCTGAATGCTGCTCTGATTTACACCCATCGTAAGTAACTGATTTCAGTGAATTGCAAAAGATAAGCTGCTGCAAAATTCAGTCCATGAAGAAGGTGGTTTTAGCTTTAAAGAAGTACAGTGAGCATAGAGGAAATAGTGGTGATTCTCATGTCATATGAAGTAAAACATAAGGGGAAGTACAAAAGATTTCCCATTTCTCTTTGCTATTGCAGCATCTCAGGTCATGGCTCCAGAATTTTTATATGATAGTTATGACCCTGCTATTAAAAATACTCAGTTATTGCTCAGGCAGAACTGTGGAAGTCCAAGCAAGCTTTATCTGGGGCAGATATTACGGAGGCCTGAATTGTATAAGAAGAAATAGTTCACCTGTAAGAAATACTATGATTTTTAACTTTTCTATGTGTTGCTGAATGAACCTTTTGTACTACAGAGCTCTGTTAAGATTCTGGTTATTATTTCAAGAGCTGAAAATACAGTTAGTGCTTGGGGTTTTGTTAATAGGTGTAGAAAAATCAGTAACTGATGCCTCAGAATGCCTGCTTTTTCTGTACATTTGACTGTCAAAACAGAATGAATGTATATTGTTCCTAAGGAAAAATATATTTTTGAACATATTTGAATCTTGTAAAGAGATTAAAGGTGTGAGTCTTTTATCCATGTCTTTATCTTTTTGCAGAACTCTTTCAAGATCTGAGCCAATTACAGGAGACATGGCTTGCAGAAGGTAAGGGAAAAAACTGCTTGTAAAAGAGGAAAAACAGCTCTGGAGGGGGAAAAAAAAAAGTCCTGAACTTGCTGTCTTAATGTTCAGCCCAATTAATTGAGCTCTAAAAGAGCCACCTCATGTGTCATGCATACATTAGAGCCTCTGATGAGTTTGTCTTTGGGGACTCTGGGGCTGCTCTACCCAGTGTCATCACAAATTACCAGGAGAAATTGCTTCCAGCTCACAATCACATCTGCTTTTGGCAAGAACTAATGCACCAAGACTTCAAGTTCTAAGCCTCTGTTCAGATTTTAATTGCAATTGATCAGGTTTATATTATTGTACCTCGAGAGACTACATACAGCCAGAACTGGGCTTGCTGTTTCCTTTTCAGCAGCACATATAATTATTTGGTGTTCTGGTGGAGTACTTTTCTGATGGCAGAAATTAGTTTCTCTGGGTTCATCAGGACGGGATGCTTCAAGATTTAAGTGCAAGTGTCTTCTTTCCACCTTGTTCACAACACAGAACATTAGGTGTGTATGAAATACTTAACCAGTACTTTTTCTTTCTTTTCTTTTTTTTTATTTTTTCCAGAAACCTTTGCATGTTATTTTTGTCTTTGTATTTGTAGTTGTGAGATTCTGTGCCGGGTGATTAGAAAACTAACATCGGTCTGTTTTAGACATGCATGTTCTTTTAAGTATTTCAAATAATCTTGCAGAGCACATTCTAGTGAAGAGACAAGGTTTAGGAACAATAATGGACAAATCTGAATTTTGAGTGGTTTTTGAAAGATTCATTTAACAGTAAGAAAAATGTGCTGCTGCATTAGGAGAACTTTAACAAGTTGCAAGGTACCTTTTTTGTCTATTTGTTTTTAGCAACATTTTCTGATTTTTTTTTCCTTTGATATTTGAAGTACTGTTTATTTGAAGCATAAAGATTTTTGTGCATTATCTCTTCTTAATATTGCTGGTCAATTTTTTATGTAAACTTCTGCATCTGAAATAGACATGAATGTGATGCAAGTTAAAATAATCTCTCCAGATTCATCCTGATTTAAATGAATGTGAGTATTCACATAAGTTTAATTTTTTTCCTGTACAGGATTATGCACAGCTGTTTATAGAAAGGATATTCTGGGTTTTTTGGTGGGTTTGGTTTTGTTTTTTTTTGGTGTGTGTATTTTTTTTGGGTGGTGGGTGGGTGTTGTGTTTTTTTTTTTGTTGGTGGTTGTTTTGTTTTGTTTTGTTCCTGTTTGAAAGGAGGAATATTGGGGTGAAATGCTTGCTGTTGGTGTTCATAGAAAGGGAGATATTGCTGATGACTACTTGCTTATACCTGATTCTGTTTTAACAGCTTCTTTAATAGTTTCTTTACCTATAAGTAAGTTGTGAGATACTGTTTATTTTGATCACATTTTTATTCTGCTAATAGTAGTTTTAGTGTGGAGTTACTCTCTGTATAATCAAAAACCCCTCCCGAAATTAATGGAACAGAGGATATATTTCTATGAACTAATACAATTCTTCCCTAATAATTGATAACAGGATGTCCTGTACGAAGATCAGTTTTGTAGTTTAATGGTCAGATGTAACTGTAGCTGTCTCCCTGTGGTAATTTTCCTAAGGAACTCTTTACATCGTGTAATCTCATTCATGTTAGCAAATCAGAACCATGTTAAAATGCTACCCAAAAGATACGATGTTTTAATTTAGAGGTTAACTTTCAGTTTGATTTTTTTCAGTCATGGATAGTTTTGTGTCTGAAAAATGATGAGATTTCTTTGATCTTAAGTCAGAAAAAGTACAGGCAGATTCATAATGCATGTGCAGATAATAATGGAACTTTGAAAAATAATGCAGAATTTAAAACTCATTTCATCATTTGCATAGGTACATAAATTAATGTAATAGCAATTTTTATTCTGAAGACACTGCTTGTTTTAGTCTAGAATCACTTGTTTGAAAACCTTTTTACCTCTTTATCAGAGTGTATTTCACTGAATAAATTTAGATAGGTTTTGATAGAGAAGGTGTCTAGTCCCATGTCAGCTAGGTTGAATAACCTTTATGAAGGCAGATAAAATAATCTGAGAAATATTTAAAAAATGAAAAAAAAAGTTACTTTTTTGCCTAGCAGAAAGTAATAAAGCTGAATAGCACTATTTGTCCACAGTATACTGAAACTAAATATTACAGGTTTTTCAGTGTTCTAGAAATGCTTTAAGACATCTCTGTTTCGGGCCATGCCATGGTTTGAACTGTTTAATGAAACACAAACTTTGCACAGCAGTTCTTAAGGCTAAACTAAAACTGAAATAAAAAGTTAAGATGACAACATCAAATATTGAGCTATTAGCTTGATCCCAAAGTTTTATGAAGAAAACCCCACCTTTAACAACTTCTCTTAGTCTTTATAATATGCTCGTGTTTGAGGGCATTGTAGCTCTTCTCAAATGTCTATATGGATGAGCTTAGCCAGGAAACAGATTTTGAAATCAAGACTTGTTTACCCAGTGCTAGATGTGTCCATTTATGTTCTTCTGGACCTTCCTAGGCTAGAAGTCTGCCAATTTGGCAGCATCAATACTGTTTACATATTTCTTTTCATAATGCTCTGGAGCCAGGGAAATGACCATGAAATTTTAAAACATCTTGACCCTTTTTAAGAAAAGCAGTGGCAGCTGACCAGGTTTCTCCCACTAGTTCAGATCCCCACTGGGGAGTAACCAGGTCAAAAATCTCCTTATTAGTTAGGAGAAGAAAGTGAGTTGCATTTTATGACACACAAAAATAATGCTTGTGGATTTTTCTTTGTTTTGCTTTTCCTGAAGCTGTCCTTACTGCATCACATACTTTAGCCGGAAGATTTTTACAGTTAATGTCACCTGTGACAAGTTGGTGGTATACAAGTAAAGAGAAAAGAAATGTATTCTTTTGCTCTTAGAAATGGTGGGAGGTTCACTTGTATTAAAGTATTAATCCAAATGTAAACAATTCAGTAGCCTGTTTAATATTTTATTATTACATAATTAACAAGCTGAATACTACTTACAGAGAGCTCACAAATGTATTCCACTAGCTGCATAGTAGATTTTTATGGAAATGAGTTTTGCTTCTTATTCTGTGTAGTATTATATATGTAACAAAGACTCTAAATTATTTTGATGTAGAACTTACTCTGAATAAGGTTGCCCTGTGTCAATTGTTATGCAAGACAGAAGATAGAGTGTAACAGTTTTCTCATGCTAGAAATTGAAAATGGAAAACCTTTAATAATTTTTTCAGTGTTCAACCTTGAAATAGTTAAAGTTGCCTATTGCTAACCAAGACAAGTATTATTTGCATTTTCTTTTATTTTATATTTAAATAACTCAGTGGCAACATTTTGACATGATAATAGTATAAAATGACTTTATTGATTCCATGTATTTGGAATCAGATTGTCTGATTCTGTCAGGTAGCAATTGTTGCGTGTCTTAGAAAAAGTGATTAAAATATTAATCTAATGTGATCTTCTCATGGTAGCTCTTCCTACTTATTGTGGAACAAAATGAAGAGAGAACAAATTGTTAGTCAGTGAGTGTCTCCTTTCTATGGTGAAAGCATTTGGTTTTGGGGAATACTAGATTAACGAAATCTCAGATTTTTTAAAAATATTATTGAGATACTAATTTCTCCTACAGCTTGTTCAAGATACATAAAAGACATCTCAAGCAAAGACAAGTAATAAGTTTATGCACCAGATCTGCTTCTTAGAGCAACAGATAATAAGCTTCTCAGATGGTAATATACTAAAAATAAAATGAAACGTTCTTGGTGTGATTTGAAAAACATACAAAAAGATTAAGTAAACAGAAAGTGGTTTGAAACAACAGCTACAGGTAACGGCTTCGTGCCTCTGCCGCAGCTCAGCTAAATTGAATGGATGGCTTCTGTAGGCTACGGGTATTCAGAAGCCACTTTTTAGTATCTGAATGTAAGTCATTTTTCTCAAGTAATTATTGGCTAACTTTGGAATGAACTTGAGGAAATAAGTTTCTTCCCTCTGTTCTCCTAACGTGAAGGTCCCACCAGTGTTGCAGTGAGGTCTAAGCGAGTGTTGACTTGTAGTTTATTTCTTGAATGAGGAGGTGTGAAAGGAAATAGTTTCTAGGTCTTGAAGGATTGCTTTTAATAAAAGAGAGTACTGCATCTTCAAATATTAGTCTAGTTAGAGTGGCTTTGTTTAATATGGCTAACTAGCTGTTTTCTGCCAAAACGTTGTAAAATTTAGCCGGTGTAAGGCAGGTGGTATATAGCCACATTCAAGAACTATCCATGTTTTTATAGGAGCAGTAAGAGTCAAGAAATAGTAATTTAATACCTTCATGACTGAAATCTGCCTGACAGAAACAAACACTCTTAAAAGCAGTGAAAACACTTTCAGTTTGTAGTACAGAGAATATCTTTCTTTTTTTTTTTTTTTTTTTTTTTTTTTTTTTTTTTGTGGACTCTAGTGAACTGATAGATTTGATTTTCTAATATGGCTCATGATCATAAATATCTGCACAAAAAAAAACAGATTAGGCAAAATGGGAGGGAAGGGGATGTTATTAAAACAAAATCCAAAAGAAACCCACCAAAAATCTACAAGTCTGAAAGTTTGTGTAGTAACAAACTGTTTCATGTTTTTCTTGTTTTCTAGAAAAGTAAATAATTTTACTCAAAATCATAGATTTTCAAAAGCACAGGGGGGTTTGCTAACCATGAGGCATGTAGCAAAATTTTAAATGTGAATACTCCTTTGAAAGCTAACCTTTTTTCTCATTTTTAGTATAGCAGCAAATGAAGAACAGATTCTGCAAACCCATCTTCGTATTCCTAGGGCTTATTCACATAAGAAACAATTTTGAGATCTGGAGCTAGTTTTGATGTGCATTTAAGTTTATTAGTGAGAGCATCTCACGTTATGTAAAAAGGGTTTGGGGTTGTTTTGACAGCAAATCCGGTGCTTATGGGAAATAATATTTTTTACCATCTTGAAATTTATCACTGTTTTGCCTTCCCAGTGCTTCTTTGTTAGAAACAGTAGTTCCCATGGAAAAAGAAGAGCCACCAACCAACACCCCCCCACCCTAGCTCTTGCAGGAATACTTACAATTTAGCCAATCTTTCAGGTATTCAGAAGTGACAATGAATCAAAGAAAACTCAATAGGTCCATTACTGTTGAGGCCCGAAGTCTTATTTTAGCTAAGGCCAAAATCTAATGCTGATATAGAATTTCCTGTCAATTTCAATTTCTTTTGCCACTTTCAATAAATGATGGATATTTTAAAACTAATTGCTCTTAGCTCTAAAAGTGAAGCATGAGGTCAGAGCACACAGTACCGCAGGAAGTGTTCTGCTACCCAAAATAAAGTTTTAAGTGAAGCATTTTCAGCTTCTTGTTTTTCTGGGCAGTTTCCAGGTTTTTTTAACAGGAACACCTTTCTCTGGAGTGCAGCTGAGCTTTTGGAAGCAGTTTGTGAGTGGGAGAAGGAAGAGTTAAGTTTAAGCCCTTTATAGTTTGCTTAACTTTTCATTTATTAAATAACGTTCCTCAGCAGGTCTGTGCTGCATCTTGAGACAAAGCAGTGAAATCACTGTGTTTATGCCTAAAGTTCAAGTTTACTTTGCTGTAGCTTTCTGGAAGGGTGTGACATGAAAAGCTTGTGGTTGGGGCCACATGGTTCATGCTGGACTGTGTTTTTGTGAATGGAGGCAGAACTCCAGTTCTAACTGCTTGTCTTGAGGAATTGCTTCGGAGATCAGCTGTCTCATTCACTGGCAGAAAGAATGACTCATACATCTTCTGCCTTGTTTGGCTCCAGGTCATTGTTACAGTGGATAGAGCTGGTTTTAATTAAATATTAACTCTTTTTGTCCTGGATGCTTGTTAATGGGGACTTTTTGTTTACTTGCAATGAAAGCAAGCTAACAGGCCCGTGGTCTAAACATTTTTTTCCTCCAAATTGCTTCCCCTTTGCAAAATGAGCTGTCAGTTCAGCCTTTCAAAGAGTGTTTAAAGCTCTAAAAATTACAAACAAATATTAAGTATTTTTGTGCTGTGAATGTTTGCATAGCTCAGTAGGTAGTGAAACTGTAAAACCTAAACTGATAACATCTTCAAGATCATCATTAATGTTTCTGCAAGCTTTCCAAATCCTCTTGAGACATTATTGCTGTAGTCAGAAGAAAAAAAAAAACAAAACAAAAAACTTTGGGTAATATTCTAGGCTGAGTTGGATAGTTTATGCTGCAGATGTTGTCTGCTTCAGGAGTCTGAGACTTGATGTCTCTGAATGTGGAATGAACTAATGTAGCTGCTTCTGCTATAAGCAGTAAAAGCCACGTGCTTAATATCCTTCAAAACCTTTTATTAGTCTTCTGGAATATATTTGCTTTCTCAAACCCCCATAATTAAGTAGCTCAAGGAAATATTCTCATTCAGATGGGTGATGATTTCAGATAACTTTTTTCAATTTTCCCCTGAATGACAAAGTAAAAAAAAAAGTTTGGTGATTTGTGCATTATGTCTTTTGTATGTTAACAGAAGCTTATTATGGCAACCTTGCTAAGTTGCCGTTCTTGTGAATAAAAGAGGAAATGAATGACCTATGTATATAAATGTGTAGACAGTCGTGACACTGCAAGTCACATTTTATTTTCAGATATTCATGTTGAAGTGTCTTTACCTGCCTATTTAATTTGCTGCAAAATCTACTTGTAATTATCCAAAATCCAGGTAGGAAATCCCTCTGCTGCTTCAGCAATGGGATGATGTATCCCACTGATACAGCATCTCACAGCGAGGTGCTGGTGCAAGGAGTCTCTGTATGACAATGAGTGCTTGCGTTTCAGCAGTATGGTCGTGTGCAAGTTTCAGTTCTGCTTGTTTAAGAATAATACAAGATTAAGTGAAGAAATAAGCTAAGTTCTCATTTCCACCAGTTAGCAGGTCCTTTTAATTTCTCCGTATAGGCTTGTGGGCTCATTTCTGAGGTACTGATGCTACTAAATTTACATTCCAGTTGGAAATGCATGTTCCTAGTTTGCATGTTTTGGATGCTGTTATTTGTTTTGTTTATATTTGGCAGGGTTTTGAACACTTCTTCATTTGCTGTGTTCCTTTCTCTACAGAGGCTTTTAAGGCTATGTTAATATTGCATTTAAAGTAAATTTTGACAGCGTAGTCTCCACCTGTTTCTAGAGTACGGATACTGTCTCTATTAAATATGCCTTCATAAATTTTGGGGATCCGTGAATGAAGTACATTATTCTTGTTTACTCCATAAACAAGAGCAAATCAGGGGTACTGGCAGTAATGTAGTAGTTTCCATGACAATTCAACCAGATATATTTTGGTTTTTTTTTAGTCTATGACTAGGGGAAAAAAAAGGACCTTACTGATGTATACATAAATCTCTACAACAGATTTTTTTTCCGGACTAAGTCAAATTAAACTGATAAAGCTAGAATGAGGCACTGGTGAAGCTGTCCAGTGCACAGAGGACACTCTCTGGAAAGTTAGATGAGATTTCTGTCCCTCTTTTGCAACCACTAAATGTAGCCTCTTTATTTAAACAGAAGGGGTTTTGTTTTCTTTGTGGCTTTTAAAGATATCCTAGATTCACAAATGTATATATATATATCTTTACATATACATGTATATATAAAATGCAGGTGCACGTTAAAAAAATTAATTCTGCTAGCCTCCTTGCTGCATTTGAAAATGATAGCTGGCTTAAGAAAAATGAGTGGGATGTGTCTTCTGTAAACAAGAAGTTACTTGATTCAATTACTTTAACTCTGAATGTACTCACAGACGCTTCAAAAACAAGTGGAAATACAAGAAATCTTAGGAACTGATTTTTAAGTAGAAGACCTTGATTTCATAATCAGATTTTTCTGTGACAGTCAAAAGTTGGCATTTTTGTAAAGAAAATGCCAAACATTCACGTGTAGTCAATTGCATGAGATGTCAGAAATTGTGGAATGTTAGTGTTTGGGCTCATCCTATTCCTGAGTTCATTCTTGGTAAAACTTCTGTGGTTTCTCTGGAAGAAAGAGAAATGGAATGCATCAAAATAGTGGGAATATTTGGGTTGGTAGTGTTTTATACAGTGTCAAACTTCCAGGAGCCAATATGTCCTCAGAGTTACTGGTTTATTCTAAAAGGATGGGTTACTCTCAGATTTGATTTTTTTTTTTAATTAGAAACCCAAACAACAAAGCAGCAGTAGCTATGCTTTTTTTTTTTTTTTCAAAGTAAGGCTAGTTACACTTAGTGTATTTATCTTACACTTCTTTTCAAATTTGTATTTGCACATTTCCAAGGTCATTTTTAAGGGGTATTTGCCGCAATTAAGACAGTAGGATTTTAAATTTATTTTAAAACCCATAGCAAATAATTTTTCAGTATTATGAGCCTGATTCTGAACTCTTTACCCAGGAAAAAATCTTCCATTTAAGTCATTAGAAATATTTCCTGAGTAAAGGAGTGGAGACCTGGTCCATGAAGAGCACTGTAGTGCACATTCAAAATAATTGTGAGTAATTTAAATTAAATACATATTTTTAATTCAAACAAATTATATTAAAACTAGTAGAAACTGCACATATATAATGGGGAATATGCACTTCCTATACTAGAAAGTGTTCCAAAGGGCATTAAAGTTACATTTTATCATTTAACGTATTTGAGAACATTTGATAGTCACAGTTCTGATAAATGATTAGATAAGCAGCATTTACCTTTCAAGTCTTCTTGGGTAACCGGATCATGGCAGACGTTAACTTTTAATTAAGATCATATGAATTATTTGCTTGTCTTTGGACAAGAACTGTGGAAAGTATTTTTAAACGATAATTTTATGCAGCTTTGCAGTGACGATTCCAGTTAGTGTGTATGTTGAGGAGAAGATGACAAAGTTAAGAGAAGATAAGCTGGATTTCGCTCACAGTGTACCAGAATCAGTCATGCTCCGAGGATGCCGCTTCTCTGTGTAATGTTCTGCAGTTATTTGAATGTATTCATCTATAATAAACGTTTTGTGGTATTTCAGCTTAAATGGTTTAAATGAGTTTACCACACAGTTTGAGAGGTGGCTAATGTCTTAGATATACAATGAAAAGGGAATGTGGTACCAGAGGAGCAAAATTATCTATCAGCAGACCGTGAAATGTTTGTATTTAATAGCTCAGTTTTGTGATGGAAGTTTCCTAAAAGCAAAGATGATCTTACAAAAGGGAAATGGATGTTAATCGTGAGTTTTGCTTTAAGTAAATCTTTTTCGATGTCTGAAATGTTGTCATTGAACCAGGAATTGTGTGGTCTCGTAAATAGTTCTTTTTGAATATTTAAAACAATAACAGAAAATCCCTACTGTGTTGGCTGACTGCCATGAACACTTGGAATCACTTTTATGTAAGCCGAAGGTGTGGTAGTTTCAGGTTAAAGAAGCTTTAGTGTTAATCAGTGGGGTTTGGTTTTATGTGGACTTTATGTGCAGATATTTTGAAAATGAGCACTAATGAGTTTTGCCAGTGGCATGGTAGGTCCAGACCCTGGTACAGGGAGTGAGGCAGGGCGAGTGAGCCCCCACATCCTCCCATTCCCATTGCTCTGTGCTGGGGCTTCTGTGGACTCACCCGCACCACACAGCTTCACCCCAGGGTTTATCTGATATTAAAATGATGCGCTTGCCTGATTTTCATACTCAACAATGAAGAAACAAAAAATGATAATTTTTAAATTTGACTGTGCTTTAAATTAAGTACAAGAGTCTTTATTTATGCTTTAATGGCTTCTTTTAATTCTTGGTTTTTTTTGTTTTGTTTTGTTTTTGTTTTCCTTTCTTCAGCTCAGGTACCTGACAATGATGAGCAGTTTGTGCCAGACTATCAGGCTGAAAGTTGTAAGTATACTACAAATCATCACTTTCTTAAAATATATGTATTTGTATATTTATATCTGTGTCTTCATATTTGGTGTTTATTTTGTCATCTGTGGTCATGTGATAGCTCCTTTTGCTGGTCGGTGACATCAGTGTGATGAGTAGATAAAGCAAGTGGCATTTTGAAGTGCAGCCAAAAGAACTTGTTTGGGCTGAAGGTATAACCTTTAGCACGGGGCCCTTTCCTGTCATTTTCACCCACAGCCTCAGGGAAGCATGGAAGAAACTTAGGTTGTGGAGGTGGAAGGAGTTTCTTTGTCTGTAGAGTGAGCAGAGGAGCTTTTTAGCTGGTACAGATCAGATACAGTGGGATGTAGGATGCATCTCTGCTGAGCAGAAGTCAGGCTGCTCAACACGTTTTGTGTATGAATAAATAAATACAATTCTCCACATAATCAATCGAATACAGTCACAGCTGAAACATTTTTAAGTTGTCCTAGCATGTGGCATTTTGTTGCTCAAACAATATTTTCCTTTGAGTTAATCGATGAAAGCAGGAGTTATGTTAAGCTGCGTGCTTTGCATTGTTTTCTACTTACTTAACAAGACCCTAAACTTATTTTTATCAGCCTGTTCCCCTCAAATCTTGCCTTTACTTATTAAAATGCTCCTATTCTGTTAAAAGCTGGCTTGGTTTTGCTGTACCTGCTGTTTTGTGGTGTTGGGTGATTGCAGGGGCATAGTATGAGAAACATCTGACAAAGTCACAGAATTCTTGGAGCTTCTATTTGCAGTTTTCTTCGTCATGGCAAGGCTTCTCCTCATCATCAGAGGTCTCTTCTAAACAGTGTCTGCTGATTGTAGCAGAGCACATGGTAACTTTTCCATTTTGCTGAATAACTTAAATAGTTTATGCTATTGGAGTGAATTACTGCAGTTCGCTAAACCAGATAGCTGTTAAAAACGCCATTCACGGACTGAAATATTAAGATTCATATTAGAGAGATTAAGAAGAATTGCATTAAAATAGTCTTTCACCCAAAAAACAAATCCACAAATTTTCCTATAAATCTTTTAGATTATTTTTTCCAGTTATTAAGAAGCTGTTTTAAGAAGAATTTATTGAGAGTACTCATAATAGCATTTCGTGAGGCAAAAAAAAAGCCGACACTTTTTTTTAAATTCCCTGGAATTGTTGCTGTGCAGGATAGTATCTCTGCACAGAAGCAATTTAAATTAGTTTTTCTCTCAAAGTTCCTGTACATATGCTAACCAACAATCACAGTCACTTTTAAACTTTGAAAATCGCCTTTTATAACAGAGGTTTGGGGTTTTTTTACCTCTGTCTTCAAAGACTTTCTTTAAATTAAATTGTAATATGAAAGACAAAACAATCTATAAATTGAAAATTAGATTTGTTACTTCACATATGGATCTGTGTCCAAATATAGTCATTCATACATATATCTTTGTGTAAGAGTACGAAGTTCAACTGAGGCTTCTGTTAACCCACAATTATCGTTACACAACAAGTCAATGATTCTTGGAAAATAAGTTGTGGACTGTGAATGAAAAGCCCCATTGAAGCTGGCCACTGCTTTTGGTGATAAAGAAATTCTCCTAATATGGCTATTTTATTAATGCTGTTGTGTTTCAAAGTTCCTTAGCCACAGCTTACACAGTATTATCAAAGGAACATTTATTTCTTAATTTCAGTTGGTTTCTTTATCTTAAGTAAAGGTCAGGAGAGCTTCCTGGAGAGTTACTCTGGCAAAGGTTATGGAGTTTCAGACATATACTTGGATGTAATGTACGTGGCTGCGGGCTCTGCAGAACAGGAATGGAGATCAGCGTAACCACAGCCATGGGGAAATTACTGCTGCACAAGTAGCACAGTTGTGACTTTTCTCTAGGATCCAAGCTTGCCTTCAAACTCCATTATAATGACTTGCTCTGTAACTGTGCAGTACTGAGCCCGTTACTGGCAGCAGTCTGGCAGAAGCACTTGACTTCTTTTTTTAAAAATCTACTTAAATTTATTTTAGTTATTTTTATTTTTTCACATGGGAGAGAATGGACAAGCTTTCATAGATTTAGTGTTTAATACATTTAATTGAGCCTCAAATGAGGAAGGACAGAACTGTAAACCGATGGAGGGGGTCAGAGCCGCTTTAGTTCAAAGGCATCCAAACTAAACTGTGCTTTGCTACAGAAACTTCATTTATGGAGCTGTATATAGATAGGGGTGTGTATGTGATGTGCAAAGTGTATAAAGAAAACTGAAGTGTTCCAGTGAAACTGTTACAATCTGCAGTCTAGGTACAAAAAATAATGACATTTTGTTTCTAGCTTCATTGCTTGAGAAAAGGGCTTTAAAGCTGCGGCAGATCTGTGCTGTTGAATTGAGAGTTGTGATGTTTAATTGAAACATTAAAAGGAGACTTAAGAAGCTTCAATAACAGTGGCAGCTCTGGAACAACATGGTTAAAATTTTCTTGCCTAGAAATCACCAGCTTGGTGGTTTGAAGAAGTCAGCTCTTGAAGCAAGATGTGGAAGGTAGTGGAGGAACTGATACTGCCAAGATCATGTGCTGTGTCCTAGCACTGAGCAGGATTAAATGCCCCTTAAAGTGCTGTGGCTTATGCATTTATTTTCTGTAATAATGATTTTAACTAGTGAAACTGCACTGGTATTAGTAACTAGGGGAAACATTTAGTTTAGATTAGATATACAGTCCACTTTATCCACTCAGGGATTTAACTTCAAAGCTAGCTTGGGACCATGAATATTTCAATTATGAGTTGCTATTAAACTTCAATCAGTTTTTGAAAAGCAAACATAATATGTGTATTTATAGTTAGGTGTGGGCTTTAGATATTATGAGTGAGATCAACAGCTAGCATAACTTCATGTGGTATTATTGACGTTACTGGAATTACGCATATTTCTGTTAGCTAAGGATCCAGCATGTCAAGCTTTAAGCTTCAGTTTACCTGTTTAAAAGTAAAATCTATTTTGTTATTCCTTTATGTCTTCTGGAAAGAGGCCCTTCCTACCCTAAGAATCTTAGTAGTGCCTGCACTTTCAAGCCTTACTTTTTGTCATGAAAGCCCCATCCTCTCTTACCTTTTTATTAAATATTTTTTAACTTGACATACCTATCACAACGTTTTTGTAATTTTATTTAGTGTGAGTGGAATTTAGAGTAGATAACAAGTAGCTTGTTTGGCTGAAATTTGAAAAACAAAACACGGTTTTGTTTCTTGTACCTTTCTGCTTTGTGTGAGCACTGAAATTCTTGAGTTCTAAGAGACAAAAATGTGTATAAAAAAAGATTTGGGGGGGTTGAAGTTTTACTGGAAAAATACTGAATTGTGTATTAAATAGTGTAATTCCTTTTTCATTTCCATTCTCTCAAGAAATAAAAATTCTACAGGAGAGAGCAATCACTTCTACAGGCTTTTACTCAAAAATACCTGTTTTAGGCAGGTTGTTTTTGTCTCTTTTTGAATCTGCTTCTATAATGCAGTTCACTTGTTTGCAGAACATTCAAGTAACTTCCTAATGACTGTTCTTGAACAATAACATGAAAAGTTGTGTAAAGCAAAGATGTAAAAAATCTGTTTCCTCTAAAAAGGTGAATGTTTTGGGGTGTTTGTTTTAATCAACATTCTGTATGCGACACTTTTTCCTATTTCTTATCCAATTCATAAAACTTAACTAAGCTGTTTCTCTCTCCATATAAAGTCTGTATTCATGTTTAGAGAAGGGTGACCTGTGTTAACTTCCTCAGATAAGGTTTCCTATTGTTTCAAGTCCATTTTCATATACTGAGGAGGAGCCAGATCCTGAACTGGTTGTAATCAGTGGCAAGGCTTTCAGATACTGTGGAACAGCAAGGACTTTCCACTCCAGGAGCAAAAATGAATAAAGTGTTCAGTTTGCTCGAAGTCAATAGCTGTTGAGGTGAAGATTACTTGCTCCCATTGTTTGGATGGTTTCTGTGACAGACACAAGAGGAAGTAGGTAGGATTTGCTGATGTTTAAAAGATGTAGTTGGCAAAGAAAACTTGGTACTGTCAACAAAACACTGAATTGTAATGAGACCTTGGTACAGTTGGTTATAAATGGGGATTACTCTGCACCAAACTAGATTGCCTGGTGTCTTAGTAATATAATCATGGTTATTTTGTTTTAATAATATTTATGTGCATGGATCTACTTTTTCAGAGTTTTTTTTCTTTATTTTTTCTTTTGCCCTGAAATGTCGGTTACATATTTAAAATCAATGATAAATTCTAGATTTTGGCTTTTATTTGTTATGGAGTTTCTGTTAATGAGGATTTGTCTTCTGCTTCACCTTCTTGATCAGTTTCCTTCCTTCGTGTTTATTTTGTTCCTGTATTGTTTCCGAGATCATCACAGCCTTAACTTAACACTGCCAAGGGGTAAATGTTAGACCACATCTGTTGACAGTAAATGGGAAGGGCTGGCTGTAAAAATCCACGCTTCTTCATGTCTGATTAAACTTTAAGATAGGAAAAATACTTTTTTTAGCAGTGATTTTGTCACTGATCTTTCATGACCTGTAGTCTTTCTCTTACCTCTTTTTTGTTCCTCCAGGTTTAGTAAAGGGGCGCTTTCAATGTAGATGCCAGGAATCTTAAATTATTCAGGGATGTGCTTTTTAGATACTCTGGCTTCAATCTTTAAAAGCCTGTTAAAGAGAGATTCTTTACATGGGCTTCAGGTAGCTGTATTCTTCTGTCATTTTAACTAATGGTGTAGGATATTCCAAATGCAGTTTAAATGAGGAAAAGCTTTAATATTTATTTATATATTTGCAGCATACAAAATAATGATTTTTTTTTTGCATTACCAGATAAAAAATGCTTCATTTGTTTTATTTGCTTTCTCTTTCTTTCGGTGATTTAAATTTCAAAAGTGAATTTCAGAATTAGAAGAGCATTTTCTGCTTGCTTTAGTATAGTAAGAGCTGGTGAGAAATTGATAGAGGTTAATCTTCCCTTATTTTGACATATTTTGGAGAAAAAACCCACACATTTAAAGTAGAATACACCAGAATACTAGGAGTTCTGACAGGTCTACTGAAGTCAAAATGAGGTACATTTACTGGAATTGTTGCAGAATAGTTTAATTTTGCAGCTTCTAGAAAAGATTCTAGTGGACTAAAAACAAAGTCATTTTTTAATGTGATGATTCACTTCATGCGCAGCTGGTAGTCATGTCTTGGTAGTGCACAATGTTCCAGAAATCAGAGTTGGTAGCGTTTTGGTTGTCTGCGTGTGGCAAGTTGCACACACCAGTATCTTTTCAGGTTGTTCTTTTGAGATTTTTTTAAATTTTATTTTGCCTTTATTTAGAGTCTGTGTGTCTGGAATAACCTTTTCTTTGAGTGTAGCTCTGCAAGTGTGCTGCTACAGCCGGCAGTCTGACAAATAGCCTGCAAGGTGGTGCTACTTATTCCTGGTGCTGAGCTATTCTCTGGTAGGGCTTTCCGCTGCAGCTGTGTTTTGTTTCTTGCCACTTGTCTTGAAACTACTTCCTTCCATAGGTCAGATGTTGTCAAATACAGAGACATTTGCTTACTTCTTTTAGTGCATGCCCGGCTGTGATGGATTCTTTCTTAAGGGCTGTGAGAGTCGGGGCTCTGTGGCGTGTTCCTGCCTTTAGCTTTGCATGACCTTGGGCATGTTGCTTAACATCTTTGTTTCTGGTTTGAAGTAGGCACAGAAATGCATGTATCACTCTGCTGTGAGATACACAGCTTTCTTAATGATCACTTATCTGGAGATCTCAAAAGCATTTTACAAAGACAGTCCAGTGCAATTGCTGTTGCAAGAGCTGGAGAGGTCAGACTGAGGAGTCGATGCTGACCACCTTATCTCCCTTCATAGTTGCCTTAGATAGCCTTGCTGCTTTCATTGTATCCCTGAGCACTTGTTTCCTTTGTTTAAAACAGGACTGAAACTGTTAACACCTGTTAACTTTGTTTTTTCTTTTCTTTTTTTTTTTTTAAATTCACTTTCAAAAGAAATTAGGATTTGGTGTCTTTCAGAAAAGTCATTTTGTGGCTCATTGATAGGCATTAGCTTGTGCTAATAAGGATTTTGTTTTTCTTCTTTTTCCTCTAAAAGATTTTTGGAAATATTTTAATCTGCCATTTAATCATTAATAATTTAATAATCTGCCATAATTAAAAGATTTGATTCTTGAAAGAGTTTTACCATGGGGGAGGGTGTCGACCGTAATGCCTTTAGCTTGTGATCTTAATAGTGGAGAATTTGTGGGCTTGCTTTGATTTTAATAAGCAGTTTCTGTTTATTTGCTTTTCTGCTTGTATTTTTACACTAAATTTCCAGTTTTGAAGGTACAAAAATTTAGGATTCTCTTGGTTTGCCATAGTGGTAGTATCTCTCAGATTATGTAAATAATGGTAGTGGCAGTAGCACTGTGCAACAAATTAGAAGACCCCATCAAGAACTTAGCTTTTGATTTATTTTTTTTTAGGGTTTTGTTGGTTTTTTTTTTTTAAGCTGAAGCTTTCTTTCAGAGTGCCCAGCAGGCTGCGATGTGAATTTTATTGCTAATGGAAAGGTACCTCTGGGCATCTGCAGAGACAGCAGACACCTTATGCAGACTGGTTTGACTGCACAGGACCAATCTGAAGCTGGTGGTCTGCAGCAGTGTGGGGCATGGGGGAGCGTAGGCAGCTCCACAGGGCTCTTCTTGTGGGGTTTTGTGCCCCTGTCTCCCAGCTGCCCTTCTACCACCATGTCCCTGCTCAGCCAAGCTGAGGTAGTTTGCTTTCCGTAGAGCCCCATCCTTTTTTGCTGCTTTATTGCAGATTAAAGGCTTGGGTTGCATGTGAAGGTTATCAGCTAATGAATAAACTTCAGTCATCCTGCCCTGTGATAAATCTGTCTGTAGATCAAAGATGAAGCATGTAGACCTTTCTTCTTTCAAATGGTAATTTCTTAAGGCTGTCAGATCACTTCCTAAGGTCTGTTTACATGAAAACAAAAACATTAAACATATTTTATTCAAAATGTTGAATTCTCAGTTTTGAAAGGCCCTCCTATTTCCTCTCTGAGGAGGCCTCCCCTCTTTCCTTCTGTGAAGGTCTCATCTGTGGAAATGCAAGTGATCCTCATACTGTGACTTGTGGTCATGGCAGTATTTTCTTAACGCTACTGTTATTTCTGTTTTAAGCCAGATAGGTGTTAATTTCATCAAGAGTACGTATATGTATTAGAACATTTTTTCAGTTCCAGTTATGTTAAAGTGTGCATATACTTCTTTTAGATGTATTTTCACGCTGAAACCAAGCAAGGCACACTGAAGGGCCTTTGTGATTCTATTCTGTTACAAAACACTCTCCTAAAACTCCTTTCCATGCCCTGTTTTTGCAAAATGAGTTTCGTATTTCAAGAGCAATGTAGATACTGATTTGAAAATCTACAAGCTCTGGAATGGTGTAAAATAAGGAGGCAGTCTGCAAGCTGAGTTCATCCACTTCTATATATTACATATCTTTCTTTATGTAAAATGTATTTGCGGTCTGTATAATTTTTTAATCTTTTTATTTCTGCTTGCTGCCTCAGCAACTGGAGATAGAAATCAGGCTCTCCTACAGAGTGCTGTGAAGTTTTCAAGGGATATAGCAGTTAAAAAAAGGAGGAGAGTGAAACTCCTCAAGTCATCAGTTAAGCACTGAGGAGTCTGTGACACATTTGTGTCATGTAGGACAAAGGTAGCCCTCTGTAAGCATACAGGAAATATAGCCCTTGTTTCAGGTTCTAAGTCCTTTTGTTTTGGTCCTGTGGATTTCAGTACTAGGAAGTAATTGCAGTGAAGCCATTTATAAGCTGATAAATATGCATAAATGATTATATTTGTTAATTCTTTTGAGTTTTAGAAGTCATCAGTGGTTTTTTTAGGAATAGTCTAAACCTAGTTTAAACTTGAAAGTGGAAACCTGATTTTTTTATCAAGGCATGTGCTCGTCTTTTCCCTGAGAAGGATTCTTTCTTTTGCTTTCACTTATTCTTCATTCTCTTTGTCTTCAAGACATTAGTCTTACCAGTTTCTGGATTCTAGTATGACCTTGATGAGGTGAATGGAGAAGTGTACTGTCTTGGTAAAGGATATCTTTGTTCTTATGTATCTATTTCTTCTGTAAGCTGAGAATTATGCATGTTAGAAAAGAGTGAATCATTAGCAGCTTTATTTCTGGTTGTCTTTTTTCCTGTGGCTGTTTATGAACTTATTCAGCAAATGTGGTTGCCAGTAAGTTAATGTAGTGAAATATTTTCTAGCAGTGACATTTACTGCCGAGTCCTGCAGTCACTGCATAGGAAGGTTACTGGCTGGCCAGGTTTTTGTCTTTGAATTTATATATTATGAGTCATCATCAAGGACATTTGAAAAATGACATGTGCAAAAACAATTCCCAGTCTTGCTAATTTGATCCTCTTTGCTCAAAGGTTGTTTCCTTTCTGCTTATAATGTATACCTAGAAAAGAGAAACAGTTTAATTCTTCTTTAATACTCTGTCTTCATGCTGAAACTGAATGCAGGGTTTCCTTACTAACCATCTGTTAATAAAATTTCACATGACCAAAGCAATAAGAGAAATGGAGACAACAGGGACTTTTTAAAGTGTCAGTATTCTGTAAAGACAAAACGTTTCAAGCATTTGGGATTAGAATTTGGGAACTGGATTACTACAAGTCTGTATAGTCAGTGTGTGTGTATATATGCATACATGCATACAGGAAATACATCATGTAATTGTGAGTCCAGTTGATTGTATGGACATATAAAATAATCATAAAACTTTAGGAATGTTTGGCTTTAGAAAACATCAGCAAGTGTCTTGATAATACACGTTCAGTCGCGAGTCTCATATACATTAGGAATGCTTTAAGTAGCAGCAGAAGCCTTAAATATCTGTGCTGAGAACTAGCACCTGGTTGCAGGTGGTCAAACTTCCACTGGCTCCAGAAAGAGCACTTTGCTAAGAGTCTTTGAAAATCAGCCTACTTAAATATAGTCTTGACTTTATGTTCCCAGACGTAACCACTTCTGACAATGGCTTCTTTGTTTCCCTGTTGAATCAGTGATAAAAATTGTGAGCTGAATTTTTCTGTTGACTTATTTCAATGGCCCGCACCTTTTCCACTGGCAGCTGCAGGTTTTGCAGTAGTTTTTGGTAGTGAACCAGAGAATTAGATTTCAACCTTGCTTGAATGATCTGCAAAAGTGATCTGTTAGAGTTGTTACTGGTGATCATTTGTGAAAATTGAACATTGAAGTGTGGAGGACACATGTATTTAGAGTGGTGACAGTCTCTTTCTCCACATGAAGTAGACAAACATCCCATTAGCTACCCTGAGTTAGTGTATACTTGTTTTATGAATATATACTTATTGTTAAAAGCAAAATTGAATTAAAAATAATCTCAAAATGCAGTTTTATTCCTTTTTAGTGCCTGTCATTGAAAGCTGCTAAAATAAAAACTAATTGTAAATAATCTTTTAAATTAGTTGTTTAATTCATGCTAGAGAGCACTCAGTGTGGAGTCCATTTTCATTATTTATTGTTTTTTCTTGCCTTTGCATATACTTGTAACTATCTAACAGGCATGATTATCCTTAAGGATAATCTTTTATTAGGATGCTCTTTTATTGACAATATTCCTGTTTTTATAGGGACACAAACTGACGCATTGGTTATGGGTCTCCAAGGGTAGGCTCCTGAGGCTGAGCTACTTCAAACTAGAATCACCCTTCTGACACCAGTTGTTTGGATTATGGCTGAACCAGCAATTAAATCCAGTTTCTTTCGCATTTTGTCCAGCAGCAAGAACAAGATCAGTGGCCCTCGCCTTTATAGATGGCTGTTAGCTCTTTGCGTGAATACATCAGAGAAAAACAACTAAGATAATAACTGTATTGATGTAACTTGAAACTTTTCCATAAGAGGGGAAATGAGGCAGAATCAGTTCCTGTTTGTTTTCTGCTGTGGGCATCTTTCCTAAATATCAGGTTGATGATGCCTTTAAAACAATAAATAGAAAATAAAAAATGGTTCGTTTTAGAGTTTATTGTTCTGCTTGGGAAAAATGTTTGTTGTAGTTTCCAGAGTTTTCTTCATAATTCTGTTTCTACAAAACCTATTTAAATCCAGACCTGAAACTGTCAAACTGCAGAGTTACCTGAAGTGGAAAGTGTGCATGTGTGTGTATGTGTAAAATGCTGGGATATTATTGGATATTTTAGTAATGGAAGTTACGCAGTGCTTAGCCATTACCTCTCACAATTTAAATTAAATTTTGAAAATTGCTGCAAATGGAAATCCTGTCCTCAGAAAAGCACACAGGCCCTGATATAGTGGCCAGCTCTTCTCTTTGCATTTAACTTTATTGATAATTCCCAGGTAGGAATACAATTTAAGTTTCCTCCCAGGCTTGATTTTACATTAAGCACTTCCTCTTAAGGAGAAGCTCTAAAGGTGGATTGCCTCTTTTTGCACCGTGCCTGGGAGCCTTTGGAGCCAGATACATTATCAGTAACTGTAGGAAAAAATGCCCCTGATCTTCTCCCCGGATTTTAACAAAGCAAATGCAGGTGAAGAGCAGCCCTGTTTCTCTGTGTGGTCATAGAGGTTGCAGACCCAGAATAGAGGGATTAAAAACTCCTTGGAATTTTTTTTTTCCCCTCTCTATAATCATCTTCAGCTATCCACGTGTTTAAGTTCAATTGCTACAGAACCCAGCTGGTTTAATTTTATTAGGTTACCGCTTCCTCCTCCAGAGAGCCCTAAGCCTCTGTTTATTTTGGGGGCAGGGAGAGCTCTTCGTCTTGCCTCACCGCCCCACCTGCTCTCCTCAGACATCAAAGTGAGCCAGTTCCCTCCTCCTAGCTTAATCCTTCCCCTCTCCCTCCCACCAATGTTCTGCAATTTTCCTTGTATTCTTCTCAGTTATCCAGTGCCCGTGGTATTTGTCAGCAGGTTCGCTTTTGCCCTGGAGGTACCTGCTAGGAGGCAGAGACCCTCCTGGCAGCACTTTCCACTCGACTGCCTGCAGCTGTGAGTCTCCTACAGCTGGACAGGTAAATTGTCTGGAAAGGAAGGAGAACACTGCAGGAAGGGGACATAAATTGGAATAAAACAGTGCCTGTGACAGCCTTTCTGTGGGATTGCTTCTTTTGGAGTCTAAGAAACTGTGTTGGTAACTGCAGGTCCTGCTGCCGGAAAGTGCCTTCTAGACAATTCTTAATGGGAAAATGGAAATTTTTGGGGGATAGAGGCAAAGAGGGATCAACTAACCAAAATTGTGCCAAAATGTCCATGCTTGGGGGTAGAAGAGTAGAGATGCTCTTCTAATACCGTGTGGCAGTTCAGCCAGGTAGCAGCTGCCCAAGTACACTGTCAGTTTATGACAAAGGACCTATAGTGCCTTACCTAGGTATTTACTAGAAGCCTCTAGAAAAGTTTGCCTTGGAATTGCTCTACCTTTGCATTTAGTGAGTAGGTAATCTTTTACAAATATTTACTGAAGTAGGTAGGAGTTACTCTCCCTACCCCCCAGTCAGGTGGCTTACCTTTTTCGGTGGGCTTTTTAATTTTTGTTATACTGAATATACTCAGTGAATATACTATGCAATTTTCGACTGACATGGTCCTTTCAAATGAGAAGCCAAGTGGTTACAAATATCTGAATTGTCTCAGTGGTGCCTTCAGCACTTCCAGTGTCAGAAGGCTGCAGGTGTACCCTCAGTAACTAATGAGCATTTCAGAAATTGCAACTGCACAGGCAAACAAATTAGGGATATCTTGCGCTAAAAGTGAGGGTTTATAGCAGTGAACCAATTATTAAACTGAGTGGGTACAACCTCTAATATTGTGCTTCTTCTCCTACACTAGCTAGGAACCCCTCCACCTGTCAGAGGAAGCTACATCTGTCATGGCAAGGGGATCTTGGGTTAGCTGTCCAGAAATAGCTATACTGGCAAAATTTTTTTAGTATCTTAGCACATGAGCTTTAGAGAATTCCGGTTAAAGAATGACACTTATTTTCTTTTGTGAAGAAGCTTCTAGAAGAATTTATTTGCTGAACAGGGACAGGACCATCATGTTTAATTGTCATATAAGCTGTCCTGCAGGGAAATGGCATATGCCTGCATTTTAGTGATGTTTTTGTTGGTCACCTCTTCCCTGTGCATAAATACCCTCGTTTAAACCTGCCTGATGGATACTGATGCAAACTTGGTGTGCTATAGGTGCAGTGAGCTCTACTCTGTTTTCTATTTCAACACTTTTTCTGGCCTCAGGTGCTAATCTCAAAGACTTCATGTTCATGCTGGATCATAGTCAGGATTGGGAAAATTATGGTGAATATATTGAATTAACATAATCTAGAGATGAACAGGTGATTCAATTAGTTTAAAATTGAGTTTCATCAATGTGTTTTTGAGCCATTAATCTATAATGCTTTTTGCTTAAAAAATTAGGAAAGAAAAAACCTCTCACTCCAAAGCAAGAGCAAGTTATTTTAGCAAATGATGCTGGCTAAGATGGATGCATTACTATAGATCTTAATGTCCAAAATTTCCCAATATCAATTGTAGGAGAGTGAGCTGTTATTTTCCACCTTGCAACTCCTTGGTAGTAAACAAAAATAAATTCCAGCTTTTGCTGCAGTTCATTTTCACCTGCTTGCTACTTTTTCCTAAGTCAAATAGAAAATCAGTATCTTTCTATCCTCATACCATGTCATCTGAGAAGAGTCCATGTAGGCTTTGAGGAAAAAATTCCACAATTTTGGGCTGTCTTTTAGTCTTTACCTTCCCCCCATCCTTTCCCACCCCCTAAGGATTGTACTAAAGTAAAGACTATACTGTTGCGTACTGTTCATGCGATTCACCGAGATCATTAATTGACGTGCACGGTATTGTAAGCTTTAGTCTGGAATAGAAAATAAGCAGTTTGCTTCATTTTGCAGCATGAGTTCTAACTGTTATTAAAGTGCATTTGTAGTTGCATATTTTCCAGTAAAGGTGACAGATTACTTCAAAGCTGGTATTTTCTTTTTGTTAAACAAGGTTCTCAAATAGATCCATCTTGCCCACGTATTCTATTCTTGCCAGTTGGCTTTAAAAGCTGGTGCTTGGGCTCATCGTTCAGAACTAGCTTCCAAAAAATGAGGTCCCATGCTGTTTCTATCTTTCGAGCTAGTAGGGGCTGGAAGGATCTGATCTGAAGCCAAGGCAAAGACTGAATTGATGGAATCATATATAACAGCTTTGCCAAGTACTGCCCAGTCATGAAGTCCCATTTTCTGGGGAAGAGCACTGAGACAAGGGGTGGCAGAGGATTCTCTGCTTTAAGGGCTATCCAGAGATTTCCTTTTCTGGATTTAGAGTCAGGCTACCACATAAGAAAGAACTAGCTTTTTATTGAACATTATTTTCACACATTGACGAGTTGTTACTTTCTTCTGCATGCGGCTTACCCATTTTCTCCCCAGTTATACATATCCATTTGAACAGTAAAAAGCTTTCTGTTCTTTATTACAGAATTACACATATTTTGACCATATGTAACGTATCATTGCAGAGGCATGCTTGCACATTCAGTATGCTTACTTTCATTTGACCCTGTGTGCACACAAATACCCAAACACATGCAGACCTTTTCAGGTCAACGGTCACTACTTGGTGAGTCTAGATGGAGCCCATTTGTCTTTAGGTCTAAATTCTGGATCTTGAAGGAGTTCTAGTTTTCTAGACGCAACTGTAAAATGGAGAATAGTATCAAAATCATGTATTTCTTTAAAAAGATACTTGACAGGAATGCACAGATTCCTCCCATCCCCACCTTCCCTTCCCTTGCTAGCAGCTTTCATTTGTAAGGTAGTGAAAGTTCAGGTCTCTTGTCTATGTTCAGCTTTTCTATAAACTGCCAGGATAGTCTCTGAAACCACAGTGATGATACCTATTTGTGTGTCAGATATCCAATTTGTCACCAACTTCTTCCAATACGTGGCAGAGAGCAGGACCTAAATGAAATCCAGTTGACTGGAGCTCAGCTAAGATCTGATAGAGGTGACTTTGATAGATAAATGGTTGAAGAACCTGGTGGAGTCTGTGTAGATGTAATCTGTTCAGCCACTTTTAAATCAGTCCACAGCCTTCAAGTCTTGCTTGTTTCTGCAGCTGTTGCAGTGGTCAGAAACAAAATGGGTTTTTTGCAAGAACTCACATAGGGTGAAAACAACTGCAGATCTTGCCTCAGTCATCCATGCTTGCAGTCACTTCTTTCTGGTTTTAGTTATAGCAGTCTTATGCATTTATAGGCTTTTAATTCAAAATCATTGGAACAGTTTTCTCTTCATCTGTCACCTCTCCTACCAGATGTTTTCATTTCAGGTTTTGTTAGTATACAAGGCGGCATACCACATCCAGCTGTAACACAGTAATCTCTGGAGTGTGGATGAATGGTCAGCTATGTCGAGCACCTGCTTCTGATGACTCCTGAACATCTCAAAGTTACCCGTAAAACTTCTCATCAAAATAGATAGCACACTGAAATTGAAAGGGCGCCCTGCTTTGGCATCCTGCTGTCTTTAATCTGATGCTTATTAAATGATCGTTGAAATTTACAGTGCAGCTGTCTACAAAGGTCTAAAGCTCAAATCATAATGATCTAGAAATAAATAATCAGTCAATGCCGTCCAGAATGCAGAATGCTATTGTTTCATGAGTTAAATGCACATTTTTGAAACCCCTTTGGAAAATATATATAAAGCCTGGCATTCCCATCTAGAAAGCTGTAGGGAAAGTATTTAGTTTCATAGCTCATTGCATCAGATATGCAAATACCTATACTGAATGTATGATTCAAATGTTAAGGTGACCGTTGCAAAAATAAGGCATTTCAGGACTCGTGAACCCACAGTGTTGTGCTAGGACTTTTTAAAAATGTTTTCTGATAAGAGCACCAAGGTCATTACTATCACCTAAGACATAACTGGCATTTTACGCTCTTTGACGAACCGTTCAATAAACAGTTTAAAAGCAGATTTTTTTTTTTATTAATGCCTACCTGTTGTACTTATAGCATAAATAATTTGTTTGAATCATCAGGTGAGTGCTGTTAAGTTATAGTGAGCGAGGGAAATGGCAGAAACACGAATTAGGGTCCCTGTCCTTAAGTGTATTTCAGTTTGCATTTTGATAGCAGTTTAGAAATGTTATCGCCTGTTTTGTCACAGACATAATTCACATCTTTCTTCAGGCACTGTAAACAAGAGAAATGGTTTAATGGCTCCATAAAAGGCACTCTGTGCTGATAGCTGAGATTAGACCCTTTAGTAATGGATTTTTGTGTGTTGGGGGAAGGGGAGAGCTTGGCAGAGGTAAATGTACTGGAAAAGAATCTTGGAGAGACTCTGATGTATCTGAAGTGCCTGCTGCATTGCTGTATGTATCAAGAGATAGATTTAAAGTGTGACAGTGTTGGCTTTATCAGTACAGGGGCCTTTTCTTCTTGCATTTGAAATTTTACTGAACATTATCTTGGGTCACCTCAGTCAACCTAGTACCTGGAGTTGCAGTGGTAGTAGCTTAAGTATTTTTATGTCTTCTGTCTTTTCATCTTGCTGTTGAGTCAAGTCTCCTATATTCAAGTGTGTTCAAAAAATCTCTCAAAACTTACGTTGCATATTAACAATTTTGCCTCAATCGATTATAAAAATTAGTTTATTTACAGAATTGTGTTTAGAGAATTATTTGAGAGCATAAATTTGAAAAGCAGCTCAGAAACAGCATGTTTAGGCCATGACTTACTGTTACTTCATTTTCTCTTTAGGTACTTAAAGTCCTCAAGTGTAATATGTGTGAATGTAGAGACTTAGGAGACATCAGAGTTCACTAGCAGGAGCAAGTGTGGTATAAAATCAACTTCTGTCAATTGATTTTATACCACATAGTAAATGCTCGTGACCCACAAGTGTGGGATGGGACATCTTTGTCTCTGGTCACTGGAGTCAACATTGCCTGAAGTAGATTCAGTTCTGTCTGTACAGAGGTGGTACACTTCCTGTTTCTCAGGCTAGAAAGTGTACATATCAGACTCCTCTGAGACAAACCAATTCCTCCTTTGATTTCAGAGTTCTTAATGAAATTGTTCTTCATTTGAGTGGTTTGGTTCTTCATTCTTTGGGTGTTACTATGAACAAAATGTTCAGGGATTAGGCTGTTGACAGATAGCAAAGGAGAACAGCAATTCTGAAGGACGGATGGCGTGTTTCGCCTGTGTTTTTTCATGTTACATGTGAGTTTACTTCATGGTGAAATCTTTATTGCTTTGTGTAAAATCTAGGTCTGTACAGCAGCAGATTATGTATAATATGCAAGCCCTTTTACCCTGAAGATATAAATAGATATATTTATGCACAGAGAATATGCATACAGTAATGTATTACACCTTCATCAATTTGCTACTGATGGTAGCAGTCCTTCTGCTTGCCTTATAGCTGTGTGTTGGCTTCAGAGATGCTGCAGACAGGGTCTGTGGGGCAAAGGTCTGTTTGTGATACTGATAAGCCTGACTTTGCGTGGTGGTTGAGATGAGGCGTTGAAGACATCCATCTAAATACACGTTGTAAGATTGTTTGCCTTTCAAGTTTGGAGGCAGTTATCTGTAAGTAATCACTTGGGATGAAATCTTGGCCCTTGGTCACTTTTTAATAAGATCATTATTAAGGCAGAGAGCCCCTTACTTTAATAGGTTGAGACTTTTGTTCTGGGGTTAAGTAAAATGAATTTACCATCAGGGAGAAAGAAGTGGTGAGGAGCTGATTGTTTAAAATGTCATTTTGTTAATTTGAATGTGTTGGTAGCTGGTATGCTGCACTAAAATTAGATCGTATAAATAAGCAACCCTGCTCTTCTCAAAAGAAAGAGGGTTGAGAACATAATATAAAATCCAGTTTAGCAAAAGCTGGTGTGTTTAAATTCTCTTTTAATAGGTGCTCTGCAGAATGAGTGTCACACTAAAATCAGAAGTGATGGGTGGAAGGTTTCAGTGATAATACAAAAGCTGCTTTAACTGTTAGAAATGTTATTGTTAAAATAAGTCTGTCATCTTCAGCCACATTTAAATATGGTCTGAAAGGCCAAGTAGCCTTCAAGAAAGCCCCCCAAAAATGCAGTAAGTATTTTTATCTGCCTATCTTTTTCTCTTTCTGCCTCTAAAAGTGTACACTTACGGAGTTACACGTAAAGCTTAGCACAGTGACTGTGTCAGGGGACTGCCCGAGGAAGGCTTTAAATTTTACAGCTACATTATCTTTCTGGCTGTAGTTAAGATAAAGATCTAATATAAAATCACTTTGGTCTGTAATGCTTTCTTTAAATGAAGTGGAGGTGTTAACCTACTTGATTTGATACACTTTACCCTAGCTTATAAAGCTGGGAGGAAGGTGAGGTAAACTTTAATTAAAACTACAGCACAGATGCCTTCTAGCACTGTGCCCTGTACCTTACTAGGACTGTACAGTAAGCAAAATAAAATGTACCTCGCAGTTGAGGCAGCAGGCTGGAGCCGTGTTCAGTGAAAGTAATTTAATTAGTGTTGATCATGACTCCAGATGATGGTGATTTGATAAGGAATAATTTAGTACTTAACAGCCTTTTACATGCACCAACTCCATGTGGGAAGGTAAAGCAAATTGCACAAAATGAATGTGCTGCTTTCACTTGTGCCTGTGCCAGTGAGCTGGAAAACTGCCTGTTAGCAGACGTTCAGGCTCTCAGCGCTGTGATGAAATACCCAGCCAGTTCTCTGCACAGGGCTGTAGTGTGGGAGTCTCTGTACTCCCGTTATTTAAAAATAAATAAGGGAAGTAATTTTTCATAACAGATTAACTCCAAGGAAGTAGCGAAGTAAAAATAAAAAAAAATAGAGCGGCATGTGGCCTTTGTTTAAATATATGATACTGGCTTTAAAAAAGAGTCTTGTTGCAGTTGTGTTTTAATTTTTTGATTCAAGTTGAAGAGATTGCCTACCTTAGCATTGGAGCCAGCATCCCAGACTTGCAGGGCCCATCATATGCATTAAATGTGTGGCATGCATTATTTGACCAAGAAATACAAAGAGGAGTCAGCAGTAAAAGTTCACTAGAAACATCCTGAAACAAACTACTGGATATCAGCCTGCTTTGCGATTACTTTGGAATGCTGACTGGGCTGCATTTTGCCGTATTATTAAATCTGAGAATTGCTTTTCAAGAAGTCCATGTGGACTTCTTTTTAGTGCAAGTACAGACAGTTTTATTTTATTCAGGAAGAATTCTTTTCTTGTGATGTTCACATTTTCCATCTCTGTTTCCTAAGTTATTGTGCTGTGCATATGCATTTCTATATGTTTTATTGTCTGCTTCTCCTTTCTAATCTTTCCCCATAACTGACTATTATCCACCAAATATAATAGCTGAATAGGCAGTTTTCTGCTAACTCTTACGAGTTTTGTGAAAATATGTGGCAAAATAGAATACTGTTATGTTGCAAATGACTCAACTGAAAGGCAGTAGTATAAGCTGTCATGTAATAGGGTACGAGAGGATCTATTTATGAAAGAGTTCTGTGAACATTACCCAACCATGAGAAAATCCATGGCAAAAGTCTGGGATCCAGACCTTGCTCACAGATACCAGAGTTTAGTGGTTCTCATGCTCACTTCTTAGACGGCATTTCATTTGTCTCCCCACTGAACAGTGGCGTGTGCATGCAGATGCATTCAGAAAATATGTCGTCTATAACAAATCGTCTTTCCCATGTTCAGGTGCAAGAGAAGGGGTAAGATGCTACTTGGGGGTATATAATGATAGCCTGACTTTTTGCTGAGATTCCCCAACAGGAACTGCTGCATGTACGTGGATTTTTACGGAGATACAGGTGTCTGTGTCAGGCTGGAATGTGATGTTCATACTGTGATGTTTGGTGACAACATCGAAAATCAGTGATAAAATTATCTCTGAATTCTAGGCATCTCAGAGTTCAAAAATGCGTTAACAACCTCATTTTATTTAAAACTTGACAGGTGTGTTTTCAAGCTGTTACATACCTGTCTTTTAGTCATTTGTCCTCTTAGTCAGTTACTTAGATTTGTCAGCATCAGATGAACTTTGAATTTTCTTCTGCTTTAATTTTGGTTAAGTTTGGATATGAAATAAGGAAAGTTGCCTGGCGTAAACTAATTTGCCGGTTAACCTTGCCTTTACCTTTGGCCTTTCTCTTAATACAGACCAACTTGTGCTTCTAATTAATGCTGCATTTCTGTCACACCCCCTCTGGGGTTTTTTTAGCTTTTAAAAAGTATAACCTTTTTTTTTTTTTTTTTTTTGTTCATGTCTATATCACATTTACTATTGAGCTTGGTCAGGCCAGGATTTTATCTTGTTTATTTTTAAAAAATTTAATTAAGCCATTTCTTCTGAATTTTTTTAGATGTTATTTATAATTAAAAATGCATGTAATCATCCAGTTTCAAGGGTTTTGTTGCAAATTTTCAAGCTTTCTGTGGGACAAAACATTATGGTCATATACTTGAGGCTGGTATATCTCAAATTTTTTTGTGGAGTTGTTTGTGTGGCACTCTTTGAAGTGGACTACTGTTGCATTTATAGCTAAAAGCTACCTCTGATATTACTTAGAAACATTTGGTGCCTGGGAAGTATTTTGCCTCTGACAACATTTACAGTAGTTAAGCCAAATGTAAGTGGGCTGTTATTTTTCTGCTAATGAGATGGGATGCTGGCCATCATTCTATTAAACAATAGAAGCGATAATAGTCAATGTGAAGGATCTCTGGTGTCTATTTTTCAGTTGACGCTCAAAGAAATATTTGAAATCTTTATTTCCTATATTGTTTTTATTATTACAATGGTTTAATTAATCATGTGTTTAATTAGCAGTGTCAAGCTTACTTGGGAAAGCTAATTGTTGATACTGTACTTGGGTTTTAATTGCATTCTCCTTCTCTTTCCAGTGGCTTTTCATGGTCTCCCTGTGAAAATCAAGAAGGAACCCCATAGCCCATGTTCGGAACTTGGCTCCACTTGCAGTCAAGAGCAACCATTCAAGTTCAGTTATGGGGAAAAGTGCCTGTACAATGTCAGGTAAAGCAATTAGGAGCATGTTTGCAGTGAGAACCGCTGGTTTAAGTGAGGACTGACTAAAGAGTAATAAAACCATAATAGAGATCTTACAAAAGTTACCTCTTCAGCAGATAACAGACTGATGAGATAATGCATTTAGCTGATGAACACTGATGGATTTGTTTACAGTTGTATCAAACAGTTACATAATAATTTTAAAGCAGTGTTTTTCATCAAAATGCACATCCTCCATTCCTCCATCATGGGAGCTAGCCAGAGTTTAAAAACCCAGGGTACAAGCATGAAATAGAAGGAAGGAGTATCTTGTTTTCTGTGAGTTGTGCTGAAAGTACTTTCAAAATGCATTATGCACATTAGGAAAGAGAGATCTGTGTAACAGGCAAGGGATTGGCAGGTCTGAGCAATACATTAGGTATTTGACAAATTGTGCATATTCCTGGGTGATTACCTTTTAAAACTGTGTTTCATTAGTCTCTGCATCTTTGGTACTTACTCAAAAGCAAGTTGTCTTCTTTTATAGGCATAGATAATAAAAGCTTTATTTATTTGTGGGTGGTGGAGGGGCTTGATACCTCTTCATTCCTTATTGACTTTCTTTTGGTTGTATTTACATGCCACTCCTTCCTTTAGTGTCAGCAGTGAAGGATTTCTTATTGACGTTTCAGTCTATTTTAGAATCTTTCATCTAGCTTTGATTCTCATTAGTGTATTATAAAAACTGCTAGCACTTAAAGCATTGTAACATTTAACTTTTTGGATATGAATGGGGGGGGGAAAGGAAAAGACTGGCACCTTTGCCAGTTATAAGGAGTGATTTTGGTTTCAAAAATCAAATTAATCCATTGATGGATTTAATGGGTGCTAAGGGACCTGATGTAGGAAAGTATGCAAGCTTGTGCTTACTATATTCCTAATGTCTGCATTTCTCCTGGTTAGAAACAGGGATGATCAAAGTGTTCTTAAGTCCTTTCTCGATTTTAGACACCCTTGAAAATAGCATCTATGTATTTGTAGGACCAGCAGTTTATTTTTGAGAGAGAGAAGGGTAAAAAAAACCTATTGGGAGAGGCTGCTGACATCCTAGTATGGGTAGCTAAGCCAGCATACCATTGTTTTTCTGGGTCAGATCCCTTCCTGCTGGCTGTATTGTTTTACTGTCTCTCTTTGTGGTTTGTGCAAAAGAAAAAGAGCCTTGACAGGCCCTGTCAGCTCTTTGTGCTCTAGACCAGGTGCTTCTACTTTTATGTATTTTGTATACCTCCTGTTAGAATGTGACTGTAAGAATGAGTCCTTTAAAAATACATTTCTGTGCCACAGAGAAGAAAATGCTGTGCTGAATCACTTGCCTCAAACATGACGTTTTCATCGCTCTTCTTCATGTAAAGTTGAGAATTCTTCTGCCCCAAACTGGTTCATAAGTTAACTATAATCAAAAGCTTCTAAATGGGGCACTTGTGGTGTTTTTTTTCTGGATGTAGATGCTATGGTTTTGGTTTTTCTTCTTTCTTTGGAAAAAATAACCTGCCTTGCTTTTCCCTTGCCTTACTAATAGTGCCTATGATCAGAAACCACAAGTGGGAATGAGGCCCTCCAACCCACCGACGCCATCCAGCACTCCCGTGTCACCGCTGCACCATGCCTCCCCAAACTCCGCTCAGACTCCAAAACCTGACCGGGTTTTCCCTACCCACCTCCCTCCATCCCAGTCTATTCAAGACAACAGCTTCCCTATGGATCACAGGTAAAACACAAAACACGTGTTTTTGTGAAGGACCCATGCAGAAGGTGTTTCAGTTGTGACTGCCACTCTCTTATACAGGGTAGTACTGGCTTCCTGCCTACAACTGTTCCCTTTTAGGTTGGGGGATCAAGGTGGAAACCAGCAAGGTTCATAGTGTCAGAAATGTGTGTGTTTATGAAAGGCTGGCACCCTGCTTGGTGCACTAGTGTATGAGTTCATATTGGCAAGGACAGAATTTAAATTACATGTTGGTTCTGTCTTGTGAGAGTGATTACAGTATGCTGGATAATCTCATGTAGGCTCCCTTTCCCACGAAGGGTTGGACCCGATGGTCTTTCAAGGTCCCTTCCAACCTGGGCTGTTCTATAGTTCTGTGATTCACTTGAGGCTAGAAAGCCCTTTGAGATGACAAAGTCACTAGCAAGCATGTTCCTAACTATAAATATCTGGCCTCTTGCTAAGCAGTTCACCTATCTAAGGGATAAGTGGCCATGTTACAGTGTTCCTGCTTCAGAATATTCTTTAGAAGGGTGGATCATTTTTCCAAGCCCTTTTGTAATGTAGCATTTCAAAAAAAGATGCCAGCATAAACTGTGCTTAAATAACATTAGTCTGAGCAAAAGCCACAAGAGTTAGAGACTAGAATTAAAGCTTAAACTGTCCTTAAGTCACCCTGTTTTGTTTTGATATGTTAGAAATCCCCAGACAACTATCTTTCTTAGCTCAGTTTTTGCAGCAGATGTGCTCAGTGGATTTCCCTGTTTTTTGAGTCCAAACACTTGTTTATGGAATTCTGTTTACCCTAACCTTTATTGCATGAACCTGTTTTTGTTTGCTGAGTTTTGATTGCTCTTGAACATTTAAAATTCCGATGGTGTGTAAAGAGATGTATATGTTCGGAAACTTCTTTTACCTCTTAACCATTATCAAATTAAGAAAGACCGAAGAGAAAAACAGTTGTTGGGAGTGTGATTTGCATGCTTCTGCTCTAATAAGGGCTGTTATCTCCAGGGATTTGTGCAGATCACTTCTGAAGGAGGTTGCTAACGTTAATATCGCTGTTTTGTGCTCTACTGAAATAGCTTTAAATATCACGAAGGTTCTCTACAAGCCCTTCTGGCCATCAAGAAACACTGAATTGGCCCCTTCACCTGCCATAGTCCCCATCTCCTCCCCAGCCATGGACTGTGGTCTAACCACAAAGGCCCCCAGTGAAGCCAGGCAGTGGTTTAGATTACAGGATGGTGGATAAATGTGTTTCTGTACATACACCAAAGTCAAGCTGCCAGGAGACTGAAATTGGCAGAAGCTAAATGGCTTACGTGCAGAGAACAGTAGTAAGATTTTTCAGATGAAAAGAATCTTTTTTTATAAAGCAACTTGTAAAGAGAGCACTGAACCTGTATGTCAGCCCTAACTTGAGTATTTATAGACATCTGCATACATCCTAGTAGAATTTCTGTACCCATAACTCTTGCTTTGTGCAAGCTTTGTAGGCTCTTTATATGATTTCTTCTCCCTCCCTACCCCCTCCCCCCATCTTTGATATTCATATTCTTTAAGGCATTTTGCATTAATGCTTCTCTTTTATTACAGAACATCATGTGTTCTAGTAAAGTCCAAAAAACCTAACTCAAAAAAAAAAAAAAACACGCAAAAAAAAAAAAAAACCCAAACCAAAAAAACCCACAAAAAACCAAAACCTCATTTTTCTCCATTTTTAAAGAAAGGTGGAATTGTAGTGGAAGATATGAAGATACTTTTCTCCATTTTCTTATATATTTTGAATCTTGTGTATGAAGGAAACGTGTACTTCATATTTTTGTGAAATTCAAATTTTCCTGATTTACAAAGTGAGATACTACTACAACGATTGTATTCAGAAAATGTCATTTAAACAAATGACCTGCCTTTGTGAGTTCATATATGAATCTTTAACTCAAGGCACAATATTTTTGGAACACGCATTGGAGGCATAAGATAGCATTAGTATCTAGTACGTACAGCCCATACATCTTCATACAGGGCGTGAGTATATGAACGATAAGTGGTCCTAACAAGTACCAACAGGAAACAAATCCACTTGTATAAACAAATGGCTTGATTCCATACAAAGCTTCCAGTACAACAAGTATTATTAACTTCCTTTGAGGCTTTGTGAGCGAGCCTGTTTCTTATTTTATCTTCAAGTTGCAATTTTCTGATTCACTCCTTGACAGTTCTTAATGATAATTTCTGCTTCTTTTTTTGGCTAATGAAAAAAGGAAAAAAAGGAAATGAATGCAGTGTCAGTCAGCCTAACTGTTTCATAATACATTTGAGTTTCTAAGTTTATTTTCTGCAGGTGTAGGTGGAATTGCCAAACCCAATGTTACAGTGCAGTACTCTTTCTACTGCAAAAATTATAGTATTTACAGCAGCATTAGAAAAATTCATTTTGTCTCCACTACTACATTGTAATAGTTCTATATCTGTAGTTTCCACAGTATTTATAATTAAGCTATGATAGTAAATATTTGTCAGAACAAGTTACAGCAGTATTATGACAGATGGTAGTAGAGTTTAAATTGTTTTAGAAACATGTACTACCTGTGAGTTGATAGTCAAGGATTTAATTGCTTCTGCAACCAAACCCCTGCATTGTGCTTCACTCACTCAGTTTTTTCCAAAAGAAAGTCTTTTGCATGCGTGGACCAAAGTTGGTTCAGATCCGAAGTACAGGAAGCTCAGGAATTAATTTATTTTGTGTGTGACAGTAAGATGCTTCCAAAGAAAGGCACAAGTTACTTTTTTTTTTTTTTTTTTTGAATGTGTCTTGTTTATAATAAGGGATAACAGGACTAGTAAGCAGATTACTGCAAGAACATTGCATCTGCTGTTGGTTAGCGTGGTGGTTGTTGTTAGTGCTGTGGTGGTTACTACTATGGTAATCTGCAGAAGAAAACAGGAAGACATCGTGCAGTTCATCAGGGCCCAGTGAGAAAAGATCGTCCTGATATTCTTCTGTGTGCTTCTGAACCTGCAGATGTCCAAGTAATTACACTCAGGCCTTTTAGTTCAGGTAGATAGGTTTTATGGAAGAAAAAACAAGCATAGGTTCTTGAGAGTAGCATTGCATGTAAATCACGATAATTTAAAACTAAATTATCTTACACCTACTGAAGAGCATTTGGGCACAGCAAATGGCAGTGTGGCTTGTACAGGTTACAACTTTCCTGTAGAAATGACTAAGGGGAAAAGTTAAAGCAGGAGAGTAATTGTCATAGCAAAAATTTGAACCCTCTCCTTTTACTGGCATGCTGATGTTCCCTTCCTGTTAGAGTTGGAATGCAGTGCCATCCTTGAAAGTCAATCTCTCATGACACTGCCCCTGAGAGGACAGAACAGTGGACTTTTACCGTGGAATGTTTCCAAATGTTAGAGCAGACAATACTCAATTCAAAATGTGTTTATTGTGGTCAGAATGGTTTCCGTGTAACAGTAAGATGGGTAAGAGTAAATTAGAGTACGAGCAAAATGTTGCTAGCATTTGTGAAAGAGCAGAAAATTCTACCTATGCCTCTTTCATGTCACTGTGGTAGAATGTCAGTCGTTCTACTGTTTTGAAGCCTAGTGCATTTCCTGTTTGCCTCTTCTGTTGAGGGAAGATATTGAAAGCAAAGAGGATGTGGTGGGGACGGGTCTTAGCGCTGGTATTAATAGGTGGGATTTTTGCTTCTTTGCTTGCCACGGTTGTACAATCACAGTGATCCTGATGGGAGCACTTGGCATTATCATAAGCAAAATGTTTGTTATTGAGAAAATGATACAGCCACTAATAATGACTTCTGAAGATCTTTGGGAAATGGAATGTAGCTCAAGTCCTTTACATGACCTCTCTAATTTGTGTTCTAGATTTCGTCGCCAGCTCTCTGAACCTTGCAATTCTTTTCCACCTTTGCCTGCAATGCCAAGGGAAGGACGTCCAATATATCAGCGCCAGATGTCTGAACCAAACATCCCTTTCCCACCTCAAGGTTTTAAGCAGGAGTACCACGATCCAGTTTATGAACACAATGCTATGGTTGGCAGTGCAGCCAGTCAAAATTTCCCCCCTCCTCTGATGATTAAACAGGAACCTAGGGATTTTGCATATGATTCAGGTAGGTGAGAGTCTCCTTTAGTTTTGCGTAGCAAAGGAATATGTGAGTCCAAGCCAGTGCTATTGATGTTTTGATCATATGAATTTAAACTTGCTCTTTTGGCACTTACATCTCACAAATTATGTCTGAGACAGCTTACAGAATATTAAGATTGCTACATAATACAGTGTGACTTGTGCCACCATTTCTTGCTCTTTAAAGGGTTTATTTTTCTAGAAATCTCTTGTCCAGAAACGCTGAAGAAGTTAAGGAAGAAAGTCATCGGTGCAAATTTGCTTTGTTAAGAGGGAACTTGTTCTGTACTATGTCATCTTTGACCTCTGAATTTGTGTGCTCCGTTTTATGAGTTCTTCCATTTGTCTGCCAGAAATAGAGGACTCTTTCTCCTCTTGCTTGCATTACTTTAAATCAGGAGTAACTCCACTGAAGTGGGGTTTATACAGCTATAAAACCGATGAGGGAGAAGAATTGGCCAAATTGGTGTCAGCTTCTCAGTTTGTGCATACTGCTGTGTTTTGGGGAGGTACGTAATCTGAGATGCCAGGTTGCTGATGTAGAGAACACGTTGTTGCTATTAATAATGTTTATTATGATGGGGCTTATGGGGCAACTGGAATGGAACCTTTTTGCTTTACAGACAGTACAAAACAGAGGAGGTGGTGGCAGAGTCTAATCTCAATAGCTTCTGATCAAAATAGAATAGATAAGCAATAGAAAGGATAGAAAAATAAATCAAGGGAATAACACTGTAAATGTTTGACAAAGTTTCAACATAATTATATTATACTTGGGAAAAGAATGAGAAAATTTAAGAAGTCAAAAAAGAAATTTAGTAATGAGTACAAAGTAACAAGGCCAAGGAAGATACAGAGAAAAAAAGCTGGAAAGGTGGTATGAAAAGAAGCCGAGATTAAAACATGAGTGCTCTAGGTGGAGTTAAACAGTTGATTGGTATGGAGCCAAGATAATACAATCAAAATGTTTTTCAGTTTTAGTGTAAATGATTTCTGCAGCTTTCATACACATCCATGCTGACTTGGGCAGGGGGAATGGACGGCTCTGTCTGACTTCAGTCTGACTCCTCTTTATTCTTGGTCTGCTGTGCTCCCAGGGCTTTCCTTCTGGTTCACTCTCTGGCTAGATGCTTTTGGAGTGTATTTTCTAAAGGCTATATGACAGCTGAGTTGAAATGTCCTTTGAAATTTTAGCTCATGAAAAACTATCTTGCAATTTGATATAGTGTAGAACGGGTTTTTTGTTTTCTTTCTGTAGCTAACTTAACACCATTTGGTGCTGTATTTTGTGGCTTCATTTATGTAAAGTGCTTCTTATAGAGTTGATCTCAATGTTAGAATGGGGGAATTTGGAAAGTAGAGCTGCTTTTTCCTTTCTTATTCTTAACAAGAGAAGAACCAATCCTTAGGATAATTTGAGTTAGCCCTTAACAGGGAGGGGACCAGGGGTGAAATATTTCTCCAAGCTGAAATATAAGACAAGATAAAAATGAAATCAAATTACAAGGATCAGATCCAGAACTCAACCCATTGATTGATGAAGGTTCTGAGATCTGTGGCTTTGTGGAGTTGTGTATCTCTAGTCGTGGAGCATATGGGTGAGACTCTGTAGTTCATGTGACAGTGGGTAATAAATGGGGGACTGCAGCTTCAGGCACTGCCAGTCCCTTGCAACCTTCACAAGCACCATTATTCATCTTGCTTAATTAAAGGTCAAAAAAGGCCCTTTTGTAAATATGCTTCTAATTTGGCTCAGAAGTGGGATCTCCTTTTTACTTACTGTTGCTTTAAATCTGGATTGGCTGCTAACATTCATATTTCTTTGGAATATTCTTTGTGGAAGAAAGCTGGGAATTTTATTCTGAAATGAAGATGTACAAACTTCTGTCCAGTTCTGTCATGCCTATTTATTTTGTGCCAGCAAGAATAACATTCCACTTTATAATAATGATCTTCAAGCAAAATTGTTGCTTCTTTTGTAGCTGAATGATTACTTTTTAAAAATGTAATAGCTGTGTAACCAGTGGTCATGAAAAATTAATCTGTTGGTATCAGGAAGTACTTTTATTGGCCTCAGAATCACTGCATTTAAGTTGACACATCTGTACACTCCATAAATTGCAGTCAACAACTGTGGTCTGTTGATATTTTGTCTTGTTACCATCTGTTCTCTAGAAACCATCATTTTCCATCCTTGCTAAGAGTACATTAAATAACCCCTTAGGAAACATAATGTATTTGTCACTGAATCATTGATTTCATTTTTCACCTATGGATGTTCAGAGGAGGAGGAATGCCAGAGTAAATAGTCTTTTTTTTCATTGTATTTTATTGCAGCTCAGATAAGAATATAGAAACATATTTAAAAAGTTCATTGTAATGCACTGAGATGTTCCTTTTGGGATGTTTTTGAAAGGGGCTCATAAAAGTTCATCGTTTTTGTGTGCTATTCTTTCATACTTTGTGGGAAGCTGATGAATGAAAAGCATTATTATAGAATGATTACAACTCTATTAAAACATGACATTAATTATGACATGGGAAATGGCAGATCAATTAGTTGTAATTGTAATTGCAGGTATGCAATTTCTGCTGCAGAATAGAGATAATGGAGATGTTTGAGATAATGGAAAAAGAAAAATGTCAACAGAGTAGAGGCTCTTCCTTATCTATCCATGCTTCTAGAAGTCACAGTGTATCATATATGTTCAATCAGACATTTTCTGCCATGGTTGTTTTTTTTCATGTCTGACAGTCAGATGTGTTTAGTACTTGATGGTAAATCTAGCAGCTTTAGTCACAGAAGTGCAGCCAGAGACATACAGAGCTTTGAGATTTTGTAAATTAATGAATATACTCCAAAAGGCTTCCTAAGACCTTTGTTCACAAGGCCTAATAGTAGGTATTCCTGTACAGTTAGCACTTCTAGAGTTCAGTAATGTATTCAGGTAGTTAAACAAAAAGGCCAAACATGATATAGCTCATCTCTTCTGTGCTTTATTTTTGAGCAGGATCTTCACAGGCTTAACCCTTCCTACGTGATGTGTATTTGCAAATATACAAAGATATGACTCTAGCTGTGTTTGTATCAATTAATACTAAAAATCAAGTTTTAAAATTACATCTTAAGTTATTAAGTTTAAATCTTATATTTGGTTTTGCCCAATTGAAATAGTTATTTTGGTTGAGAAATTTCTGTGACCGTGTCTTTGGAAACTGAAATTTGTTACACAGTGATAATGGAGATGAATAGAGGAGGAAGTGTTGCTTGCATATACCAGTTACTGATTGCCAGGAATTTTTCTGTTGAAATTTAGATAGATTCGGTGCTTCCTGAATGTGTTACAGGCATTAGCAGGGCTGTTTTCACAGTTTCATTTCAGGGTAGCCTCACAATTAATATGCAGGAACAGACCTTAGAAAATTTGGATTCTCTCCCTGTCACTTCTGAGACACTAGTCACATCACTTAAAGAATGAACTCTTCAGACAGAATTATTAGCCTCCATGTCTTTCTTTCTGAGTTGCTCATCCCTTTAATTTCTGAAGCCTCATGAGCAAATACCTTTTGTTGGCAAGTGAGAATAGATGGGGAACTGTCCCTCTGTTAAGAGAAACGAGTGGAGGCTGAGAGACAAATCAGATATATAAACCTGTTTGTTTGGGATACCCAGTTAGAACTGGGTGATTTTTAAAAGAACTTTATGTAGTACATATGTTCAAATCCTAGCTCCTAGGGACTTGCTTCATATTTCTAGACGAAGAATTATGGGAACATCAGATAAAGATCTCACTATAGGCAGTATAAAAACACGTAATACCAAAAATCTGGCAGAAGCAATGCGGCTACTTTGAAAAACCTTGTTGGAGCTGGAATGGGCTTTACTGAGACATAAAGTTGACCATTCAGCTGTATTATCTTTTCTTTTCTTGAATGCTTCTGCCTCAGTACATAGATAACTTCCAGCCCCTGTAACAAATGAAGCAGGGGCTCCACCTGCTAAGCCGTTTGCAGCATGGCTCTCCTTCTCACAAAGAGTTTCGACCTGTGCACTGAAGGCAAGGGTGCCAAAGCAAAAAGCTGTACCATATTTGCAGCAAAGAATTTGTATAGTGTTTGTGCAGGAAGTTGTTAATTATGGCACTTACTAACCTCCTAAGTTTGCTCATACAGGTATGGAATGTTGGTAGCATTCTGCCATCCATGTTATAAATGTATTTACCTAATGACAGGAAGCAGAATAAAATGCAAGAGTCCTCTCAAATACCTGATGAGGTGTTTTTTGAAAAGCAAGTCAGTGGATATTAACGTGGGAAAAAAACCCTAGCAGCTCATTCTTCCCTAGGCATCAGCCAATGTATTCTTAAATCTGGGAGTTTGCAGAATAGCGTAAGAGAAAGTGTTGAATTGAAATTTCAAGGGGAAAAAAATTTTTTTCAGGTTATATTTATTTGCAGGTTGATTTTCCCTGCATTTCTTTTTTAAACAGTTGGTTATTCTATTCTACTTCTGATGGCAAAATTTAGGTATTTGGAGATGCTAGTGTGAAGAGAAAAAGTCAATCGGAGACAGTGCTGGTTTGCTTTTTCCAAGATAGTCTCTAGTGCATTGACCGGTGCAGCATTTAAAGTGACACAAGTCATGGTGCTTCCACTACTGTTTTTTATTATATTAGCTATGTTTTGTAGCATGCTGTGAAAATATAAAGTTCCGTGTGAGTGCTAAGTATTATTACTACTGTTTTTCCCCTGGGAGATTATTTCACAGACAAATAGACTTCACAGTTAAGAAATATTTCTTGATCATAAGCCTAAATTTTCTTTGATTGATTGCATTCCCTTGCTCATAGCTACACCTCTTCGTAAACAATTTCTTGGAGTTAATGTATCACCTCTAAATCACTGTAGATGGATTGTGTGTATGCTCTGTTAGTGTGACATGCTGAGATCTTGTATCTTGCTTCAGAAGTCTTCCAGCTGCTTAGTCTTTTCCTCAAATTCTCTCCAAGTTTCCTTTTTCTTTTTTCTTTTTTTCCCCCCTTTTTTAATCAGGCTGCAAATACTTGCAGTATTTTTGAACGCATTTTTATAAAATGCTCTGTGAAACATAACTGACTCCATCCTTTTCCTGGATATGGTGCTTCAGTACACACATCTCAAAACTGCATCTCCTTATGGCCTTAGAGAAATTCTTACACACAGAAGTACAATTGTTCTCAATGGAAATCCAGATGACATAAATGCAGGAGGGGAGAAGGGACAGGGTTTTGCTCATGAGTTAGGAGGTTTAAGAACTCTCCCCTCCTCGATTTTGGTTTTGCAGTTTTCCCTGTGGTTTAAAAGATTTCATCCTTGTGTTTTGGGAACTTGTCTTTGCTGTGTTGCTTCAGTGAATGAGTATGAATTTTGTTCAATAGTTAAGCTGCACTGGACTTTGTACTTGCTCTTAAAACACAAATCTGCAGTTGGACTGTATGGCAGCAGAAAATAAGAGCATCTGACAGGGTAACTTGGGAAACTTGGACTTCAGAAGATTGCTGAGAAAGGCAGAAATTTAACTTTTCACTTGCTGTCAATCTAGCTGATTTCCTCTATTCACTATTTCTGTCTGAAATAAATCTGTAGTTAGAAATTATTTCATTTTGCAAGGTTATCTTTGTGAACAAAGCAAAACCTGAATACCAAGTTAATGTCAGTATATAGGCAGGAGACCATATATGTATTTTTGTTATAGAGGCAGACAATACGATCTGAAAAATTGTCCTGCAGTCCCCGTTTTTCAAAGAAATGGATAAATATCCTCTAAATCTACAGTTACAGTAAGTGGCACTGGCTAATGATTTGATTTGAGGATTGAGAGCGCAGTCTGGATTTAGTCTTTGTGCATTAAGGCAGGTCAAATGGACACAGGCTGCATTTTAAATCAGTAATGGAAGGCTGAAGCCTGCCTTAAACCAATCACATCAGCCTTGCCCAAGACCAATTGATCCCGAGAGACTGAGCCCTGTGAGCACAGCTTTTATATGAATGGACTCTGTGCAGCCTGAAGTTTCATTCATAAAATGGATTTTGAAGGGAAAAAAAAAAAAAAAAAAAGCCAACCCACACACGCCAAACCCTGGAATGTCCATTTATGCGGAGCTGAAGGGTGTAGTGTTCCCTCAGCTGCTGCTTTTGCCAGTTGCCTTAAAGTAATGATTAATGCTGCTTGGCCCTGCCTGCCTGCAACCTGACACCATTTATGGCCTTGGTGTGTTTCTAATGTATAGTGAATGAGAAGGCTACATTCTCAAATCAGAAACATAAACAGGAACTGGTTGGTCTGAATTCCATTCAAATATGTCACTTCAGCCGTGCAGTGTTTGTCCAACTTCGATTTTACAGGCAGGGAATGGGGCGGGGGAGAAAAAGCAACACAGACATTTTTGCAGTAAGATTACCAACAAAAGGAGCGAGGGAGAGAGAAAATACTGCTGTCTTTTGTTGAATTCAAAGGAGAGCAATGTTTAAGATACATTTTACAGTTACTGAGGTTAATAAAAGCAAATACATGATTTTAAAGTATGCTCGAAAGATCAGCTCCATGTGGAATTTCAATTCAGAGCTGAATGTATGAGCCTTTGTTTTCCTGTTCTGCTGTACAAAAAGTTACACATCGCCTAGACAGGCTGTTGACATCTGGTCTCACAAAATGCATTAGATGTTGTCATAGATCTGAAAACTAAAGTTGTGGAAAGGAAGATGTTTGCTTAAGGTTTTTTCTGTATGTGTGTAATATTTCCACTTAGACATGAGCCAGTGGGGCCAAACTGAATTCTCTAACAAGTTTTTGTGAAGTGAGGTGTAAGAAATTAAACTTTAACAATTTTAATTAGCTATTTTTGGAAGGAGGTGCATGTGTATCTATGAGTGTACATACTTTTAAGCTTTTATTTTCTTAGATTGCTGGCACAAAGGCTGGTGACAGAGAAAACTAATAAAACGTTCCATTCTGAATGTTTCTAAATTGCATAATGATTTGGGAAAAGATTGCCTAATTTTAAAATAGATTTTTAGAGATTTTTTATGTTTTCACTCACGTAGTTTCAGTGGAACTACATTTTTTCCACGTTGAATCTGCTACTGAAAAAAATAATGCTGCCTTTTATATTGCCAGGACTTTACCAATTTGTAGGACTCTGTTCATTACGTAGCTTGTGAGGGGTCTGCTGTACAAAACGTGGTTGAAATAAAACTTGACCCACCAGCATCTGAGTGGTGAAATATGCTCAAGCAATTCCTGTATAAGGAATTGGTAATTAGGTTCAATATTTCTACCTGAATATCTCCTTTTGGGGAGATACAAGTTTGAATCTAAATGTGTCCTGCAGATTTAAAAATCCACAAGAATAATTTTTTACTTCTCCCTGCAAAACACAAATCGTGCATTTTTCTTTGTGACTCCTGGTGCTACCTGAGCGATTTGTTGGGATCTTGTTTGAAGAACTGCCTTTTTTACCTAAGAAGGTCCTGTTTTCTGGTGATTTTATTATTATCTTCACCCTTGTGCTGGTCAGAACTTCTCAATGGTGTTGTAAACAGCTGCTTTCCACCAGGAGGCTGAATGTGTTTCAGTGGTGGATAAAGTGCTCCTTTGTAAACAGTTTGTCAGTGCTCTTGGAAATCCGTGAACAGAAAAGTTATTTGCAGTGATATTGTGACGTTTTAAGTTTAATGCCAAAAGTATGATGTGTTCTAGTTTGAATGTTTTATTTTTAAAAGGCTGCTTTTGTGTCTGCACTTGGTAAAAATCTCTCCCAGTACACCAACCACCTGCTCGTGTAGCAGAGAAGTGCTTGTACTGTGCAAGGGAAGCTCTGAAAGGCACTGAAGGAATGGCTGGTGTGTTCACAGGGTCAGGCTGGCACATGGAAGTGACACCAGGTTTGTCCCAGCTACCTGAGGAACTTGCGCATGCCCTTCTATACCCAGTAGGACAAAGGGAGAGCATCTGCATGTGCTGCATTTCTTGTCTGTCGGAAGACAAAGTGGCACATTTGAGTCTATCTGTATAGACACACAGACTCTGAATTACTGAAATAGGGGCCAAAATTCACATAATTAACTTTTCAGACCAAAAGGACAATTTAGAAGGACCGGATATAAGTGAAATTGTCACATTGCCAGTAAAGCCCCTTCAAAGTTTTGGGGAACAGCTCCTTTTGGAACAGTTCCTTATGGAGTTTGCTTCTAATATGACTTACTTGGTAATAAAGTGTAAGTGGAAAAGTGTGCAGGAAGACAGTAAGAAGGTTCCAGTCATCACTTTGTTTTAAACCTGTAGGGAAGTAGGCATGTTTCACTACAAGTTGAGTGTTTGGTGAATTTGAGTGACTTTTTAACAGACTCTCTGACTAAGGCAGCTGCCTGCCAGTGCACCACGGTTTTCACTTGAGCTGCCACATGGAGGATGAGGCCAGGCAGGCAGTTCCCTTCTTCTCCCACCTTGTTTCAGATGGCCTGTGCCTTCTAAGGCTCCTTTTCCACGTCTCTCCCTCTGCACATGCACATGTGCCATGCAATCCCTCTGTATCACACTGTGCTTTGTCACGAGCACGTGAGGTGTGCCCTGGGCTTCCAGATCTTCAGCTGATGTTGACAAAGTTAACTGAAAAGTAATTCAGTGTTAGACTGTAACATAACAACCTGCCCTTTAGTTAGGGAGGCTGAGTAAGGTCAGAAACAGGAACAGCTGAAGAATAAATCCTGGTTCAGGTTTCCAGTTCCTGCTTTGCTTCATTCAGAAGAAGACAGTCAGTCACTTCATACCATAGAATACAGTCTTGTCACTTCATCCCTTTGCCTGCAGAATTCCATCTTCCCTGTGTCTATTCTGGCTAGGGACACAGGCTGAAATGCTGGTTTTTTCTGTGCAGAGTGGGATTGTGGGAATGAAATCTCATCCTTATCTCTGAAAAACTATCAGAAAAGAGGATTTAAGGATTCTTTAACTGCTCTAAGTTATACAGGGCTGAGACAACCTAACCCCTTAAATTCTGACACGATAATTAATATGAACTACTTTACCAAGGGACCACTCAAGCGTCTTACTCAATAATGAAACCTAGAATCTGTGCCTGCGAAGTTCAATAGCTTTTTTTTTTTTTGTCCTCAGAAAGTCTGTTTGGGCTTTTTCTGCTTGGGTGTATTTTGATGAAGGCAAATGAAGAGTTTATTTATATTATTTTTCTCTGTGACAGTCCTGGATGAGAAGGCATTTTTGCAGTGTTTAGATTATGTGTACTGTTTTAAACAGCACCTGTTGGGAAAAGAATGGTTTCACGGTCTATGATATGACCATATTCATTGTTTTAAGATGACTGCTGTGTTTCTGTTAATAAGAAGAGCAATGAGGAATAACACCTAAGTATTCCAAACTGATAATAAAAGATAAGCAATTTTTTTACATTTCCATATATTTAGTTTGTTTTGTTTTGTTTTGTTTTTGAAGGGATTCTGCTGTTCTCGAGCTGATGTAACCTTATGATGTGAATGATTTCATTAACAGTCTGAAAGAAGCTTGTTGCGTGTCTAAATCCAAGCACACTTTTCTTCAAAGACTAAAACTTGCAAAGAGGTGATACATCAGTCATCTCAAACGCTTGGATCTTGCCCTGGAAGTATTTAATGCCTGCTTCTTTCTTAATTGCTGTCTTGAAACAATGGTTTAAGGAGAAGAAAACATATAATTGCTCTGTAATTTCTGCACTAAAATGTTTTCTTTTGAAGTAGCTCCGCTTAGCATGTAAAAATACTTCTGGGTCTTAGTCAAGCATTTAGTACAATTTAAAACTGCAATACTAAATTTCATTGGTTGGACTTTTTATTAGATAAGGTAGAAATGAAAGCAGCAGGCAATTTAATTAGCAGTAATTTTTCTGGGCAAGTCATTACTTTGATGAACTTCAGAGCAATGTTTATGGCTCCTAATTAACCATGTTAGTCATTTGATTGAATAATCACTTTGGAAATGTTTCTACAATTTGATTAGAGTCTGACCCACTCTGATAGTCATAAATTAACTGATAGCACTTTAGGATAACAAGACTCTAGTTACTTTACGAGAAATAAACTCTTCCTTGCTGTATTTTTTTGGTCCTCTGTGGACTGTTTAAGCACAAGCTAACCAGAAGATTAAGTAATGTTGGTACAAACAATGCTTGCATTAAAGAGACTCCAGATGTTAATTATAATTGACTTAGGAGCATGGGAGTTGAAACCCCGACTTGGCTAAGAAGACAGCTTTGTGGATGCATGCATAATTCTTTATTCAGTATACTCCGCTCTATCACTTTGCAGGAGTGCAGTTCATGAGTCAAAAAGGGCTTTGCTGCCAATACTAGAGAAGTTTTACCTAAAATAGAAAATAGCATCTGTTTCAGTTCTACAGCTTCCTCTTTTTTACGTAGATTTTTCCATTCTCCTTAGAATTCAATCTACTTGGTAACATGAGTGATTCCTTGCAGGTGAAGCACTGCTTGTAGCCTTGACTTCTAGTCTGCAGAGCTGTACTTGACTGGGGTGATCACTGAGTCACTGGTTCCTGTGGTTGCTCAGAATAGCTGCCTGAGACATTAGAGATTCTCTAGTTTTGAGGAGACAGGCACCCAGCGTTTTATCGAGAGAGGAGGTAATGAAGAGTTTGGCACAGATGTGCAAGAGGGACCATGACTGTTAGAGGAAACTTATTATTACTGCCCTGTGTTTTGCTTGTTTGTGAAGTCAGTGTAAAACCTCATTTTCTTATCCTGCCAAATCTTTGATACTCATCACTAGTCAGTGAACAGTGAAATTTGGAATCACAGTCTGAAAGAGTCTGTAGGCACTGTTGGAAAAATAATGTCTGCTCTTTTGACCTCTGTTTGCATCTCTTAAAGAGTTACAAGTTACTGGTAAGAGATTGCATAGCTCAGGGTAGGAGTTCATCGCAAGATCAAATAGACTTTGTTAAGCAAGACTTTTGATATCCAAGAAGTAAGTTAAACATGGTCTAGAAGGGCAAACATTTACGGTGTGTTTCTGTTTGCAAGTCCCTGTGCACAGGATGTGACTACTTGGGGACAGTGCAAGACATGGGGAAGAAAAAGAAAGACATTTAAAGAATATGTTTTTCATTAGTTCTATTTGGCTTTGCTCATTCTTCCTGCAGATTTGAGTAGAGGTGGAGAATAGCAAATAAATATCAGTATTACTTAGAATATGCACAGTATTTTTTTTTGAAAGGTGTCATTTTTGTTTTAAACACATACAAGTGGAGAGTGATATAGATAGACCTAAATTGCTAGATAAAGTGTTTAGCAATTGCAGAAAATTTTATTAATCCTTCTAGTCCTTAACCAGAGTCTAAAAAACATTATCCTAGTCTAAATTCACTTTAAAATTCCTTGTGTAAATGTAGAGTTTATAAGTCTCCAGTGTGACTGGCAGTCTTTTCAGAGCAATTGATTGAAGACTTTGGGTTGAATTAGTTACAAAGATAGATATACTAGCACAGGGTTCAAAAAATTCATGGTCACTGGTGTGGATTTTTTTGTGCACGGCCCAAAGTGTAATTGCCATGGGAATCAGCTATTAGCAAAGTTGATTACAAAAGGTTTGGAGTTTAAGTGCCTATTGTGGATAGGATCTGTGAGCCTCACATCATGATTTTCTCCTTGGCCATGCATGGTGTGGGCTGCTCTGACGTGCTGACTTTGTGTTGACAGGTTCCCTCTCACTGTAACTTGCATCCTTTTCTGTTGCTCTTCTGCTTGCAGCCTGTCCCATCGATAACCTGCACACTTCCAATTCCAGACAGTCTTTTGACTTGCATTGTCATCTTCTCCTTTCAGAAGTGCCTAGCTGCCATTCCATTTACATGAGGCAAGAAGGCTTCCTGGCTCACCCAAACAGAACAGAAGTTAAGTTTTCTATTATGTATCACTTTTGTATTAGAGAAATGTAAAAAAATTTAAAAGTCTGGGGGTATTTGGGGTTCACTGGTTTAATTCTGCTGCTAGGAAGGCTGGCATCATCCTTCTTTCCCTTTTCAGTGTTGAGCTACTGATGCACTGAATTTTTTGTAGTTTCTTTTAGTGCCACGAGTAGATCAGGATAGAAGCAATTATATTATGAGCTTAATTCATTCTGCTTTTCAAGGCCTCTGGCAGTTGAAAGGAAGAGACACTTAAAAATTTGTCTGTTTCACCCATTCTGCTCAAGTGATATTTTCTGGGCTGTTAGCATGACAGCCTCAGTTAACTGTGTTAAGTAATCCATTTTATACTTTAAATTCAGTGTAGGCTTTTGTTTTTCCTTTTGTTATTATTTTTGCAATGTTTTGATGCACTTTGTGCCCAAATTGAGATGTACCAAAATTCCCAATGATTTCAGTAGGACAGAGCTTATGTAATTGTCAAAATTAATAATTCTGAGTGAAAGCACTTTATATATACTAAAAATAAGAAGTCCAACAGAACTAAGATGACTGAAAGAGAGTTTATAGCCTCCACTGTCCTGTTTTCGTTTGTCTTAACAATGTATTATTTTCTGCTTGTTTGTTTAGGGTTTGTTTTTCTTCCAATGGGCAAATTTCAGAAACATGAGGAATCTGGTTTTGAGATTGATGAGAATCCAGATAGATGTGTGAATCAAAGTCTTCCAGGAAGACTTCATTTGCTAGTATAAAGACAGAATCAGAAAGATAACACATCTGGCCAAAATCCCATCTGCTTCTGGGTTGAAATAAAAACAGAAAAAAATAAAAAAGGGTAGTGTTTGACAAGGAAGGTGAAACAGGAGATGGAAATTTCTAAGTCTTGTTATATGAAATTATATGGAGTATAGAAGCTTGATAAGGGAGATGAGAGACATCAGGAAAAAATAAACAAACTGCAGGGATAAGGTCAAAAGATTTTGAGTTTTAATCACGGCATAGATAGGGGAAAACCCATCTTAGCCATGTTATGCTCTTGTAAGGAGTTGAAGGTGGTAAAATTTTCATGAATGACATAAAAAAAGCAGTGGTGTTTGCTAAATATTTGTTTTCTGTATTTGGAAATCAATCAACTTAATTTTACAGAATAAAGGTCATGTCAAATCTGATTCTGATCTTTGCTGAAACTAAAAGTTTGATTGATAAAGATGCTTGTATCGTATAGTTAGACTTTTTATGGCATTCAGTTTGCCTCTGCATTACGTTCTGATTAAGAAGTTAGCACAAAGCAATATCAATAAAGTACACATTAAATACATTAAGACCTGGCCAACTGACAGATCTAAAAGAGGCTGTCACCGGGCAATCATCTCTGAATGGATTATAGTTCTGTAGGAATTGATATCGGGAGTGTTGCTATTCAATATTTTCAGTAAAGATATGGAACAAAGTTAATAGATAACTTTATGGCACAAAGATAGAGCAGTAAATAACGGGCAGCACAGGGCAGTCACACAAAGCAGTTTGAATTGTTTGGTTATCTGGGCACATTAAACAAAATGTGTTTTTAATACTTGAATGTAGACCAGGCCTGTGGAACTGGGAAACAGTGTCTTGGAAAAAAGCATTTTGAGATGGGCTTCCTCCTCAGCTTCAGAGTGGGAAACCAGCCCAAAGAGCACTGTAACCTTAAGGCAAAAAGCCTTCTGTAATACTTAGGCAGTCAAAAGGAGGGTCAGAGGGCGGCAGGAGAGGAGGAGATGTTTTGTCTCACTCAGTAGCACTGGTGAGACTGATACTGATATGCACTACAGTTCTGGTTAAGCAAAATGTGAGCATAATAGGAAATAGTAGGAATGTGTACAGAAAGATGTGCTAGAGAGACTGCTGGGTTATAGAGAGTGTCTTTTAATGACAAAATAAAATTTTACAAAATTATCTTAATTGGAAGGAACATCAAGAGCAGTCTGTGAGGGTGACTTATGTGGGTGTGAGGAGGAAATACTGAGTGGTACTGCTTTAGTCTTGCAGGGAGAAGACCTGCAGGAACTAATGTTTAAATGTCAAAGCCGTGCTAGTTCAAACAGGAAATGAGCAAACATTTTGTAATAAATCATAAAGAAAAATGGGTGCTTTCTCATTTTAGCAGGTGGAGATTAACAGTCTTTTGGGAATGCATATGTTAATTAAACACCCTTGTACTTAGGCCAAAATATTGGGATTGGGCAGTGTGTAAAGGATGTGGGATATTAATCTGATTCCTGTATAACTTAGTGTTCCCTCTGGCATTAAGCCTGTGATCTCTTTTTTCTCCATGCATCTTTCATATAAACACCTCTCTCTTTTTAACTTACAGGCTGTATGTATGAAAAGGGACCTAGGCAGTTTTATGATGACACTTGCGTTGTTCCAGAGAAGTTTGACGGTATGTATGACACATCTCTCTTTTTCCCTGTGTAGGGAGATGAAAAAGAAAGAGACGAGGGACTTTTTTCTGTTACTGATCAAAAAAGCCCGGTAACGTTCCAATTTAGGATTCCTTAAACACACCATTTGTGGTGCACCCAACCAAAGCTGACCTTTGTCTCTTGAAGCCAAAGTCTCCCCTTCAGTAGGGTGTCATTCGACTTTTGCCAGCAAATGGTGCTGCATCCAGACTTGTGGCAGGGGAGCTCAGTTCCTCTGCTGTTGAGAAGTAGTAAGAGGATTTCCATTGCACTAATGATCACATACTGCTTGTTGTTTGAGATTTAATGAAAGCTGTACTTATAATTAACAAAACAGTGGAGAGAGCAGCAGCTTTGGTTTTACTGAAGATTAAGCTGTCTTGCTGTCTACGAGGTGATGAATAGTGGGAAGTGAGCATATAGGGCATTTTTGTGTTTATGCCAGTGTATTTGCGCTAGGTTGAATGTACTAGTGGTTTATTTTTCAGTGGGATTGATAACAAATCAATGCTCTGTTCACAACACTGCCAATTACAGCAGATTTTTTAAGAGGAATCCTGAGGCCAATTAAAATGAATGGTCCAAATTATCCTCAGTTACTCTGACGTAAAATCAGTTTCCTGGTGTAACTCAGTTGATTTCGGATTTATTTCATTATAAGCAAAGTAGATGGACACGGCATTTCTTGCCAGTGACTCTGTTAGCCTGCAACTTTGGGGAGTAATTTAGAGACCAGTTTCTTAAATTTGCTAGAATGGCATTGTGCATGCTAGTGTAGTGTTGTTAGTGTAGCTTTTCTGTTAGTGTGTGTATGTCTGACCTTATTCATTTCAGTGGGAAAGATATTTCCTGATAAACTTGTGAACAAATCTTTGACTGCAGCTAAAAATAGGGCTGGAGAATTGATGTTTTTCTCCTACTTTATTTTGTTTGTTTTGTCCTGAGACTCACTTGTGGATTACAAAACTATTGCATGTTTAGCAGCATTTGTTGTATTTGATGAAGATCTGGAGACTCTGAAATGAAAGTAAACCAGAGAATTGCACATTGTTCAGAGTATCACATGTATTTTTATGTTGGTAAGAAATAGATAAAGAATTTTACACAATGTTAGACCTAACTGAAGATTGCTCAATCCAGTATTGCATTGTCACTGCATTGACACAGTTACAGAGTGATTTATTGAAGTCTACTTTATACCCTGGCTTTGTAATGTGAGCTCCTTTGGGTTTTTTTAATTTTTTTTTTTAAAGCACATCATGTCAGGTATTTTTTTGTTCCCCACAAATGATTGGGGATCTGATCTGAGTACCAGTGTCAGATTTATACGTGTATTGATTAGAATGGGATCAGACCCTGTTCTACAAGTTAAAACTCGTCAACAGTAGCATTTGTCTATGTCTTCCTTGAAAAACCTTTTGGTTAATTTGGGTTTTATACAGGAAAGGGAATAAAAATGAAAAAGAAATACAAATACAGTAAAAGAAATAAATGTTGGGAAGTATTTTTGTGCCTGCAAAGCATGCAGTCTGCTGCTAGTTTCTATGACTGCCCATTGAGAGAACACCTTGTACTCTAGAAGTTTGATCTCTTATGCAAATAGGTATGTTTATACTTGCAGCATGATGTTTCGAGGGAAAAATAACAGATGTGTCATCATATTCTGGCCAGTAAAGCAAAAGTTGGATAAGCCCAGGACTAGTCTTGATGTTTCAGAAGTAGATTCTCAGCTGCTTCATTTGAAATCAAAGATCAGCACAAGGAAAGAATTTGATCCTGTGTAATACTGCATTTGCTATTTGCACATTGCTCAGCTATCATTACAAGAAAAACACTGTCCTTGAAAAAGAAAGACTTTCAGGACTAGAACTTGAACCTCATATAAACCAAAAAGCCTTGTGTTGATTTATTTGTTTTCCACAGCTATTGAGTCAGTTTTCTTTCCTGATTACAAAAGGAAGTGCTCCATTTTTAATATTATTATTCTGCCTTTCACTAGATAGAGCCATTCGGTAATGGCTGTCAGAGCATCCTAATGTTGTGGTTGAATGTAAATTCCTGACTTTCCTTATTAAACAGGTCACACTGTTTATTTTTGCTGTTCTGATAGGTGAAATGAGGAATTTTATCAGTATATCTAGGATTCAGTCCTTGTGTGGAGAAAAAAATACTGTCTGCTTCAGCATCAGACCTTTCAGCTGTTGTTGTTTCCATGAGTTGTTCAGTATAAATATGATTTAAAAACTACAAAGACAGTATGCATGTAGCAGGATGTTTTTCTCATTGACAATTTGTGGAACAGCTAGTAGAATGTTATTGATGTTCTTAAAAAGGTTTTTCTGGACTTAAAAATTTAGAAAAATTAACTTATTGCTTTTCAGAGGGAATACTAATTTAATATGTAGATATGAGTAAAAGTAATTTTTTCTCATATGCAAGTTCAGTATGCCACAGAGGAACTCATGTATCTGCAGGATTTACATGCCTATATATAAAGCACAGGCTGTTTAAGTCCAAGTCAAATACTTTGTCAAATTTTCCTTAGAAGCATTTGCATGCAAGAGAAGTTTCACTCTTTTTGAGTGAGGGTTTTGCAGCTTTATGAAGCCTACATTACTTTACCAAAACTAGGCCTGTACAAAGTATAGTACACAAACATAGTTCTTCACATATCAGAGTTGCTTCAAAAATAGTTTCTTTCAGAGAGAGCGTATTATAAAATAGTTTACAAGAGATTTGCGTTTATCAAAACTACACGGGGAGAGGCTTAGTGAGAGTTCCATAAATCATGAATGAATTAAAGTGCTTTTTAGTATATTAATATGTTATTGTAAGTGCCCAGCAAACAGGAGAATGTTGCATTTGAGGGTGGCTGATTCTTCCGTCTGTTCTGTTACCCCTAATGATTGCTCTGCCAGCTTATCCGACAAAGCGAGCGATGGTGTTCGGGCCATTGCTCCTCTGACGTTGTTGCTGCTGTGTGCAGGTGATGTCAAACAGGAGCCAGGCATGTATCGTGAAGGACCCACGTATCAGCGGCGAGGCTCGCTTCAGCTCTGGCAGTTCTTGGTAGCTCTTCTTGACGACCCGTCAAACTCCCACTTCATAGCATGGACTGGCCGAGGCATGGAGTTCAAGCTGATTGAGCCAGAGGAGGTGAGTTAGACAGCGTGTCCTCACACCCACTGCCCCGTCCCGCAAATTGAACTGCTCCTTTGGACTCGGGCCTTATTTTCCTTCAGCAGTTTGCTTCAGTAGTGCTTTAGAGAGGTGAAAGAAAGGAATGGCAAGGGAAGTGCTTCATTTGGGACAGAGGTATGGTTAAGCATAGATTTGACTCCTAGTTCCACCAGATAATAAACATGTTGCAAGTACTAGAGTTATTAAATAGTGTGCATTAATTGTGGGATTCGCATTTTTCAGAATCACTTTATGGATGGATTCCAAAATCCTTTGAAAACTTGTCCCTTACAACACCAAATATTAGCTTCATTAGATTGAGTCATTAGATTGTTTAGTACAGGCTTAGATCCTAGGCTTGCAAACCCTCATGCACATGCATGGCTCTTCTGAACCATGAAGGACTCATGGGGTAGATAAAATTACTTATATTCATGAACATTTGCTGAAGCGTGGCTTAGTTCACTTGTGTGATAAACAGGAATAAATTGAATATTTTATTATGTAAACTCTTTTGGACTAGGTAATGTTATGTAACCTAGCCTGCATTCTAAACTGTCATGGAAACTGTTGGAAGATCAGGTGTATGTGAATTTTGTTGTAAAATTGATGGGGAGGATATAATTAGGGTTGTCAAAAAGCAGTCTCATTCCACTTAACTTTTTTGCCCCTTGAATAGGGTTTTCTATTAGAGGAGGCCACAAATTTTCTGACAGGATCCTCTCCTAGTTAGAGCTGAGTGGGAAGGCTTGAGGGTCTATGGCTGCTTCTGCATTCCACCAGCTATTTCTGCTGTTTGCCATCCATCTACTGGCATTAGCAATCTGAAAGCTTCGTTGCATGTTACTTGCATTGTCTGCTAACAGCTCTGTGGAGATGCTGGAGTAGCTGGGGATGGTGTCAGGACTGATGTCCCTTTCCTTCCCAGCATGGTCTGGTTCAGGAGCAGGTTGCTGTAAGGACCCGGTGCTGGCTCTCGTTTGTCTGAGCATCCCCTGCTCTAGTGATAGTCACCATGGCAGATCCTGGCATTGTGTATCTTTTGAACTCAGAACAGTCTTAGTCAATATGATACTGAAACTTCACTGGCAAATCTGCAGCCTTTAACTGACTAAAGGATTCCTTAGTTGTGTAACCTGTACTGGAACAGAGTGAAATCTTTGAAAAGTCTTTGGTTTTGGTGAATGGTGTACGTGATTTTTCCCCCTACCCTGGTCTCATATTTTTTACTCTTTTAGTTTTGTCTTGTCTTTAAGGTATGTCCAATTTTTTTCAAGACTGAAGAGTTTTATTGAGAAATGGTTTCCAGCAGATGGTGCAAAAACTTTATAGATTTTATTAGCTAAGGAAATGAAAGTAACAATCTCCTAAGGTTTCCTTATTGTGTAATTCCCTGAAGAACTGGATATTCTAATTTAGCATGAACAGATCATCTGCGTGTCTGGCTATGTAGAAGTTGCTTTGTGTTTTTGAGCAGCATTGCATCCAAGATCTGGAGAAGGCTTGAAGCTTGCCTCACTCTGTGTGTTCCTAGGAGTACAAAGGAATCTAAGTTGTTTTCATATGAATGTCATGAATCTGACAGAAACAGTCAATTAAAATAAGAATAGCCTACGGGAAGTTGCACAATTCTGTTGGTTGCCAAGTGTAAATTGAAGGGAAATCAAAGAGCTTGTTGATTCTGCTGTGGCAGGTTAGGATGTCAGTGACATGACCTTTCCATCCATTCCTTACTGGGGGTTTATGCCCTCGTAGAAAGAGTGACAACAAAAATGAATATGTATCAGCTCCTGGAGTGCCATAGTTCGTTCAGAAAGTAAGTAACTGTGAACTAGGGAGCCTGAGAATTGGGCATAGGTCCATTTATGCAGGCTTGTCACAGGAACAGCAACCTTCAGCAGAAAGGTAGGGTGGAAGGGTAGAAGCCTGAATCCCTTCCACAGAGCAAGACTAGGTGAATGCTGTGCAGTTCAGGGATGGGAACTGGACCTGATTGCTTGTTTAGGAGTGTCTAAATACCACACTATGTAACATATTCTTGACCATTATTTGTTGCTTATCTTTGCTGTGTATTTTTTTATTTTGCAAGCCTGTTATGTTGGGGACTTTTAAGACTCTGATTAATGCAGAAAAAAACCTTGGAAGGAATAAAAAAGGAGTGATGTGGTCATATGTTACAAAAATGAATGGGTGAGTCCAAGTTAGGCATCTAGGCCAAATCTGCAGCTGGAATAAATTTCCATGATTGGAGGTGTGTTTCAGTACAGCTAAAATGTAGCTGAAGTTAGCAGAGGCCTGATAATTTACATAAGCTGGAAAGCTGCACCAGCGAAAGGTAATAATGCTTTCAAAAGAAATTTTAGAAATTATTGTCCAGGTGGACACCGAAATCATGGATTTTTCTCCATGCTGCATGTTGTCACAGCTTGCATCAAAAAGCTCCAGACACCTATGGGAAGTTTTGCAGAGCAGCCTGCAGAGAAGCTGCTTGGCTACTCTGTTCTTTTTCCAGAGCTGTATGCATACGCACCTCTCAATCATTTTTATAAAATGTGCTTTATAGAGTTCATCAGCTCTGCCTTTTTTTTTCCCTCTGGTGATATTATAGTCATTTTTACTGACAGTAATTGAAATGTCACCAATAGCCGATAAAATTTCAGGTGAGGAATAAGAAGTTAAGCTGTTTAAACAAAGGGTTGCTTTGTCCAAAAGTATCTTTAGCAATAAAACAGGAAGCATAAAGTCAAGTAGAAAACATAAGTCAGAGCAAAAGGCATATTGTTCTCTATAGAATACTTTCATGAGTTACTTGCAATTCACTTTTTATTGTTATTTTTAAGGGAAATTATACGACAGAAACTATGAATTTTCTGTTCCATTCTTCATACCACCATGTAATTCTTCCAAGTGATTATTCTGCCTCCTCAGATAATTCATTTTTTTTGCTGAAGTAATGTTTAAGACTGGGAGTTGTCTTTTGACTTGTATCTCCTAATAATTGCAACATTGCTGTCATTCCAAGTACAGTCTGTATTAATTCACAAACTAAGTGTGTATGCATGCGTGTTTCAAATAACTTACTTTTTTTCAGACAGCAAGGAAAAGACAGGCACGGTACAATTATCCGTAGTATCAAACTGAAGAAAGGTTTTGTGAAAGTTTTCTGGTGGAACTTGCTAAAAATTTTTTGTCCGTCATCTCCTTGTATGGCTTTATTTTTTTCATTGGTTTTCTTTATTAAAAAGCAAAGAAAAACCTTAACCCTCCACGACATTGTCCAATGAGTCTGTTTCAAGTTTAATGATGATGTACATCCAATTAAAATTCATAGTAGTACACGGGAAGTCCAGGTCCTGGCAACCTTTTTCTATTTCTTGCGCCTGCAGGGTTTTCCCTCCTGCATCCCCAAATAAAGTATCTGATGATAAGATCTGCTTGTTAAATGCATTTAACGAATCATTGCTAATCCATTTTTGTGGCAGGTGGCACGTCGCTGGGGGATTCAGAAAAACAGGCCAGCTATGAACTATGATAAACTTAGCCGATCGCTTCGCTATTATTATGAGAAGGGAATCATGCAAAAGGTGAGTAGCTAATTTTGTATTACATTTCACCAGTCTTGCATGCTAATCCATAGGTCAGGTTACAAGGAGTACTTGTAATTGCATGGCTTAGGTAGTTTTTTGTCTGTTTAGGCAAACACTAAGCTTTTGGAACTACTAGGTCCAGCAATATGCATTAAGATACTTTTTTTCTGTGTGAAAAATGTCTGTGGTTTTAGTTCACACAGTGCATTTCATAATTATAAGGAAAGAAGTAACATTCAAAAATATCCAAAAGAGCTTCCTGGCAGCTGGGAAAGGCAAATGGTAGAGTACAGTATGATTAGTGTTTTGCACATCTAAATTAGCTGCCCAGTGCATGGGTGCTTTAGTAAGTGCAAGATAGGGGAGAACATTGTGCCTATTAACATACCAAGTACATCAATGTTTTTACCAATAGTGTTGTAGTAATACTGGTTTTGAGTGGAATATATAATAATATAATATTTATATAATAATATTATATAAATATTATAATATTTATAATAGACCGAATTAGGAGAAATATTTAACAATAATTTATGTATTATGGGCTAGTCTTGCTGACAGTATTCAATCCATCCTCCTACTGTGGCTTGCTGATTTTTAAATCTTGCTGTGTAGTATCATGTAGATTGACTGAGAAATCAATAGGAGAGAGCAGTCTGCTGTATCTACAAAACTGCCCGGTTTTGTAATCAAAGATTATAATAAACACCTTGGACAGCAAAACTTATTCCATCTCTTTTCACATTGGTCTTGTGACCAGTGATGATGAACTTGTTTAAACTTGTCATATGCCAATTCCGTTAATGGAAACAGTGCTCTCAGCTCAAGTTACTGGGCAGCTTTTCCAGTAGGTTTTGTGAAGTCTGACAAGTTCTCTTTCTTAGATTATGGGATTGTTTTAGTGCATTCCTTTTTCACTACCAATGGTCAACTTGGACAACAGTCTGGGCTAGTATTGACTTACAGTTCTTCAGTAGCTCAGCACCTCGTTCATTTTTGTGTGTCACGTGTAACTGTGCACTGAGTCTTTATAAAGTGGATGGGAAACTGGATCCATTTAGGGAGAAGCAGAAGCCCTTGGTTTCGCTGACTGGTGCTTCAGGCAGAGGAGTTCCTTGTTGCAGGTCACAGCTCAGCAGCATAGGCAGCCGTGCTGCCAGCACGCTTCAAAGACAGCAGAGGCAAAAAAAAGAAGTAGCAGAGTAAAGCAAGATGAAAAGGTGGGGATGGAAATACGAGAAGGCTGATAAAGCTTCTCCAACCCACATATCAATTGAAGATGGAAAGTTTACAAGTACTATTGACAGCTAGCTTGCTACATCCTAAACTCCTAGTTTATTATCTACAAGAATGTGTTTAACACGTTTTGAAAGCTAGCTTGTATGCTTATTTTTCTGACATAGCAATGTTTCAGGTTTGTCCTGGAATCACTCTATCTGGCCAGTTCGTGTTTTTTAAAAACTAACGGGGGCTGTAGATGCAAAGCAGGTTTCTTTATGGCAAAGTTTGTATGCATATTTTCCCTCCTTTAGTTTTTAAATCAACAATGATAGCAGGTTGCACAAAAGCCTGATTTCTGAATGCAACCTCTAGTCTATCAAACTTGCTGACATTAATTTGATTTTAAAAATTTTGCTGCAGATATAGTCCCTACCAAATTCTATTTGTAGAATAGATAAGCTGAAAGTTTAAAGAGGTGCTTCAAACTATTTTTACCTATAAGAAGAGAGTTGTTAAATTTGCAACACTTTTTGCATCTTTACTTACTCACTTCGTTGCTATGGTAGGTAGAGTTGCAAGAAGCAGACAATATGATTTTTATTTTACAATCATTTCAATAAATTGTGAGCATGCATATTTTTAAGCACAATTTTTAAATAAGGTACTTTAGAAGACACTATATTGACTTTGTTGTTTGTAATAAGACAGCAATTCTGTGTTGTTTTTATCATTCTCTAGCTTTTAGGAAATTAAAGCATAGACATTTAAGGCTGTTTCTTATTAAGGGAGAACTTTAGGATCTTTGGACAAACTGCCCCTCCATAAGCAAATCCAAATGTCCCAGCTTTGCATGAGCAATTGCTAAGTACATATTAGCCTACGTATTTGCTTACGCTGTCCCTGTACAATCAGCATGCACTGTAACTAAAGAGCTTTTATACGTAAGTATGAATCAATCTGTGTAAAGTGAAATCCAGATCCCTGTCGTGCAATGTGATTCTTTTTTCCACTTTGCACACAAAGTGTGTAATTTTATTTTGCAACTGAAGTGGCAATTTGTTTACATTTTCCAATAAGAACAGTTCCATTTGTCATTAAGTATAGGAAACGATCGCAAACAAATGTTTAGAAGTAGAGTACTTAGTTCATCTTCCAACAGGATGTCACGTGCGGCAAAATCAAGAGCATTGTGCACAGTTTGCTTTGACAGGTCCCTCTTGTCTTTGCTAGGTCATTGCCTTACCAGTTCTGCTGTCATGTTATTAATTGTGTAACAATTAAGAAGTTGAGTTCTTTACAAGACTGTTCAACTTGGAGTTGCAAAACACGAGGCCTTACGCTACACCTTTTTCTCCCCTTCTGTTGTCCTAAGGTGGCTGGAGAAAGATACGTCTACAAGTTTGTATGTGACCCTGAAGCGCTTTTCTCCATGGCTTTTCCCGACAACCAGCGCCCCTTACTGAAGACTGACATGGAGCGCCACATCAATGAGGAGGACACTGTGCCTCTGTCCCACTTTGATGAGAGCATGGTCTACATGCAGGACGGAGGCTGCTGCAACACCCACCCCTATAACGAAGGCTATGTCTATTAACAACCATGACACTGAAGGGGTGTTTCCCCCTCTCTTAAGCTTCTCCTCTTTCCCAAGACCCAGAGGAAAGCTGAATCGACTTCAGTTTGTTTTTTAAATAGTACACTAAAAGGGGCTTTCCTGTTGCATTACTCCTATGGTCTGCCATGGACAGCGCACTTTATTTGAAAGGGGAGGGTTGGAACCTAAACGTTATTCTGTGTAAAAGGAGGAAAAGGGTGGGTTTGCTTTTTACTTAAGTTTGGGAAGGGAACATACAGGTTTTAAGTACAAAAGAAAAGCTATATCATGTCTGTTTTGTTTCATATCAGCATAAGATATTGTACATTTTCTCTGGGTATCCGTAGTACAGTTAATTCTCATTGTGCAAAATAACCACTTTTGATGATGATATCACACAGCATGCCTAGAGCATTTGTTTCTTGCCATTCTTACTTGTCTTTCTGCAGTTATAAAAGAGAAGCAAAGCATATACTGTAGCATTTAATTTAGAAGTTTCCAGTGGCAGAAATTGTACCTTGCCTCTGAGAACAACCAGATAGCTTTCCTAATTTTTTTTTTTTTTGAGTATGACCTCAAAAAAAATCCTATTTAATGACAGACTGGCCATAAGTACAGTGACCAAGCAGCAAAATCCCTGATTTCAGACTGCAAGCTGCATGGTGTATCTGGTGCCACATTGCTATACATATATGACCCATACTATGGTGTTGATTTTTCAAGATCCATTTGAGGGTTGTAAGCACATGGAGTGGGCTGATGATCATGTCAGCATTAAATACAGGATCATGATCAGGAGGGAGAAAACATTTTGTATCCTTCCATTTCCTTTGGTACATAAATAAGTTATTTAATCAATAGGAATTAACTGTACTAAGTCACATATCTAATTATGCTGTTTAGACACAGCAAGCACTCCTTGAGAAAAATATCCAATACACTAAATAGGTACTTTAGTAATTTTTAGACACAGTACCCATTAATATGCATTTAAGCCTTTTACTGCTGTGTTATGTTGATAACATATATAAATACTAGATAATGCTAATGCTTCTGCTGCTGTCTTTTTCTGTAATATTCTCTTTGATGCTGAATTTACTATGACCATTTATAAGCAATGCTGTAACTACAGGTAGCATTTCAGGACAAAATAGATGACTTGAACCATTTATTGCTTAGAAAATAGCTTACGCCATAGCTGTGCTATAAGCAGCTTTTATGCGCATCCACAAATGACTAGTAAGCTTCAGCTTGCTAAGGAAAGCTCTGCAGAACCTTTTGTCATTTTCGGTGGAACAGAGATGAACTGTCAAAGAATACCATGAAGTTGCTGTATGACGTTGTAGTGCTGGCACTGGTGTTACCAATCAACTTGTTTTGGACACTAAATGTAAATGTGATCGGATAAGCTCGGAAGACGATTTAAATTTTGAGGGGGTTTTTTTTTGTTGTTTTGTTATTTTTTCAAATTGTTTTAATTTTTGAGAGGGGTTACCTTGAAGACAAACCACATGTGCTATTCTGTATGTAAAACAAAAACAAAAAGCGGCAAAACCCCAGAAGTTTAAAATTTATGAGCACCTTTTTTGAAATACAATAACTCATAGTTTGAAGGGGTGGAGAGGGTGGTACGAATTGGATTTCATTTTTTGCCCCGTGAAATTAAAATAGTTGTTATATGAAGTACCTCATTTTCCTAGATTGTCAAGAAGTGGGAGAAAAAATAAATACATAACCATGAAAAAAGAAGAATAATTTTCCTCATAATGGATGGATTTCAAACACAGTCCTAGGTGGTGGGTTAATCTTCCATCCTTTGTCAGTTAAGACACTACTTAAGTTATGAATATTTTAATACACATTTAATCAAAAGTAAAGAAGTAGTGGTCACTAGAAACCACAGGTGCATAAAAAGCATTTGGGCAGGTATTTAATTTACCCAGAACCATGAGACAACATATTTTATAATATATGCCTTAATATGCCACCTAATTCTGTCATCCATAGGTCTCAATGGCACTTAAATACTTGGTGATCAACTGAGAAAAAGAAGTCTAAAATTGCAGAACTAGCAAAAAGGAAAGGGAAAATGTTGAGTAATATTGTTTAAAAAAATTGTGGTTTCCATTGAAATAAGGTTCAAATGAAACATGCTTTGATGAAAAGTCCTTGGATTTGTTTTGGTTCTTTAATGTCAGCACAGAGCGCCTCTTGCCTGTGGCAGGATGTGGGTATTTGGGAAAGGGGTTGGACAAAAAAGGAAAAAAAAAAGATTT